>CM028362.1:53543210-53911018 GCA_016624345.1 Platycodon grandiflorus
GGAAGAGGCTGAAAGTCTGTTGACCAGGATGTCTTGAGAGGCAGCAATGGCCTGCTGACAAGCGGCGGTTGCAGCCTTGGCACCTCTGGTAATGCCGATGACCTGTGTCATATAATTTGCAGTGACCGTTGTTGTGTGAGATTGGGCAGCTGCCAGATGCTGCAGGGATTTGGTAAGGTCAGCTGATATGACTTCAAAAAATCCTTAACAGAGGAGGGACTGAAGTATGTAGGAGGAAGATGTTGACGGACTAGAGTAGTAGGTGGACTGGAGGGGATTTGGGTTTGGCTTGTAAAGGTTTGAGGTTGGCCGGTGGAGGTTTGCGGTTGGTTGGTGGAGGTGTGAGGTTGACAGATAGAGATCTGAGGTTGGCTGGTAGAAGGTTGGGAAGATGAAGTTCCAGGAATACTGAGCCATATGCGAGGAATAGGAAAGAGTTTTTCAATGTAGGCTTCATAGGAGAGTGGGTGAAGAAAAGCGGGGAGAGAGAATGAAATGGGTATGTGAGGAGAACGGAAAAGGACAGGAACAAGAGGGTGAAAGCCAATGTAGGTGGCGACAACGTCAAAGAAGTCGTAGACCACATGCTTTGTTAAGACAGAGGGATAGCTGATGAGGGTAAAGATAGGTGGTCGTGGAAGAGAGAGAAATTTGGATAAGTCTGATTTGGTGGGAGGAGGTATTCTGAGGTCCTTGTGGATGGCAGTCCACTGTTTGAAGATCATAAGGTCTTGAACAACAGAGTTATGAAAAAAGAACTGCTGGGACCAGGAGGGTGGTAAAGGATCATAGAAGGCTCCCCACTGGAGAAGGATTTCCCCAGCAGACATAGGTTGGCAGGGAATACGTTTTGGATAATCCAGTGTGGAAAGGAAGGGGTCAGTGTCGGCAGGGTTTAGTTTGGGTCGGCTGTCCTTAAAGAACAGCAGTTCTTGCACATCTGGGTGAAGATGGCTTTAGGGATTGATTCTTGTTCTTTTGGGAGTATGGTAATCAGAGGGAGAAGAGAGAGAACGTTTAGAACGTTTGATAAGGTCAGAGGGAGGTGAGAGGGAGAGGTCTGAGTTTGAGGATATGGTCATGGGAGCAGGAGGAATAGGTGAAGATGCAGGAGAATGGATAGGAGCTTCAGGTAGAGTTGGGAAAGATGGGGGTGAGGACATTTGATCGACAGAGGGCACAAATTTGACCTTCTTGGCGCTTTTCTTTATTCGTTTGCCTTGCCTTGATTTGGTTGGAGTGGAAGAGGTAGGAGTAGTTTATAGAATGTCAGAAGTGAGAAGGTCTTGTGTGGGCGGAGTTGTAGATGAGAACTTGGGGAGGCCAAAGGATTCATCGGCTGGAAGAAGGGTTTGCTTAGTTTTCGGTTTGTCAGTTTTGGAGGTGGATTTTGGAGGAATAGTTGATGGTTGAGAAGGCCTGTCAAGATCGGCCGGTTGAAAGGTGGAGGTGTCCTTCTTAGCAGCCTGTTTGGACCTGGCGTGCTTTTTGGATTGTTTGGGTTTTAGAGTTGGGAGAGATGATTGTTTTTGTTTCTTGGGTGAGGGTTCATAAGGCTCATACGGGTCGTGATCAAGACGGGTGAGGTCAAAGTCTTCAGGCAGTTCAGCACCAAGAAGCTTGAGCTCCTCCTGAACAGGAAGTCCTGCTAAAGTATAGGTTACCTTCCTCTTACCCTTCTTATCGTGGGTAGAGGGACCAGCAGCTGCGGTAGTTGTAGCCCTCTTGGCTATGTCTTCTCGATACCTGGTGATGTTGTTGGCTGTGAAGACATAGGTGTTAGTCACCTTAATGAGATCATCACCAGACATCTGTTGCTCTATCTCTTCAAATGCATTGAGGAGAACATTGATGACTCTGACAAATGGCCTCTTCATGCTTGGATTCCCTTGAACTTCGGCCACACTCTGAAAGAGCATAGAGAAAATGATCTTGGCCCAGTTCAGCTGTTTTCGGAGGATCACAGCCTTTGTCCACATGAATTGTTGGGAGGTGAAGATGTCTCTAGCTCCATTCTTGAAGAGGATGCTCTTGTCAAGAAGATGGCTTATGAGGTATGCACCCTCAGTAAATAGGTTTCTTGACATTTCAGAGAAGCGCTCTGGCTGAGCTGATCCCCTCATCATTTCCCATGCTTGTGCAGATTCTTCATCGGTCAGTTCCAGCTTTCCTTCCATAGGTAGACCTAGGATATTGCCAATATCCTTGTAGGTCAACTTGATTGGAGTCCCTCGGATGTAACCTTTAAGGTAGCTCATATTTACTTTATCATTGATGGAGGTAGGAGCAGGAGGAAGGGTCATCCTTGTATAAAATTCTTTAGCTAAGGCATTGCTGTAATGAGTGTCATTGAGCTGAAAGAAGGGTAGAAGACCACACTCCTCTAAGTCCTTTATGAGTGTTTCTCTAGAGGAGTATCCGCGAACAGAGTCGATGTCAATTGTCATCCCAGGGTGATAGCTGGATCTTGGAAGAATTTTAACTGGGATCTTAGCAGCTTCATCAACCCTGGATGTTTTGGTTGGTTGCATGTCAGCAGATGAGGAGGTACTAGCTATTTTTGAAATTTGTGATTTTGCCTACACATATTCGGCACAGTTAAGAATAGCAGATATAATAGTAATGACAGTTCTTTAGATAAACATACACTGTTCAGATTAAAACCCAAAATATACTGCTAAACACAGATTTGTGAATAGCACAGTTTATCTCCTTGGTTTTAAACAAGAACAGATTCTAACAATTTTTACCGAATAGAGTAGTATGAAGTGAAAACATTTCAGTATAAATAACATTAGAACACATTTAATATTAATGAGACAAGTTTTAAGCAACAAAATCAAGAGCTCGAGATTCATCAATGGCGAAAGACCCAAAACAGTTCACATTAGGTCAAGAGATAACGAAACTGAAATTAAATGAATCTGAAAAAGGTAGGGATACTCACCATTGAAGATTATAAACAGAGAACTTGAAGATTTTGAGAATTTTAGAAGCTTCTTGGAAGGGTCGATTTCAGAGATTTGAAATGCAGAAGGCGGTTTTTGCGAAAGATGAACAGTCAAAATGTGAAATCGCCTTTTTACACTTCTGACAGGTTTAATAAATAGCATTTAATAGGTTTTGAAATCCACATTTAATGCTTTGATAGGTTATTGTTCAAATATCATTCGTTTTTGACTAAGTTTATTGAGGACTGTTGATATGGGAAGAGAAGTACTTACTCAAGATTGTCCTATAATATCGGCAGAGTTACACTTTAGCTGAATCAAATGAGCAGTTTTATAAATGGTTAAAGTGTAATAACTTTAAAGCAATATTTACAAGATTAAGGATTGAGATCAAGCATACCAAGCTCTCCTCTTAGATAGGCAAACCTGGTTGAGTCAAGGGGTTTGGTGAAGATATCAGCTAACTGTTGATCAGTTGGAACATATTGCATGCTAATGTTACCTTTTTCAACATGGTCTTTTAAGAAATGATATCTCACATCAATGTGCTTTGTCTTGGAGTTCATAACAGGATTTTGAGAGACTGAGATGGCTGATGTATTATCACATATTATAGGGCAATCAGCAGTCTTGATCTCATAGTCTACCAGTTGCTGTTTAATCCACAGCAATTGTGAGCAGCAGCTACCAGCAGCTATATATTCTGCTTTAGTTGTTGAGGTTAAAACAGATGTTTGCTTTTTGATGGCCCATGAGATAAGTCTATTCCCTAGGAATTGACATGTCCTACTTGTGCTTTTCCTGTCAACCTTACAAGCAGCAAAATCAGCATCAGAATAGCCTATAAGATTAAAAGATAAGTCCCTTGGATACCAAATACCCAAGTTAGATGTATCAATTAGATATCTGATGATTCTTTTGACAGCCTGTAAGTGAGACTCCTTTGGATCTGCTTGAAATCTAGCACAAACACAAACAGCAAACATAATGTCAGGCCTACTAGCAGTTAAGTATAAAAGTGAGCCAATCATGCCTCTATAAAGAGTCATGTCCACTTTCTTGCCCTTTTCATCTTTGTCAAGATGGAAGTTGGTGGCCATGGGTGTACTGAAGCTGTTTGCATTTTCAAGCCCAAATTTCTTGATAACATCTTTTGCATATTTGGCTTGATTGATGAAGATGCCAGTTGAGCTTTGTTGAATTTGAAGTCCTAGGAAGAAATTGAGTTCTCCCATCATGCTCATTTCAAATTTACTCTGCATAAGCTTTTCAAATCTTTTGCAAAGATTTTCATTAGTAGATCCAAAAATAATATCATCAACATAAATTTGAACAAGTAAAGAATGACATTTATGTTTCATAATAAAGAGAGTAGTGCCAATTTGACCTCTCACAAAGCCTTGAGATATCAAGAACTTTGAAAGGGTCTCATACCAGGCCCTTGGAGCTTGCTTGAGTCCATACAGCGCTTTCCTTAATTTGTATACATCTTCTCTTCTTGAATTATCTATGAATCCAGGTGGCTGTTCCACATAGACTTCTTCTTGCAGTTCACCATTAAGAAAAGCACTCTTCACATCCATTTGATATACCTTGAAGTCTTTGAAGGATGCATAAGCCAAGAATAATCTGATGGCTTCTAGTCTTGTAACAGGAGCGAATGTCTCATCATAGTCAATTCCCTCCTCCTGTCTGTATCCTTGAGCTACAAGTCTTGCCTTATTCCTGGTGATATTTCCATTTTCGTCCATCTTGTTTCTAAAGACCCACTTTGTTCCAATCACAGCTTGTCCTTTGGGTCTGGGAACAAGTGACCAAACTTGACATCTATCAAATTGGTTTAATTCTTCTTGCATAGCTTCCACCCAGCTTGGATCTTCCAAAGCTTTATCTAGCTTCTTGGGTTTAATATGTGTTACGAATGCTGTAGAATACATGCATTCATTTCTTGAAGCTTGTCTAGTTTGAACACCAACATTAAGATCGCCAATGATTTGATTGATAGGATGATCTTTAACTTCCCGAATATCAGCAGGTTGAACTTGTCTATCGGCAGAGTTGAGTTCTTGAGAAGTGGAAGTGTCTGAAGCTTGGTTTTCTAGAGGATATGTTAATTCTAATGTAGGTTGTAATACTTCTGGTGTGGAAGGAGAAGTGGATTCTGGACTTTCTGAGTTTTCATTTGCTGGTCCATTTTCACTTCTAAAAGGTTCTATCAAGTTAATCCTTGGAGGAACTTGTGAAGATGTAGGTTCGGTAGAGTTGGAGCTTGGCTGTTCTGTACCTGTCTCATACTCATCAGAATCATTAGACACCTTAGGAGCCATATGTGGCCCAATAAAATCAAATTCATCAAAAGAGACATGAACAGATTCAACAACTCTAAGAGAAGTTTTATTATAAACTCTGTAAGCTTTTGAAAATTTGGCATATCCCAGAAATATTCCTTCATCACTTTTAGATTCAAACTTACCTCTATGTTCTTTTCCATTGTATAAAACATAGCATTTGCATCCAAATATTTTGAAGAAACCAATGTTGGGTGCCCTGCCCCTCCATATTTCACATGGAGTTTTGTTATGAAATTTATTAATAAGGGACCTGTTTTGGGTGAAGCAAGCAGTGTTCACAGCTTCAGCCCAAAAATACATAGGCAGTTTTGCTTCGGCAATCATGGTCTTCCTAGCTTCAATAAGAGTTCTATTCTTTCTTTCAGCAACTCCATTCTGTTGAGGTGTACTAACTGCAGAGAAATTGTGACCAATTCCATGGTCATCGCAATATTTGGCTATACCATTGTTCTTAAATTCTGTTCCATTCTCTGATCTGATATCAGTAATGTCATCCAGTTTCTGAGTTTGAAGTCTTCTGAAGAGTTCTGTTATGATGTCATATGCTTCATCTTTAGATGACATCATCTCAACCCAAGTGAATCTTGAGTAATCATCAACTACTACTAGTGTGTATTTGCTACCACCAAGGCTTGTAGTAGTAACTGGTCCAAATAAATCCATGTGCAGGAGCTGTAGAGGTCTATACGTTGATAAGCATGGCTTGCTTTTGAATGATGACTTGTGTAATTTGCCCAGTTGACATGCTTTACAAAGCTTTTCAGGATCAGCAGATATTTTAGGCAGACCAACAACCAGGTTGTCCTTTGATAACTTCTCCAAATATTTAAAGTTGAGATGACTAAGACTTTTGTGCCATAGCCAGCTACTATCCTTTGATGTTTTTGCCATCAAACATATGCTTGATTTTCTCCCTACTGCATTCAGATCAACCACATAGACATTTCCTTTTCTGAAACCAGTTAAGATTGTTGAGCCAGTCTCACAATCCTTGATAAAGCAGTGCCTTGCGGTGAATTGACATATCAATCCCTTATCACAGAATTGTGATATACTTAGGAGATTGTGTTTCAATCCTTCTACTAGAGATACTTTGTTGATGGAAAGATTTCCTCTAATTATACTTCCAGAGCCGATTGTCTTCCCTTTTGAGTTGTCACCAAAAATTACTGAGGGACCTTTAGCTTCAGCAATATTTAAGAGAAGATTTTGATCACCAGTCATGTGCTTTGAGCAGCCACTATCCAGATACCACAAATCTTTCTCTTCTTCACTAACGGCCATGAAGCATTCCTGAAATATAATCATTTAAAAATATGGTCCCCGTTTATTTTTGGGTCCTTAAGGTTAGCAACCTTTTGGAATCCATACCTGTTTAACCTTTGGAGGTGTGAATCCTCTCGGTTTGGGTATGAATCTCAGAAGGCATTCATGGATTTCGTGACCATGGATTTTATAGAAATAGCATTTATGAAAACCTTGAACATGATTAATAATTTCTTTTGAAGTCTTCCTATCATCAGCAGTTTTGAAAATGACCTTTTTACTGATGACAGGCTTATTGGATTTATGCTGATAATGCAATTTCTTAGTGATATTAGGTTTAACATAGGTAGACCTTTTATCACAAGATTTCACATTTTCAGGCAAAATTCTTTTGAGCCTTTTATCAGCAGAGTTGGGGTCAGCAATCTTTCCTTTGACAAATTTAATAGGTTTGAGTTGAGAATTCTTTGACTTGTTACTAGTCATCACTGTTTTCTTAGGATGACTGATAGCAGGTCTTTGTTGTTCAGACTCCTTATTGACATATTGCTTACCCTTGGACTTGTCTATTTTGTTTTTGGGATAAACAAATGGAACTTTGTTAAAACCAAGTCCTTGTTTTTCCTTTCTAGGAGATTGTTGATTATAGACAACTTCTTCAGCCATCTCTTCAGCAATTGCTTCAGTTGTCTCATTTTCCTGAGAACCAGATGAATTTTCTACACTGAATTCACTTTGGAAACCAATACCAGTTTTGTCGACAAGAGTTTTTTGATTTGAAAGAATGGTATCAAAATTTCCTTTTGAATTATTCCAAGCATTGACAACTTTTTGAAGGTCATCTTTCTCAGAATTGATTTTTTGTATGTGTTCAAGTAGGAATTCCACTTTTTCAGTTAAAGCTTTGTTCTCTTTTTGAATTTTGATACTCTCAGCTTGTTGTCTATTGAGATCTTTGATTTCAGACATCAAGGTAGATTTCTCAGAGACAGACAATTCATGCTTTTTGGCTAATTTCACATAAGCAGTTTTGAATTTAGAGAATTCTTCCATCATGTCTTTGTTGGCTTTGATGAGTTCTCCCCTTGAGGGTTCATTGAGCTCATCATCATCACTATCATCCTATTGAAATGGTAGTGACCTTACTGAGTCATGGGGTGATTCCCTGGCCATAAGACATATATTTGCTTCCTCAGCAAAGTCACATGAATCATCCTCATTAGTATCTGTGTCACACCAAGTGGGCAAGTTGCTTTCATCCATGTCCTCAACCACCATCCCTTTTTGTTTTTGAAATTTAGACTCGGGACGTTTTTTTATAAAATTCATATTTTGGCTTTGGACATTTTGAAGCAAAATGATCTGGTTTCCTACAATTAAAACAGACAAGCTCATTTTCCTTTTGATAGTCAGTAGTTTTATAAGGAGCAGCTGTTCTTTGAGGAATGACAGTTTTGTGAGGGGACTGCCTATGGGATGATTTGTTATACCTTTTGAAACGTTGATACTTCTTAACAAACATTGCAAAAGCTTCGTCTGAAAGAATATCATCACCATCACTTGATGTAGATGGGATTTCATCAGGTGTAGAACAAGATGGTTCAACAGACATGGCTGGTAAGGATAAGTTTTTAAAACTTTTTTCCATTTCTTGAGCTTGTTGAATTTCAAGCTCATAGACTGAAAGACTTGCATAAAGATTTCTGAGAGATAATTTATTTAAGTCTTTTGATTCTTTCATGGCGGTGATCTTCATATGCCACAGACTGCCTAGTGCATTAAGAAATCTCATGTTTATTTCTTTCTTTTCATATTTCTTTCCTAAAGAATAGCAAGAGTTTACTACCTCATAGAATCTGTCATATGCACTTCGTAGGGTCTCTTTAGGATCTTTCTTGAAAGAGTCGAACTTCTGGATGCAAGTATACAGCTTGTTGTTTTTGGTTTCACCATCACCTTCTAGATATTCCAGTATAGCTTCCCACATTTCCTTAGCAGTATTCAGATTAATGATCTGCTGGTATGTGCTGATATCAACACAGCTGGTGATGATGTTGATTGCTTTTCCATCCAGAGCATCATTCTTCCTATCTTCTTCATCCCATTCTTCTTTAGGCATTGGGACCTCAGGATCAGCAGTTGGATCAAGTGCAGCTAGAGTCTTTGGCTTCATAGGGATTCTTGGTCCATTTGTAACACATTTCCATAAACGTTTGTCAATAGAGTTCATGTGTCTTTTAACTTTGTCTTTCCAGATATCAAAGTGAACTTCATCCAATACAGGACAATGATTCACATTTGAGGTTTCCAACATTTGATGAGCAGCCATTGGATCTTTAATCTCTCAAGAGTTTAATCTTGAAAAAACTTGTTTTCAAAGAGTTAGGCTTTGATACCAATTGTTAGGTCTTAAGGTGCTCAATATAGGCTAGAAGGGGGGGTTGAATAGCCTATGTCCTATTTTTAAAATTGATTCAATAAATTACTTCACTTAAGTTAAAAAGAATTTTGCAGCGGAATATTGATGAAGTATAGGACAAGTTGAGGATGACTGATCTTGATAGGACAAGATCAGCAGTTCTCAAAACATTGAAATTCTGGAAATTAACAAAGAATAGCAATTCACAAGCACACAGAAATAGACAAGGAATTTAATATGGTTCACACTTATGAATAAGTTCTACGTCCACAACCAAAGTTTTCAACTTTGGATTTGAAAAATGTGTACTAAGTTTTCCACTAGAATCTTTACAAGATATATCTCTAATGGATTGTGCACAAAAATAGTTGACCAAGTGTTTGCGGGAGAATTAATATCTATAAAGATATAATTCTCGTGAGCTATGAATGTTAAGGGGTTGCAATCAATGAAGAGCTGTATAGACTAATCGTCACAGATTGAAGCTCTTCAAAGAATGTTTTACAAATGTGGCGTTTTAGCTTTTAATGCACTAGCTTGAAGAAGATGAAAATTTCAGAGTTGTAGCTTCGTGTAGTGTTCTATGTATTAAATGCTTCAATGGAGTCTTCTTTATATACTCAGAGGAAGCTTTGTAGCCGTTGGAGATCTTCATCAGTTGGATAATTTGAATTTACGAGCATTAAATGCTCTAATGTTGCTGTTGAGCTCTGATAGGTGGTTCTGCAGGATTCAGACTGAATTCTGTCACTTTGCCAAAAATAGGTAGACTGTGGTTGCAAGCAGAATGTCCTTTTCTGAGATGAATGCCTAAAAATGGAAAGGATCATTGAATGCGTTTTACAGGTTAACGTTGTGTCACAGTCAATGAAAAGATTTTGTTGATGTCTTGAGGCATGTCTCAGGTAATTCTATATCGGTCGTTCTTGGGGTCTTCAACTTGGCTGATGAAGCATGGCTGAAGCAAACTTGTCCGATATCTTGATGGACTCTGCTGATGCAAGCTTTGGCTGATGACTAGAAGACTGCTGATATGAACACGGCTGATATACTATAGGCTATCTTCTGAAGGCTAGGCTAATTACAATAAGCAATCCTAAGCTATTCTAGCTAGGTCTAAGTACAAGTTGTCACTCTAACAGACACGCAGGCCCATTAGTCACCTTGGCTTAGACTTAAGTTATGGATACAAGCAAATCTATATAAATTATAACAGTGGTCGAGGGTCTCAAGGTCTTGGCGGTATTAGACAAAATAGTGTGTGGCTATTTTGGGCTTTGAGAGGTGTGATACTCTGTGAGATCGTGTTAATCCTTGTAACCCTAGTTCTAGGTAGGGTGAGTACATTGAAAACTCTCTATTGTAATTCCTCATCGTTTATAGTGGATTTGTTGTTTGCCTTGGAGTGGATTAAACCACGTAAATTCTATGTTCTCTTTTGTTTGATTTCGTTATATTTTCTATTTCTTGCCAATATTTCTCCATTCGACCGACTCGCTTCCGCATTGAAGATAGAAACTTTGAATTCTTAATCCAAGAATATCCTTGTTTTTATAACAAACTGGTATAAGAGCTTTGAGATAGTCGAAATTATGAATCAAGAGATTGGAGTTTTGAAGATGGGGGACGTTGGAAATTATACGCAATTTCAATTGGAGAAATTTAACGGAAGTAATAACTTTAGCTTGTGGCAAGTTAAAGTTAGGGATGTGTTGTTCCAAGCAGAACAGATTGCTTTAGAAGTGTAGACACCCAAAATTTGTACACCTACATTATACGAATTATCCTATAAACAATTGTTTATTTACAAATGGAATAACACTTGTTTCTATGATTATTTCAGGAAACAACCTATTCAACAGGACTAACGACGTCGAACACACATAAACAACTTCAGTAAGATCAACATCAAGGGTCCAGATTGAAGATACAAAGCTTAGAAGGGCCAAAGTGCAAGACACAAAGCCTGGAAAAAGCCAAAAAAAACAAGTTTGGTGCGCTTAAGCCTTGCTTGGTGCACTGAAACAACAAAAACAGGGTTTGGTGTGCGGACATTATGCCTGGTGCGCTGCGCACCAAACCAACATTCTGCCTCAGAAGTCAAGCCGCCTAGCTACTGAAGACTTTGAAGGCACAGAGGAAGTTTCCTCTAAACTTGGGCCGGAGAGTATTGATGAATTAAATTTTACCTCGCAAGTGTACGAGTACACCGGAGTATAGCTGTACAAAGACAAGGATCGAACCATAGAGACAAGAGAATGATTGATTTCGTTAACTAGCAACTTAAATAGCAAAAATAAACGACAAAGGGGTTTTGTTTATTTCTTTAAAACTACTGACAAGAATTAAACTAATTTATTAACTAATTAACCAACTAAATTATCAAAGCAAGTAAATAAGGAGTTTACGAAATGTGGAGAGTGAAGAGCCAAGCCCAAAGTATGGGCCCAGGATCCAAGCCCAAGACACAATACGGGTCAGTACCCACCGCAGTGCGAGCAAACACATGGTGGCCAGACAGCTGTGTGGGTCTTTCCGGATACTTGCGAGCAGATCTCATCTATAAGGTTCAGGATACAGCGATCAGGATAGCTCTCCTCGCTAACCGCTGGGTGGTATCTAGACAAGGATACGTGGCAAAATGTCAAGGGACGGTTGTGCCCGACGGTTACGCCCACTACTCCTAGCATTTACACCCACTACGCCAGTATTCATATCCACCACTTGGGAGTTACGTAGGGGCGCTACTTCACCGGAGGATGGACCTATAAAAGCCTTAGATCAACTCCAAGCAAGGGTACAAAAAACATATATTTTGCAATTACACTCTGCCAAACTGTGATTAGAGCTGGTAACTTACTCTCACACCGGAGTGTTATAGCAGGGCCAGCCCCTGCCTTCACCCAGTGTTTTATTCTTTGACTTGGCAGATTCAACACAACCCAGATATCCAAACAATTTGACAGGCCAGACCATCAGGCGTGACATTCTGTGCGGCATCAGTTTGGTTTCATTGCCGGGAAACACTACGTCTTTTTGGTTATTGACAGGAATAACTTGACATACGTTAACATGGCAGGAAATGGAAAGGATACGGTAGGGGATAGCTCGACCCCAGGGACTATTGGGGTTCAAGGGGGCGCGGTTCTGCCGCCTCCGCCCCAGGGTAACACAGCCAGGGCGACGTTGTCCCGCTTGGGGCGATTCACTTCCTCAGCTTCCACACAAGAGGCTGAGCCATCCAATGTGAATCGTCGACCCGACCAGCGGATTGAGCTCCATGCGCACCTCAATGCTAAGAAGATGCAGGCTACTCCCGAAGTAACCAGCTAACGGAGGCAGCTCGCTCTGCAGCCTTGGCAAACCAGGCGGTGTACCTTAGCCAAATGTACGCCCTGAACTAGCAACTGCTCCTCCTGGGACATACCCCTGTTCCAGTGGAGACTCAGCTTATCCCACCCGTGGTTACGGTGGGAGCGCGGAGTGACATGCCTTAGCAGTCTCAAGGATGCCAAGAGAGAAGGCGTGGAGAATTGATTAACCTGAATAGCACGGGGACGCTCCGTGCTTACAGAGAGGCCGCAAAGGATAGAGGAAAAAAGGTCGCACGCTCGGAATCTGCACGGGCGAAGAGTGTGCATGATTGCCTGGTGCATTCAAATGGCCAGGGGCGTGGGCAGCCGGAAGGCTCACGGCGCCGGGATAGGGCACGGAGTGAGGAGGCAGAATCCCAACCCAGGCACAACCACAGAGAGGTCGGGCAAAGGTCTCACCGGGCTCGGCGAACGCCCTCTCCCAAGCGCAGGTCTCCCGGGCACTGATCAGATTATCATTCCTCTGTGCCAAAGCAGAGCCATCGGCCCGAGCGATCTGTACATGTACCGGATGATGCAATGAAGGTGATGCAGTTATGGCTGGAAGCTTTGGAAGCTGGCCGCACTGGGCCAGGGTATGTGGTTCCCGGGGAGGAAAAGGACCCTTTGGCTGATTGGATCGTGGCCACACCAACCGACCCCGATGTACCGTTGTTACAGTTCGATAAGTACTCGGGTAAAACAAATGCCCGTGATCATCTGCAGGGATTTGAGAATCAGATCAACATGGTCAACAAAGATCCGGCAGCTAAATGCAAGGCCCTAGTCAGCACCTTTCAGGGTAAGGCGGTGACCTGGTACAGGAAACTTCCTCGGGCATCGATCACAGGCTGGTCGTACTTACGGAGTAAGTTCCTGGTTGAGTTTGCGATGGCTGGAGTAACTCCCAAGGCCAGGATGGATCTGTGTAGTATCAGATAGCGGGAAAGAGAGACAATTGGAAAGTATATCGAGAGGTTCCAAAAGATGCTCGAGAAGGTAGATGACCTGACAGACCGGGAGGTCACAATGTGTTTCATTGGGGGCATGAATAGGAATGGGTTGAAAACTGAGTTTGGAATACGGGAGCCGCTGAACCTAGCAGAGATGTTTTCCCGCGCTCAAAGCTGGTACGTTACTTTCGAGGAGGATGCAGAAAGGTCTAAGAAAAAGGACAAGAAGGCAGATAAGAAGGATGATAGCAAAGATTCAGCAGCTAAGTCTGAGCAGACCTCAAGCAAGGGTTGGCAAAGGAATCGTGCCCGGGAAAATGACCGCATGGATTTCGACCCTCTTAACACCACGAGGGAGGCCATCATGAATGAAATTCGTGCTGAGCTGCCACCTGCTGAGCCCCTGAATCCAGCATTTGATGGTCAGAGGAATATGACCAAGTGGTGCGCTTACCATAACGATGTGGGGCATAGAACTGAGGATTGTATACAGTTGAAGAAGGAGATTCAGAGGCTATTAAATCAGGGGAAGTTAGATTGTTTTCGTCTGCGGGCAGAAAACAGAGATCGTAGAGACGACAAGGAGGCCAGAGAGGAGCCTCCTAAGAGAGTAAATACTGAACTTTGGGGAAGGCTGAATGTTATATTGGAAGAGGAGCCCAGCCTTCATCAGTTGAAGTCCCAGATGTATACATTGAACAAGCTGCCGTATGTGCCAGTGAGTGTGGGGGCCGACAAGGAGACAATACAGTTCACCAGAAGCAAGCTGGCCATAGGAAAGTTAGCCTCTGAGCAGAATTTGGTCGTTGAGGCTTGCATAGACTATTGGGACGTGGCCAGAGTGCTGATTGATACTGGTGCCTCCAAAGACGTATTGTATTATAAGTGTCTCAAAAAGTTGGGTCATGATGACACAGATCTGAAGCCGTACAGGGGGTGTCTGGAGGAGTTCAGAAATCACAAAATGGTCGTACGAGGAACTATCGAGCTTGAGGTAATACTTGGCGAGGGGAGCAGGTCCAGGATGGATAAGATAACATTCCTGGTGATAGATTTGAACTCGCCTTTTAATGCAATTTTGGGTGTCCCTGCAATGGTGAAATTTTAGTTGGTGGCCTCGATACCCCACCAGTGGGTGAAGTTTTTGACTGCAGGGGGGGTCGGCGAGCTAAGGAGTCGGCCGCAGCAGGTCATGAAATTTCTGGAGGAGACCCATAAGTTGCAGGGAAAGCGGACGATCAGTACTCCAGATCGCGAGGTTATTGTGCAGGAAAAGGAGAAATTCACAACGACAACTCGCATGGACATGAATATGATCCTCGCTGTCGAGGAGGATGACGAGGGGATAAACATTGGGCAGAGTAGCACACAAGATACTTCGCAGCTGCAGATGGAGATTGAAACACTACAGGTCAGAGAAGCACCAGACATCCAGCCACACGGTAATCTGGATAAGGTTATTATCAATCCTGCTTACCCCGAGCAGAAGGTCAAGGTGGGTAGGGGAACCACTCCGGAAGAACGAGAGAGGTTGATAGCTTTCCTTTGTAGGAGCCTGGATGTTTTTGCCTGGACAGTGAAAGACATGAGGGGGGTTAGCGAGGAGGTTGCATTGCATAACCTGAACGCAAGCATAGAATTCAAGCCCGTTCAGTAGCGACCTAGGCAGTACTCCCCAAAAAAGGAGAAAGCCATCCGGGCAGAAGTCGAGAAGCTGCTCGCAGCTGATCTAATCGAGGAAATCTATTACCTTACCTGGCTAGCAAATGTGGTGATGGTTAAGAAGAGCAATGGCAAGTGGAGAATGTGCGTAGACTTCACTGATTTGAATAAAGCTTGCCCAAAGGATTGTTACCCACTACCAAGGATTGATGTGCTGGTTGATGCAATCGCCAGTTTTGAGATGCTGAGCTTCATGGATGCATATTCGGGTTATCACCAGATGAAGATGGACGAGCTGGATAAGCCGATGACCGCCTTCCGAGCAGTCGGGGGCTGAAAAATGCAGGTGCTACATACCAAAGGATAGTGAATAAAGTGTTCGCACCACAGCTGGGCAGGAACGTGGAGGCTTATGTGGATGATATGGTGGTCAAAACTAGGGGTCTCGACCACATAGCTGATCTGGAGGAAACGTTTGAAAACCTACGGAAGCATGATATGAAGTTGAATCCCAGCAAGTGCGTATTCGGGGTGCAAGCCGACAAGTTTCTCGGCTTCATGGTAAATGAAAGAGGAATAGAGGCCAATCCTGAGAAGATCAAAGCCTTGCTGGACATGAAGGAGCCGACATGCATCAAGGAGGTACAGAGGCTAAACGGACGGATCGTAGCTCTGGGGCGCTTTATCTCCCGGTTAGCTGAAAAATGCCTACCGTTCTTTAAGATGTTGCGTGGGAACAAAGGTTTTGAATGGACGGCTGAATGTTCAAGGGCTTTTTAGTAGCTGAAAGACTATCTGGGTGCACCTCCCCTCCTGAGTAGTCCTGTGGTAGGAGAAAGTCTGTGTGTTTATCTAGCGGCCACCGACCGGGCCGTGGCCGCCGTACTTGTTAGAGAGGAGGCTGGAAGCCAAAGGCCTGTGTATTATGTATCCAAAGCCTTAACTTCGGTTGAGGCCCGTTATTTTAATGCAGAAAAATTGGCTTATTCGCTTGTTGTATCAGCTCAGAAATTACGAGCTTATTTTTCTGCACATGAGATTGTTGTATATTCTGACTACCCCCTTCGTAAGATTCTGCATAAACCGGACTCCTCGGGCAGGCTACTGGCCTGGTCGATCGAGTTGACAGAATTCCACATTGATTATCAGCCACAAAGGGCAATCAAAGTTCAGGCCTTGGCAGATTTCTTGGTTGAAACAACTTTTGTTGGACCAGACGAAGGGCCGGCTGCGAGCATTCCAGAAACTAGCACCGTCTCCTCGACCAAGCGACCATAGGATTGCTGGCAGTTGTTCGTGGATGGTATAGCCAGCAAGGATGAGAGCGATGTAGGAGTATTGCTGGTATCTCCATTCACAGACGAGGAATTTGAGGTCGCCTTGCGGTTTAAGTTTTTGGCTTCTAATAATCAAGCCGAGTATGAGGCCTTGGTGGCTGGTTTGGAGTTGGCACTAGATATAGACGTCTCAGCATTGACAGTGCATAGTGATTCACAACTTGTTGTCAACCAAGTTCGGGGGGAGTACGGGGTGAATAACCCCACTTTGGCCAAGTACTGCGATTTGGTTAAAGAATTGTTGGCTAAGTTGACATTTTGGGAGCTGGTTCGGATTGATCGAGCAGAGAACATGCGGGCAGATTTCTTGTCTAAAATGGCTACTGAAGACATCCAGGAATTGAGCCCGGCAACTGTAGTTGAATATCTGGATTACCTGGCTATTGAGCGAGAAAGTGTCATGGACATTGAGATGACATAAAGATGTTGGGTTGATGAGATTCAATAGTACATCGAGCAGGGACTGTTGTCCGAAGACAAGGATCAAGCTAGAATCATTCAGAAGCGGTCTGCTCGCTATACGGTGGTCGGAGGTGTCTTATATCGGAGGTCTTTCTCAAAGCCATTGTTGCGGTGTGTACGGCCAGACATGACCGAGAAGCTGCTAGCAGAGGTCCATGAGGGGGTTTGTGGCTGCCACCCGGGGCAAGGACCCTGGCCGACAAGATTCTGACTTTGGGATACTACTGGTTGACATTGAGACGGGATGCCGAAGCCTATGTAAAGAAATGTGACAAGTGCCAGCGATTCGCGGATATACCCAGGGTGCCGTCAACCGGGCAGACGCCGGTGGTGGCATCCTGGCCGTTTGATATGTGGGGGATAGACCTCATCGGACCATTTCCCACGGCAAGAGGAAATTGTAAGTACGCTATCGTAGCAATTGATTACTTTACCAAATGGGTTGAAGCGATGCCTTTGGCGAATATCACCGAGGAGAATGCCATCAACTTCGTCCACGATTATATCTGATGTCGTTTTGGGATTCCTCGAGCAATTGTTTCTGACAACGGAACTCAGTTTTTTGACCGGTTTACTAAGGCCTGTGCCAATTTACATATCAAACATTGGAAGTCTTTGGTGGCATACCCACAAGGGAACGGGCAGGCCGAGGCTGCGAATAAGCGTGTGTTGCATGCTCTCAAGAGAAACTTGGAAGGACGAGCGGGCAGGTGGTTAGATGAACTATAGTCAGCACTATGGGCGGTCAGGACAACGGTCAGGGGGCCTACCGGAGAGACCTCGTTTGCCTTGACCTACGAATCGAAAGCTATGGCACCAGTCGAAATGGCTCTGCCCAGCTTGAGGGTGGCGCATTACGATGAGGAGCATAATACAATTGCTCGTCGGGAAGATTTGGATTTGCTGGAGGAGAAGAGAGTAGAAGCTAGAATGAAGATGGTCAACTACAAGCAGCGAGCAAAGATGCATCATGACAGGAGGGTGCATAAGCGAGTGTTCCAGGTCGATGATTGGGTCCTGAGGAAGATAGAAGCAACAGGACAGAGGACAGATAGAGGTAAATTGTCACCAAACTGGGAAGGACCGTACAAGGTGATTCAGGTCGTCAAGGAAGATACTATCGACTACAAGCCCAGGATGGAGCAGTGCTGAAACATCCATGGGACGCGGATCATCTCAAAAAGTATTACCATTAATTGCTTGAAATCACTTCATTTTTGACCAGTGTAATTCAGTTTTAAAAGTTTAATGAGAATGAATTTTTCGATAATGAAGATTGGCTCTTTGTTGAATAAAAGAGTAACTCGCAGAGTGAGTTAAGCCCTGGGCTGGGCAGCTTACTACCATGAGGTGCGCGGAGCGACCTCATGGTGAAGCCAGTCCAAGGACTTATGTTGTTTGACCCTTTTTGGGTGGATCAAACTCTTTAGTTAATGATTGAGGTCATCGCTTGCTCGGGAAGCGAGCACATGACTTAGTTAATTTCTTGAGTACAAGCAGTGCGCCCCCAATGAAAAGGGTTTCCTTGATTAATGTTTGAAGTTGCATGTTGCTCGAGTAGCGAGCATGTAACTTAGTTAATTTCAAGGTTTGTTAAAACGGTCCCAGGTATGGCGATTATCCTGATTTATAATGAAGGTTATGCGACCTAGTTAATTTTAGGCGCCATGATTAAGGTTTGAGGTTGCATGTTGCTCGAGTAACGAGCATGTAACTTAGTTAATTTCGTAGTCTGTTATATGGTACCATAGTAGTGTTGCCCGACTAACAGATAAACGGGGAGAAAAGGAAAATTCAGATTGTATCCAAAAAATTTGATTACAAGTAAAAGGATATCAAGACTGGCTCGCAGGCCAAGAGACATAAGCTCGACGCAGCGAGATCCCTCAATAACTAACATCCTGAGGTTGGTGGGGGGTCTGGAACACTATTCTCAGGGGCTTCCTCCACAGGGCTCTGAGCATCCTCAGCTTGTCTTTTCTCCTTTAACGCATCCATCACGCTCTTGACGTTGATGTCCAGGGCGGCTGGAGGAGACCATGCTTCCGAGCCCTGCTCCAAGTCACCCTCCTTGATAAGTTCTAATTCATCGGCAGTGAAGGGGACCCAGGCATGACCACGACGAGCCGCGAGGACATAGTGCTCGGTAGCTCCCCATTCAGCCAGTAATTCCATCCGGAGAGTGTGCTCAAGCCCCTGCACGTAGTACGGGCGTACTCCCTAGGCATACTCCACATATCTGGGAGCTCTGGGAGTTGAGACGCTCAACCTCACTCCTCAAGGAAGTCTTCTCAGCTTCGGCCTCTTTCATCTGACCCCTCCACCGCTCGATACGGGAGTTTAGTGACTCCTCGTTGATTTTGGCCGTATCAAGCTTGTGCACGAGGGCTAGCTTCTCACACTCCAGCTTGGAGATGTCGCCGGTACGGTCGAGCACCTCCTTGTCTTTTGCTTGGAGCTCGGCCTCTTTTTCCTCGAAGGAGGAGGTTGGCCGTTTTTAGTAGAGATGTTAAACGGGCTAGCCCTATCGGTTTCGGGCCAGCCCTAACGGGTTGTGGCCCTAACGGGCCGCGGGCTAAACGGTCCAATTTTTTCGGCCCACTAATATTGCAGACCTAACCCTAACCCTAGCGGGTTTCGGGCTAAACGGGCCACTATCGGGCCACGATTAAAGATATGATATAACAATATTTTTAAATAGTGAATCGATAAACCATTCATAACTTTGATAGTTTCTTATGTTTTTCAAAAGAAATATAAACTAGACATTTTTTTACATCGATGTGTTATAATTTCCAACTTGTTTTTCTCAAAATAAATAATGTAATAGCTCTACTTAGCAGTTCTTTCCAAAAAAATTGTTTATATTTCAGTATTTATTCACAAGTACACAAAGAAGACCTGTAGTGCAAAGGATAAATGTGTTTGACTTTGGATTAAAAGGTTGTTAGTTTTATTCTCATGGTGGTTGTTTTACGTATTTCCTAAACTTTTTACGGCCTAATTAATATTATGCGGGCTGGCGGGCCAACCCTAAAACCTAGCGGGCCAGCCCTAACGGGTCGCGGGTTAAACGGGCCAGCCCTAACGGGCCCTGATTTTAAACGGGCCAAAAATATTGAGCCCTAACCCTGTTTTTTTCGGTTTAAACGGGCCAACCCTACGGGCCGTGGCCCTTTTAACATCTCTAGTTTTTAGGTCCTCGCCCAGGGAGGCCGCGACCTTGGCTCCATCAAATGCTCAGTTGGCCATGACAAAATACTTGGTCACGAGCTGCAAAGTGGATTAAACCTTAGGGAATACTAGAAGCTTAAAGCACAGAAAGGACAAAGTTTCGAGAAGGATACCTCGGAGAAGGCCATGCCCCCATCTCCGAGCAAGACACTTATGGAATCATCACACTCCTTGTAAACACCGGAGTGCAAGATTCTCTTCAAGGTTCCTTGGCCAACCATGGCAGACGGGTGCCCCCTGGCACTCAGGTCAACACCAGAGATCCTGGGCACGTCCGCCAGTTCGTTCATCAGCTTCTCGCAGCCAGAGCGATCAGCCGGCATGGTGAAGCCCTCATGTCTCCATGAGGGCTGGCGGGCAGCCGAGGAGGTGGAAGCAGAGCGTCCTTGGCTACCCCCAGTGTCATGGCCCCGGGGATGCACTGAGCGGTCGGGATGATCTGCGCCCTCGGCACCCCTCTTTCGGCTGGATAATACTAGGGTATCCGCCAGGACCCCGGCTGGGCGCCTTGGTCGTGTCCTTAGCAGGGGTAGAGCTCTTTCCTTGTGGGGCGCTGGTGGCAACTTTGGGAAGATTTGCTGGAGCAACACGGCTGAGCTCGCGTTGGCAATCAGCAGTGTCATTCTTGCGAGCAGCCCTGGCCTTCACCAGCACGTCAATATTGATCATCTCTGCAAGGCAAAAAGGAAAGTTAATCAGTACCTAAAAAAAATGAATGACATAAGGGGTAAAAAGTCAAGGATTAACCCAAGGGGTGAAAGGGGGCCATGCAGCTAACGTTAAAGTCTTTGCAAGCTCCACATTCACTCGGGAAGCTATTACCTTGGTGGCGGCCCCAGGCATGGTGAGGTCGCTCCTCGACCATCGTAACGCGAGGAACAACCCCCTCCACCTCCGTTCTCAGGATGCCAGCTAGCCTCAAAAAATTGTCCTCCATGACCAGTGGTTTCTAATCAAAGAACCACTCTTGATCACGATCTCGAGCATCCAGGGCTGCTTTTAGTGCATCCATCAGCCTGCTCTCACCGGAACTGAAGGCATCCTGGTTATATGTGGGCACTTTAATGTGCGCGGAGGGTGGAGGAAACGGCCAGCTAACTCGGGATTCGACCAGCAAGGGTTTGCAATCCCATTTGTCGGTTTTGTTGGGAAAGGGGAGAACAACTTTAACGCCCTTGGCTTGCTGCGGCCAGAACTCTTGTCGGTGGAGAATTGGTAGAGCTTCCTCAGCAGTAGCAGGCAAAGTTCATAGCCGAGCAAGCGGCAAGTGACAGTAAAGGAAACCAGGATCCTAACTGTATTAAGCATCAGATCGCAAAGGATAGCCTGAGCCAAAGTTAGGAACTCGACGATGAAGGGATCCAGAGGGAGGCGCATCCCAACTTTAAAGAAATCATAGAAAAACACCATTTTTTCATTCTGCCCTCGGTAGTCGGAAGGGTCGACCTCGGGATCCATCACGGACACGTGGTAGTCGGCAGAACCAATTCCTAGGGAGATGAACCATCTCTGGACTTTCTCATCAGAGTTAAAAGATTTCCAATGGTCGGGGGACGCTGCTCGACGAGGAGCTTGATAGCTGCCACGAACAGGGCGAGCAATGGTCAATCTGGATTGAGAGGGCTTGGGCGAGCTTGTTCCCACTCCCTCGTCTGGGGTAAGAGCCGCGACATGGGATACCACCTTGGTAATGATGAGCTTATCGTCATCATCGAAAGAGCTCGTGCTGGTGGAAGAGGAGGTAGTCAATGGGCTGGAGCTACTGCTGACCGTCTGGCCGCGGTCGTATTCGTAGGCCTCCTCAGAGTTGGTGGCCTCCGAATCGGTGGCCTCATCGCGTAATCTAAGCGGGGAATCAGAGCCTACAAGGATCAAGGATAATTAATAGGGGTTACTAACTTGCCAGAATTGCTGAAAACGAAAGGAAATTTCTAGATCTACAACCAGGCTACAGGGAGAGGGTTTATCCGGTCAAGGGTAAACCCTAGGTTCCTCGATCCAGACTAGAAAAGGGAAGGTGCTTTCTACCGTTTGAAATAAAAGGGGAAAGAATAAAAAACACACAGCAATGGTTAAAATCAAGATTACAAAGAGAGAAAGTAACTTACTGCGAGACATGGCGACGCGTAGATTAGAACTTGAAATTGCAGAAAGGATTTTCGGGTGGAGACGGCGGAGACACTGGACGTTGCAACGGTGAAGATTTCGGGAACGATTAAGCGTCGAGAAGGGAGACCTTGTGTTTGCAGAAATTTTTTGAATGCTAAAGTTCTGTAAGAGAGAGGAAGGGGCTGATACTTATAGTCTCAGAAATGAAGTTAGCCGAAACATCACAGACAGGGGCTGCAGGCCTACTCCAGTAGCCCATGGGCCTACGTCAGTAGCCATGATGACGCCTCGAGAAGGCGCGATGCCTCCATCCGGCGAAAACCAAAGCAACACGGACACCTGTACTTTATGATCACACGCTTGGGTAACTCTTTGAAGGGTTAACACCAGGCGGCGGCCACGGACAGAGTGACCAGCTTGATATTAACATGACAAGGATCGCGAGCAATGCTTCCTACCGCGAGCATGAATACTCTGCGAGCAGAAAGCAGGGGGCCACTGAAGAGCCAAGCCCAAAGTATGGGCCTAGGATCCAAGCCCAAGACACAATACGGGTCAGTACCCACCGCAGTGCGAGCAAACACATGGTGGCCAGACAGCTGTGTGGGTCTTTTCGGATACTTGCGAGCAGATCTCATCTATAAGGGTCGGGATGCAACGATCAGGATAGCTCTCATCGCTAACCGCTGGGTGGTATCTAGACAAGGATACGTGGCAGAATGTCAAGGGACGGTTGTGCCCGACGGTTACGCCCACTACTCCTAGCATTTATACCCACTACGCCGGTATTCATATCCACTACTTGGGAGTTACGTAGGGGCGCTACTTCACTGGAGGATGGACCTATAAAAGCCTTGGATCAACTCCAAACAAGGGTACGAAAAACATACATTTTGCAATTACACTCTGCCAAACTGTGATTAGAACTGGTAACTTACTCTCACACCGGAGTGTTCTAGCAGGGCCAGCCCCTGCCTTCACCCAGTGTTTTATTCTTTGACTTGGCAGATTCAACACAGCCCAGATATCCAGACAATTTGACAGGCCAAACCACCAGGCGTGACATTCTGTGCGGCATCAAAGAGAATCTAGGAATTGGATTTTAATTGTATCGCCTTCTTATGCTCATGTAAATAAAGTATCAAACAACATTAAGGGTAATCACATAAATAAAGATTGGGAGGCTTGGGTCACAGTTTGCAATCTTTGTATCCTCAAATTGTTATACTTTATTGGTCCGTCCATATAACAATTCTAGAATCCTTTTAAGCACACAAAGATTATAACACCTAAATCCTATCTTAGCATAGTCATGAATCAATAGAATTTAAGTAACAATGGAGATGGCACACATATAGCTTATGTATTCTGGTCGTACAATTCACTATATCCAAATAATCAAAACGGTATAATATACGACCTCGCATAAACACCAGAAGAGATTCTATTATAATACTCCATTGAAACACAAAATGTTGAATGAATAATAAATAAATTAGAGCATAAGAATTTGATACAATCTACATCCAATCCCTAGAAAAATGAGTTTACCTCATCATTGATTGCAAAACAACACAATTCAATGATGAAAACATACTTATAATTACTCGACGGAATGAAAGATGAAACTCAATTCTTTCTAACATAAAAACTCTCTTCCAAAAATGTCTTCCCTAACCCTAAAACGGCTCACTACTTACACACTAAGCAATAGGGAAAAATAACCCTAAATCAGAAGTTACAAAACTGCCCAGAGCTATAAACGGGACAAAGCAATCGCTTTGTCTAAGCCAGAGCGATCGCTCTGCTTCAATATGAACTTTCTGCTTGAAAGGTGATCGCCTTAGAGCGATCGCTCTAGTCCGATTTTTTCCTCTCTCCTTAAGCTTTCTGGATCTTACATCCAGGCCCCCAATCTTCCTTTATAGCTCCAAAATGCTTCTGATTTAGCCGACTTTACAATGAACTCCTTGAAACTTTCACTAAACTCTAACAACCCATGTCAGTATACAAAAAGCCGAGAAATAACATGATTTAAGTCCAGAGAATACCCAATAAATGAGTATAAAACTCATTCATCAAATACCCCCAAACATAAACTAAAGCTAGTTCTCGAGCTAAAATAAGAAAACTAATAAATACAAAAGCAACAAAAAAATTTTCTTTTCACGAGTCAAAGCATTTTTGGCATAAGTCACCATACTGCCTCAGAAGATCCCATAACATAACATTATGTTTCACAATACAAATTCCCAACATAGACTTTTACTTAATCACATCAAATCCCTTCAAGTCTCTGTGTGTGTGCAAAACCATTACTTGATAGTATCAAAGTTTAAAATTCGTTATAGAGCCAAGTACCACATCCATTCCTTATCAAGACCATTACGAACTTTAGTACATATATTCCTAAGAGTACTTCATGAAACAAATAAAATGACAATTATCTCATTCATTACTATAAACATAAGTAGCAATACCGAAACTTTTTTCTTTTCGAGGATGAGTTTTACTTGCCTTTTTACGCGACGACACTCATTTGTAATTATTGCACCCCGGTTACTCAACAAGCAAAACATTCATCCCGAGACAACCTTGTGGACTGTGCAATGTTTAGCTCCCTTAAGCTTTCTAATTAACCCATGTAATGAGTGTTAGGCTAATGATTCTCAAACCAAATACATTACTGGAAAACACATAATTACTGTCGGAGTAATCCGACAGTAATTCACGGATTCTGACAGTAATTGGCTATTTACTGTTGGAATTGCTCTGACAGTATCCGACAGTAAACCTTCGACGGTAATTTATCTCTGACAGTAATTACTGTCAGAGTTCCAACAATAATTACTGTTGGAGTAATAATCCGATAGTAATTACTGTCGGTCTCTCCGACAGTAACATGGTCACAGACATTAACATTCCGTTAGTGTACTGTTGGAATACTGTTAATTTTTTGATGGAAATTTGACAGTAAATTAACCCCGTTCTTATTTTTAACTGTGAATTACTGTCGGAGATCCAACAGTAATTATTAAAAAAATATTTTTTAAGGAAATAATTACTGTTGAAACTCCGATAGTAAGTATTAAAAAAATAATTTTTAAAATTAGTATTTTCTTCACCTGATATAACAGTTATATATACACAATCACACACACACACACACATACACACACACACACACTACAACAATAAACTATATTTAACAACTAAAATATAAATTAAATTAAAATTAATATATATATATATATATATACAATTTAAAAAATATTACAGTACCAAAATAAAGTGTCTAAATCTACTACTACTGTGGAAGGGGGGTCAAACAAAATACGCACAATAGAAGATCTAGACTATTGCTGATGCTCTATGATCAGTCGCCGCAGCTGCTCGATCTGCTTGCCCTGCTACTGTACCAACTGCTCGAGAGTCTGTAAAAGGTCGACCAGGGCATGCTCAGTAGCTGACCCAGAAGATGCGATCGCCGAGGAAGAAGTGGATGCGCCAAAGTCGTAGAGCTCCTCTCTTCTTCCATGACTCCACAGTGACTGAATGCCAAATGTCCCCGACAAAGGGCGTCAGCACCTCAGGGGTTGTCTGGACAAGCCCGTCAGCGACCTGCGTGTCTATAGTCGCCTTATAGGCATCCTGTGTCATAAAACATAAAAATATTAATATTAACATTTTAATTAACTAATAAACAAAATAAAATTAAAATATTTTAAGTAATACTTACAAATGCTTTCTTTTCCGTATCATTGACAAAGACAAATGACAAATCAACACTGGGAGGAGCAGGAGTGGTCTGGGTCGCAGCAAATAAATCAGTCATCGGTACCTCGGTACTGTAGTGTCAATTCTACAAATATAATGAATTAAAATTAGTGAACAACACATATTAAGCTATAACACGATCAACTTATAAGAAAATAATAAAAATGGCCTATAGATACACTCAAACCCTTCTAAAGCAGCGTATATACACTCAAACCCTTTTTAAACTACCTATTTCACTTAAAATTGTTCTAAACAGCCTATTCACACTCAAACCCTTTTAAAACTACATATTTACACTCAAAACCCTTATAAAACAACTTATTTACACTCAAAGCCTTCTAAAATAACCTATTTGTACTCAAACCCTTCTAAAGCAGCCTATTTAAACTCAAAACCCTTTCATAATGGCCTATTTACACTCAAACCCTTCTAAAATAGTCTATTTACACTTAAGCTCGTTCTAAAGTAGCCTATACACACCCAAACCCTTCTAAAACAACCTATTTGCACTTCAACCCTTCTAAAGCAACCTATTTACACTCAAAACGCTTGTAAAGCAGCCTATATGCACTCAAACCCTAATAAGATAGCCTATTTGCACTCAAACCCTTCTAAAATAACTTATTTACACTCAAAACCCTTCTAAAGTAGTTTATATACACTCAAACCCTTCTACAGCAGCCTATATACACTTAAACCCTTCTAAAGTAGCCTATTTACACTCAAAACCCTTCTAAAATAACCTATTTACACTTATAGCCTTTTAAAATAACCTATTTACACTCAAACCCTTCTAAAGCAGCCTATTTAAACTCAAAACCCTTCTAAACCTACCTATGTAACTCAAAACCCTTCTAAAATGGCCTATATACACTCAAATCCTACTAAAATAACCTATTTACACTCAAAACCCTTCTAAAGCAGCCTATATACACTCAAACCCTTCTAAAGAACCTATTTAGACTCAAACCCTTCTAAAATAGCCTAAATACACTCAAAACCCAAGCAGCCTATTTAGACTCAAACCTTTTTAAAATAGCCTATATACACTCAAACCCTTCTAAAATAGTCTATTTACACTTAAACCCTTCTAAAATAGCCTATTTATACTCAAAACGCTTATAAAGCAGCCTATATACACTCAAACCCTACTAAGACAGCCTATTTACACTCAAAACCTTCTTAAACAACCTATTTAGATTCAAACCATTCTAAAATAGCCTATTTACACTCAAACCCCTTTTAAAACTACCTATTTACACTAACCCCCTCCCAAGGAAATCTTAGACAAATATATGTCTATATTTTTAACTCAATCCGTAAACATAACAAGTAACAAATTACTTTCAGTCATGGATTTCATAGCATCCACATGGCTACCCAACAAATTAATTTAAACTGTAAGTAAAACAATAGAATATGCTATATATGTTTGAGCAATAATTAAGGCATGTATTACAATACAACACATTAAAGTCTTTACCATGCGCAAGTGGTGCTCGGAGGTGTTGATCGACCCCGAGGTGTGCTTCACCCCCCTCCCCGTTAAGCTCAGCCTGTTCTACCTCTGTTGCTCGGCGACAACCCTAGCTTTCTCGGAATCCCACGTCGAGGTAAACCTGTAAAAATATTAAAATTGTTATAGAAACAATATATACAAAATAACATATAT
Source organism: Platycodon grandiflorus (assembly GCA_016624345.1). Taxonomy (NCBI): domain Eukaryota; kingdom Viridiplantae; phylum Streptophyta; class Magnoliopsida; order Asterales; family Campanulaceae; genus Platycodon; species Platycodon grandiflorus. The sequence goes on from CM028362.1 coordinate 53,570,760, forward strand.
TTAAGAAATGAAATTAAATTAAGTATACTTATTATAATGTACTTATTGGGCCCAGACATCGTCGCTGAAACCTGGATCCCTCGTCTTCTTCTCATTCCACACCTTCTTAATGGCGTAGATCCAGTCGCGGTACTTCTTATCGCACAACAACCTAAACGCCTCGTACGCCTCGGCGTCAGAGTGCTCCGGCTAACAATACGTTCGCTGCAAGTTTGACCAATTTAAACATATTAATTATAAAAAATAAATAGAAAGTATTAAATTATTAAGTTAACTAAACAACATACATACATACATACATATATATATATATATATATATATATATATATTAAACTTTAACATATCTTATCTTACCCTAAAATCAACCCACCAGGAGTCTCGGACATCCTTAGGCACATCAGAGAACTGTGGCCAGTACTCCTCGTGCCTCATCCCACGTAGGATGCGTCCGATAAAGCGAGCAGGATTGGGATACCCGCCTGCAAACCTGTCAAATATATATTAAAAAAATATATTACACAAATATGTAATTAACATTTAACTAAGGAAGCATTAAAATTTTACAACTGTAAAGTTATTACTTACTGCTTAAGGTCGGAGATGGTAATGATAATCCTACAATCACCATCAACAACCTCATGCTCGCCTAGGGTAGATGATGACCCAACCCCGTTGATCGGATCGTGGGGAGAGTCGGGTGCATCTTTGGGTTGAGGAAAGTGAGACCCAGCTCCTCCTATGGGTACTGTAGGTGGTGTAGGTACACGTGGCTGTGTACCTGTAATGCAAGAAGGTAGAAGTCGGATCTTACCAGTCCGACCCCTACCTCTACTAGCTCGTCCTGACATGTCATATATGATAAAAATATAATTAATATATTAATGATGACAATTAACGCTAAGTTTAGATGACAATTAAGTTAAAATACATAACATTAATTAAAATGATATTAATCATGATAACAAGTAACATACAAATAGTGTTCTACATATGACTATTCATCTTTTACAAAAAATAAAAGAACCTAAATGGTACACAAGATTACTCAGAGTCTTCATTCTCAATGTCTTCATTTTCTTCATTATCAGATTCTTCAGTTTCAACGTTTAAGTCGCTACTATAGAACTCAAGTTCTTCTTTATCGTCATCCTCGGATATCCAATCATCTTCATCTTCTTTTACCTCGTCGTCTTCTTCTGCATCACCTTCAATAATCGGGACTTCGTCTTCGGATGGGGAACGAGGTGGTAAATCAATGGGTAATACTACTTCTAGGGGCAAGGGAGGCACGGGCATTTCATCCATTGGATGACTATCGGAAGATACAACGGGAGGCACAGACATTTCATCTTCTTGATAGCATCCTTCTAATGACGATTCTGTAGTTATGTCATCAGGCCGATATGCTATATCAATCGTGCTTCTAGCCTTAGTCTTCCAAACAGCTCACCATCCCTTTTTATCGGCTCGCTGATAAGGGTATGATGTCATGTATACTTGTTGTGCTTGTGATGCTAAGATGAACACATCATCACTCGCATGTCTAGACGTCTGCTTCACATCGATTAGGTCAAACGAGTCATGCTTTTTTATACCTCGTACAGCGTCTCGCCAGTCACAATTGAATAGGACTATGTTTTTCCTCCCGAGATATCGTAACTCGATGACTTCTTTAAGGACACCATAATAGTCAAGGTTGCCTTTAAGATTGACACCGCTGTTATCCATTTGTTTTCCCACCCGTATTTCTTAGTATGGAAGACATAGCCATTCACATAATATTCGTTGTATAAAGTAACTCTCATCAACAGATTTACATATATGTGAGATAATCTCGCGACTTTTAGGTCATTACGATGTTTGAACATACTACATTAGGTTTAGAGCTTATACGAGTTATTTATGCATGTTGCAACTTTAATTTGAATCGGATGACTATCTAAAATTAAATGAAATTGATAATTAACTTGAGATATTCCTCAACCTCAGGACAATTAAGGAGTATATAGAGTCTCACAGCATTCGAGTCTTAACCGGTTTACCGAGTGGCTGACTCGAAGCATTAAATAACGAGATGTCTCTATTAGCATCGGGCTCTCCACCATCATAGTCAATCTCGTTTCTAGATCGGGATGAAAATATTGCGCGACAATGGCAACAATTTCCTCTATAATAATAGCCTCGCATATTGAGGCCTCAACATTTGCCCTGTTCCTCATCTTCCTTTTCAAATGACCGAGATACCTAATTGCAAATGCATGATAGGATAAATAAATGCTACACAAGTTATAACCAACTTTTAAGTATGTTATAGAGGAAAAACGATTAGTATGAGACGAGTAATTACCTCTCAAATGGATACATCCATCTGTATTGAACTGGACCACCAACCCTAGCTTCATATGCCAAGTGGACCGATAAATGCTCCATAGAATCAAAAAAAGACGGAGGAAAGATCTTCTCAAGTTCGCAAATCGTCACGACAATGCTCGCTTCCAGTCTTCTCATGTCATCAACCTACAGAGGGCTGGATGATAACGCTCTGAATGATTCACTCAACTTGGTTAATGCAATCCATATATTGTCAGGCAACAAGTCTCTAAGCGCAATAGGAAGTAACATATTCAGTAACACGTGACAATCATGACTCTTCAAACCATGAACCTTTCCTTCATCTATATTTACATAATTTCCGATGTTAGAAGTGTAACCATCTGAAAGCCTCAATCCCTTCAACCACTTCAACACTATAAGTCTTTGATCCTTGGTTAGTACGTATGGAGCGATAGGTTTCATTGTTTTACTATTGACCTCTTTTAGCTCCAAGGCAAGTCGTTTACATATGTCATTCATATCCATTCGGGCTTTGTGTGTGCCTTTGGTAGTGGCCCTCCAATCCATAATGGTGTTAAAAATATTGTCAAACACATTCTTCTCAATGTGCATGACGTCAAGGTTATAGCGTATCAAATTATCTTTCTAATACGGTAACTCCCAAAATATACTCTTCTTAGTCCAATTATGCTTTACACCGAAATCTCGTAGTCTATCCTTTGCAAACGTCTTCCCCCACATGGTTTTCTGTAGTTTAGATACCTTTCCATAAATAGCTTCACCGCTCAATCGTCTAGGTGCCTCATCACACTTAACCCTATTCTTAGTGAATTGCTACTTCTGTGATCTAAATGGGTGGTCATCTGGTAAAAACCGACGATGGCAATCAAACTAACAAGGTTTACGAGAGTGCTCGACTGTGAACGACTTAGTGTCATCTATACAAATCAGACATGCCAGCTTCCTGTGTGTGCTCCAACCCGATAACATCTCATAAGCAGGGAAGTCATTCACCGTCCACATCAACGCGGCTTTCGTATTAAAATTTTCTTCTTTGAATGCATCCTATGATTCCACTCTGTCTTCCCATAGCATTTTCAACTCGTCAATCAAAGGTCGGAGATAAACATCAATATTTTTCCCAGGGCTAGTCGGTCCAGGTATGAACAGTGACAAGAACATGTAAGGATCACTCATACACAACCACGGTGGAAGATTGTAGATGGTCGCTATAACTGGCTAACAAGAGTAGGACTTCGCCCCAGGCCCGAAAGGAGTAAAATCATTCGCGTATATGCACAACCTTGTATTTCTAGCTTCGGCAAGCAAAGTTAGGATGGGTTGTATCAAATTGTTTCCAAGCCAAGCCGTCTGACGGATGGGTCAACACGCCATCCTCGCGCGGGCTTTCCTTGTGCCAACGCATAGCTTCTGAATTATCTTTAGGTAGGTAGAGGCGTTGCAATCTCGGAGTCAAAAGGCAGGTAACGCAACTGCTTATAAAGTACATTATTTTTGCATTTCGAACTGCCCCTCCGTTTTGGCTTATATCTATCTTGGCCACACACAGAACACTCTTTCAAGTTTGAATTTTCCTTATAGAAAAACATGCAATCATTCTTGCACCCATCAATCTTCTCATATTTCAATCCAATATGCCCCACTATCTTCTTTATCTGATAGAAGTTCTCTGGCATGTTATTCCCTTTCGGCAAAGCATTTTTCAGTACTTTCATGAAACGATTGAAACCAACTTGACCAATATTGCAATTTGACTTGATGTTTAGGAACTCAGTCACAGTCTCTAAAACGGTCTGCTCATAGCCAGGATACAGCTTCTCCCTTGCAGACTCCATAGCATTAATGAACTTCTTAGCTGCAGGAGTTGGCTCCTCCTGACAAGTGTTCTCTGACTAGTCAAAATGAGCACTAGCAACATCCCTAACCATATCTTCCATACCACGAACTGGTTAATCGTTCACAATCGTATTTAACGGTTCAAGTTCAGGTACATGATTCCTCAACTGGTTATTTTTTAGCCTAGTCGCTACTCTAATTTGGTCACCGTGACCTACCCACCGCTTGTACCCAACTTGAAACCCGTGTTAGAGAAGGTGCTTCTCAACAATCATCGAAGGGAAGTACTTTTAATTTTTGCAGCTATCACATGGACACCTAATGTTGTTACCACTTATGTATTTAGGATTCGCGAGAGCAAATTCGATAAAACTCTGCAAACCTCTAATAAAATCATCTGTAATACCATTACGATTCGGCAACCTCCAATTATACATCCAACTGCGATCGTCAGTCGACATCACTCCTATTAAGCAACAAACTATGAGTATGACATCGAATACACTATTAAGTAATCACAATTGATCACTCTCAATACTAGTTTAAGTGATTTCGTATCCCATGATTTCAGGTAAGGCTTCTATCCCATTCGGAAACACACGAATGACATGTATTGTAATCCCATTATTGTCTACATGCTTTGTATTCGATACCTGAGAAAATTTCGGCAGCACCTCTGTGACGACCCGAAGTCACCACCTTGCTTTTCAATACAACCAAATCAACTCTTAACTAGCAGCGGAAATAATTTACAAGAATGTTTTATTAAAAATCCTTAAAAACACCAATTCTCATTTTTAACAAAATCTGATACAACTCAATTAAAACCCAAAATTTTACAACATCACTTTTAACAACCACACTAGGCTCGCTCTCTACCCCACTCGCAGCTAGCCACGCTTCCACTGCGCACTTTGATCAAATTATACCTACAAAACTCAAATAACTAGTGGGGGGTTAGCTTGTGAGCCCAGCAAGGGAGGGGATATACAATGCCACAGAATAGAATGAAGACATACGATTCAAATATCACTTTGTCTATGAAATTAAAATATGGACAATAACTCATAAATCAATAAAATCATGCTCTTGACAAATCAACGTTCAAAGAACGAAACACGGTATACATGCTCGAAGCATCAAAATATACTACTCAATCATATATCACAGACTAGTATACTATCAGGCTCGGGTTCAGTGGCAAAACATGAAACTCATATACATCTCAATCATTGGCTCCCAGTCCTCTGGGAAACCAACTAAACAATAACAACTGTAACGGCGCACACTGAGACCGATACACCGACTAGTATCACTAAACTATTCCACATAATCATGCTTTTAACCAAATCACGAAATCAATATAAACAAATTATTTCAAAATCCATTTGATAAATAAGATGGAACAATAACGAATAACACCAAATCATATTTCAAGATACGGAATATTTTAGAAACAATCACGTGATTAAAAATAACACGGAATCAGTACTGCATAGTCTCCCTTAACTCAAAATGAGATAAAACCTAATACCAAAAATGGGCGATGCAACATCATGTTTTTCAATAAAATCGATCTACACCTCAAGCATGTCGATCCTATGAAGTCGATTCGTCAAAACGCTAAAGCATCGCAAAACAAATCGACATCGTACCCAAAATAATATCTCACGACTTATAGGAACGGACGGATGGCAAGCAGAATCGAGGGAGGAAATATATATATTTTGTGAGTTATCCTTAAAAAGGCTAACATTCTCAACCTTATAACACTCAAGAGTCGGCCAAGAGATTTGGATGAAATTTTAATGTGGGGCCCATCTCAATTCAAAAGCTGAAATTTCACAATCTCATCCGTACACCTCAATTCTTACTTAGTAAGTTTCTTACTCCCTCCGTACACAAACCAAAAATTAAACCAAATTGTGTTAAATTATTTATTATTAAAATAATAAATGTGTTACTATATCTTTAAAATAGTGTAAAATATTAAAAGAGACTTAAACATATGACTTAGTCAAATTTTGTAAAAACTGCTAGTTTATTATCTAGGCCAACATAGAAAAGTCAACAAAATATTGTCAAGTAAAATATATCAAAATTAGTATTAAATTCATTGATATTTTTAAAAATTAAAATAGATAAATTTTTGGGGTCTCACACCCTCTCCTCCTCAAAAAGAATTCGTCCTCAAATTCAACTTAATTCTATCTCTCAAATCAAAATTATCACTTAATACTATACCATCAAATTCCCAAATCAATGTCCCGGGCGATGTGTCTCCACACACTTCCGGCCGAACCTAGCTCTGATACTAACTGTGACAACCCGAAGTCACCACCTTGCTTTTCAATACAACCAAATCAACTCTTAACTAACAGCGAAAATAATTTACAAAAATGTTTTATTAAAAATCCTTAAAAACACCAATTCTCATTTTTAACAAAATCTGATACAACTCAATTAAAATTCAAAATTTTACAACATCACTTCTAACAACTACACTAGGCTCGCTCTCTACCCCACTCGCAGCTAGCCACGATTCCGTTGCACACTTTGATCAAATCAAACCTGCAAAACTCAAATAACTGGTGGGGGGTGAGCTTGTGAGCCCAGCAAGGGAGGGGATATACAATACCACAGGATAGAATGGAGACATACGATTCAAATATCACTTTGTCCATGAAATTAAAATATGGACAATAACTCATAAATCAATAAAATCATGCTCTTGACAAATCAACATTCAAAGAACGAAACACGGTATACATGCTCGAAGCATCAAAATATACTACTCAATCATATATCACAGTCTAGTATATTATCGGGCTCGGGTTTAGTGGCAAAACATGGAACTCATATACATCTCAATCATTGGCTCCCAGTCCTCTGGGCAACCAACCAAACAATAACAACTGTAACGGCGCACACTGAGACCGATACACTGACTAGTATCACTATACTATTCCACATAATCATGCTTTTAACCAAATCACAAAATCAATATAAAAAATTATTTTAAAATCCATTTGATAAACAAGATGGAACAATAACGAATAACACCAAATCATGTTTCAAGATACGGAATATTTTAGAAATAATCACGTGATTAAAAATGACACGGAATCAGTACTGCGCATGCATAGTCTCCCTTACCTCAAAATGAGATAAAACCTAATACCGAAAATCGTCGGTGCAACATCATATTTTCCAATAAAATCGATCTACACCTCAAGCATGTCGATCCTACGGAGTTGGTTTTTCAAAACACTCAAGCATCGCGAACCAAATCGACATCGTACCCAAAATAATATCTCACGACTTATAGGAACGGACGGATGACAAGCAGAACGGAGGGAGGAAATATATATGTTTTGTGAGTTATCCTTAAAAAGGCTAAAATTCTCAAGCTTTATAACACTCAAGAGTCGGCCAAGCGATTTGGATGAAATTTTAAAGTGGGGCCCATCTCAATTCAAAAGTTAAAATTTCACAATCTCATTCGTACACCTCAATTCTTACTTAGTATGTTTCTTACTCCCTCCGTACACAAACCAAAAATTAAACCAAATTGTGTTAAATTATTTATTATTAAAATAATAAATGTGTTACTATATCTTTAAAATAGTGTAAAATATTAAAAGAGACTTAAACATATGACTTAGTTAAATTTTGTAAAAACTACTAGTTTATTATCTAGACCAACATAGAAAAGTCAACAAAATATTGTCAAGTCAAATACATCAAAATTAGTATTAAATTCATTGATATTTTTAAAAATCAAAATAGATAAATTTTCGGGGTCTCACACCAGGTGTAATACCCGAGATTTTGCATGCATATTAATTGTGATTGCATACATTTTGTTGTGTTAGTATTATTTTATACATGCCTTGACCTGAAAGTTTCAGAAAAATGCAACTTGACCCCCTAAACTTGTAATACTCGGTTTGCTTTGATTCCAACTTGATTAATGAGCTATAATTCGTGGTAAATAAGCATAATGTGACGTAGTAATGATTAGATAGAGCTAATAAGGGTTAATTGGGTTTAAGATTGAGTTATTAACGTTAAACACCATACCAATATTTCAAGTTTTACATTCTAGCCATTAAAGTTCCTAAATCACCCATTAAGCATCCGATTAAGTTAAGATTAGCATGATTAATTATGATTGACTAAACTTAAGTATAATTAGCTACTCTAATCAAGATTAAGGGATACTAAACATGTTTAGCTAGACATAATCACGTTTAATTAGCTTAATCATATAATTAATGACCACCAATCAAATTAGGGCACACAATGTTTGACCTTTCTACAACTTGCCACCTCAAGCTTGCTATGGCTGATTAATGAGTTAAAATTGCTGGAGAAAAGGGATTAGTTCATCCCCTTATTCCGTTTTCATCTTCTTCCTACATAGAGAGAGAGAGAGAGAGAGAGGTCATTCTAAAGAGAGAAAGATAGGGTTTAAAGGGGAAAACTCCATCTTTTGCCTAAGTTGCCTTTATTAAAGTTGTAGAGCTCGGCTTGGGGATAAAGAGGATACAAAAATATTAAAGTTTAATCGGTGGAGTAGTTCTTCAACCTGGTAAGGGAATATCTTTCTTGTGTATGTTCATAATTGTGATTGAAATTGGTGATATGAGGTTGATAAATTGAGTTTCATAATATGTGCCAAGTACAAGCATGTTTGTGGTGATAGTTTGTACTCTTTGTGTTGATGTTTTGAGGTTCTATTATGTTGTAACTTCAGTGGTTCATAGTATGCTTGTTGTGTATTGATGTTGGCTTAGTGATTAGAGAGTTATTGGTTGGTTTGGTAAGGTAGACACATAAGTTACAATTGGAGTAGTCCTTGTTTTAGGCTATTGTCCAGAAGGTGCTGTGCAAAATCCGTCTATGGTAATTTTATGATTTTTGGATATGTTGTACATTCATGTGTTAGGAAATAGCTTGTAAATTTTCATGAGATTTGAAGTTCGGGAAGTACGTCAATTGCGTTGTGAATAGTCGCTGCGCTGAGTGAACTGTTAGCAGGAAATCTGGTTAGTAACTTGAACTTTGAATGGTTGGAGCTTGATGGTTATAGGTCCAAATAAAGTGATTTAAAGTATAAATTGTATTTTGGAATGTCTAGTTTCTAAATATATATGATTTGTAATATTTGGACTTGGGAGGAATATTTGGTGAATTTAATGGTACAATTGCGCACTGATTGATAAATAATATACTTGGGTTGAATTAGGATGATATTGTGTGGACTCTATTGGGATGATATTTCGTGTAAACTAGTAGTGTGGGATATGCTTTCTTTGAACTCCAATAATAAGCTTATGAAGGTGGAATCCAAAGGATTGGTAGGTAATGAATAATGTGAGGGTGGTTGTATAAGAAATAGGTTTCGTGAAGTAATTGATGACCAAATGTTACGTAAAGTTTACATGTGAAGCTTGAGGTAGATCCTTGGATATGAAGGGGTTCATAAATGAATGGTATTATGTTAGGTCCAAGGGTGCTCAATATAGGCTAGAAGGGGGGGTTGAATAGCCTATGTCCAATTTTTGAAATTGATTCAATAATTCAATCAAAATGTAGGCAAACAACAATAATTTTCTTATTAAATTCAATTACTAATTACTAATTGCTAAATAATATATATATAAAAATAGAAAAATAAAAATTAAATAGTAGTAGTTCGATTCGATTCGGTTTGGCACCAAAAATCGCAAACAGACTGAGTTGTGCGTGCTGGGTTTCAAACCCAAGCCACTTGAAAATTTAATGGTATGCTTCACAAACAGACTAAGTTGTAATGCTTGTTGATGTTGACTAGTTTTTGCTATTTAACCAGTTTCTCAAAATTAAATGTTAATTTTGAAATTAACAAAAACTAATAAGTCAGGAGCATTGCTGAAGAGATTTGAGCCTAGGTAGTGTGTAGCATGATCGCTTCACTAAACCGCTAGGCCAAATTTCTAAAAGACGTAATTTCAGTTCTGTTTTGTTTTTACTATTTATTCAGTGTTTCAAAATTAAATGTTAATTTTGAAATTAATAAAAATTGTTTTTATGAATATTCAAGAATAATTTATCCCAAAGATTAAATCAACACGCAAAATTGGTAATTTATAACATACTTTTAAATTCATGTGATGAATTATTAGCATAAACTTCAATTTAGAAACTTGACTTTAGTAATTTGATTACTAAAAGTATTCTAAAATTAAAGTTGATTATTAATTGTATTAGAATTCAATTTGGAAACTTGACTTTAGTAATTTGATTACTAAAAGGATTCCAAGATTGAATTTGACTATTAATTGTGTTAGAATTCAATTTGGAAACTTGCTTTAGAAAATTCGATTTCTAAAAGGATTCCAAGATTGTATTTGATTATGTGTTAGAATTTAATTTGAAAACTTAATTTTGGTAATTTGATTACTAAAAGGATTCCAAAATTAATTTTGACAATACCCAATTATTTAATAATCTAACTTTCCTAATTGGGTTTAAACAAATATTATTTACCCGTTACATTGTTTGTTCAATTACATGGATTATATAATCGTATTTATATAATGGATATAATTGAGTTTAAACAAGATATTTAAATTGTTTATGTTGTTTATCTTGTTTATTGCATGGTGCGTGGATATGGCCCAAATATTTTCTTTATGCAATGGTTGAATGAATGGTTTATTTTATTTATTTAAAATACGACATGCTTGTCGTGCCTCTATCTTTACATTCTGAATGTAAATTCTTTTCTCATCTAAATCCCCTCGTATGTTAAAACGAGGTTTCTGAAAATTGTAATTTATTTTGAGAAGACGTTGACCATAGAAAGCAAAGGGGAACTTGGAGACAACGGAAGCACTTGGAGAAGTTCTTCGTTTTTCTCGCTTCACCATTTTTTATTAACTTCTCACTAGCTTGAGAAAAATCGTTAGATTATGGGCCATATCCATGTCACATAACTGTTTTATTGATGTATATGATGCATGGATATATATTTATATATTTGCGATATATTAAATGATGAGATCAAACAAACTTTAAAATCCCTCAATTAAATATTAAGTTTATGCCTTCCAAATATGTGACACTCGTCATGGTCAAGATCATTCAATGGTAGGTCTGCCAAAGCATGAGTACCTTGATTTATCTTAGATAAGACGCGATGGAATAAATGAGTAATATTCAACTGTCACATAATTGGGTCTAACTTAACCAAGCTAGAACAATTCGATTGTAAGCTTAGAGGCATAAAATTGGGATATAATTTATCAGATAAATTTAAATAAAGAGTTATTCGCCCAATTGATCCAAGAGTTACATAGAGATGTAATTGAAAATTATTTTCTACCTAAATAATCAAATCTTGGGTGATCAGCCAAAGCTGACTTGAGATAAGATGAAATATGGATCTTGGCCTACTAGAAAAATATTTGATATTTTTCCGAATTAATGGTGAGGGTCATTAATTTGATATAAAATAGTGGGAGCTATATTTATAAAGTCCTTAAATATAGTTTATATTTAATGATACCTTTTCTGCATAATTTCTGTGATAGATATCCATGGCTACTAATACACAAACTTCATCACTACGATCAGTCCTTGAGAAGGACAAGTTATTTGGAAATAACTTTCTAAACTGATACTGAAATTTGAGAATTGTTCTCAAACAGAAAAAGAAGCTATATGTGCTTGAGAAACCCGTACCTACTACACCTGTTATTAATGCTCCTCATGCTGAACATAGTGTTCGTAAAACATGAGGATGATGCTTTGGACATTGGATGTCTCATGCTAACTACCATGACCTCTGAGCTTCAGAAGCAATAAGATAACATGGAGGCGTACGATGTGATCGTACATTTAAAGAAGCTCTACCAAGAGCAAGCTAGGCATGAAAAATTCAATGTCTCAAAGGTTTTGTTCCAACAAGTGGAGGATCGTCTGTGGGGACTCACGTGCTCAAGATGATTGGGTATGCTGAGAACATTGACTTTCCTTTAGGTCAAAGGTTGACCACTGATCTGATCTTGCAATCGTTGCTCGATAGATACAATCAATTCATTATGAATGAAATTGATAAAATACAACCAGACTTACTCAGTGTGTTGAGGACTGCTGAACAAGACATCAACAAGGGCAAAGGCAAGACCATTTGATGGTTCAAGGAAAGGGAAAGGGAATAAATCAACCTCGAGGTCTAGCACCAAAGGGAAGATTAAACCTAAGACCAAAGATAAGGCCTTAAAACCCAAAGGTGGTGTAGCTAAAGAGGGAACCGCTTCCATTGCGGTGAGACCGGACATTGGAAGAGGAATTGCCCATAACCGGAAGATGACCCCTACTTACCTCTAGCATTCCGTTTGGGCCATATAAACGAAAATCATATTTCAAGACTCCATAGAGATGGATTCTTGGACTCATTTGATTTTGAATCTTATGAGGTATATGAAGCTTGTTTATTGGAAAAGATGACTGAGTCCTCATTCACCGGTCAAAGTGAAAGGGCTGGTAATCCTTTGGATCTTATACATATAGATGTATATGATCCACTAAACACAAGTGCAAGAGGTGTTGGCATTACTTCATCACGTTCATTGACGACCTCGGTACAGATTTGTTATCTCATCAGAATCCTTTGAAATGTTCAAGGAATTCAAGAATGAAGTACAAAACCAACTTGGTAAAAGTATAAAAGCACTTCGATTTGATCGAGTGGGCGATACTTAAGTCAAGAATTTGATGATAATCTAAGAGTGTAGGATCTTATCCCAACTCGCTCCATATGGAAACACCACAATGGAATGGTGTATCTGAAAGGAGGAATCGAACTTTGTTTGACATGGTTTGATCTGTGATGAGTCATCCTACTCTTCCAGACTCTTTTTCGGGACATGCACTACTTACAGCTACTTTTACTCTTAACCATGTTCCATCTAAATCTGTTTAAAAGACACCATATGAGTTGTGGACAGGGAAGCGTCCTAGTATGTCTTTCATGAAAATTTGGGGTGTGAAGTTTATGTAAAACGTTTACAATTTGACAAGCTTGGCCCTAAATTGGATAAATGTTAATTTGTGGGGTATCCTAAGGAAACAAAAGGTTATTTCTTCCATAATCTAGTTGAGAACAAAGTGCTTGTTGCTCGGACTGGTGTATTCCTAAAAAGAGAATTTGTCTCTTAAAGGAACTAGTGGGAGAAACATAAACCTTGAAGAGTTTCGAGATCCACAAATAAACATTAATCAAGAGATGGAACATGAACAACTTTCACAAAGTGTTGTGGAAGAACATCCTACTCCGGTAACACAAGAACCTCATAAGACTAGTAGGATATGTCATGTGTTCGAGAGATGTGATTTCTCGTGACACAACCTAACGACGTACTCCTCATGGATCAAGATGAGCCTACAACTTATGAGGAGGCCATTAATGGGCCAGCCTCTCAGAAATGGCTTGGAGCCATGAGATCTGAAATGGAATCCATGTATGCTAACCAAGTATGGACTTTGGTTGACCCGCCCGAAGGAGTAAAGCCCATAAGGTGTGAATTGGTCTTCATGATGAAGACTGACATGAATGGTGTCGTGCATACCTTTAAGGGGCGACTTATGGCTAAAGGTTTTTGACAAGTTCATGGTATAGACTATGACAAAAACCTTTTTCCCAGCCGTAATGCTTAAATCCATTAGGATCTTGCTTGCTATTGCAGTTTATCACGACTATGAGATTTGGCGAATGGACGTCAAAACGGCTTTCCTTGATGAAAACCTCCTTAAGGATGTGTACGTGACACAACCCAAAGGTATTGTAGATCCAAATGATGCCAATAAAGTGGGTTAACTACAACGATCCATTTATGGATTAAAGCAAGCTTCTAGGAGTTGGAATCTTTGTTTCGATAACGCAGTCAAAGAGTTTGGCTTTATCAATTAAAAACGAAGATGAACCTTGTGTTTACAAGAAAGTTAGTGGGAGCTCAGTAATATTTTTGGTCTTGTATGTAGATGACATACTACTCATTGAAAATGACATTCCTACCTTGCAATCTGTTAAAGGTTGGCTAGAGAAATGTTTTTCAATGAAAGATTTAGGAGAAGCATCCTATATTCTTGGAATTAAGATCTATAGAGATAGATTGAAAAGGTTGCTTGGCCTAAATCAAAGTGCATATATTGACTAAGTGTTGAAAACGGTTCAACATGTAAGATTCCAAGAAAGGATTCTTGCCCATGCCACATGGAGTAAGCCTTTCAAAGGCCCAGTGTCCTTCCACTGAGAGTGAAAGGGACCGTATGAGTAAGATTCCATATGCTTCGGCAAAAGGATCTATCATGTATGCCATGTTATGCACTCGACCAGATATATTATAAGCCTTGAGCGTGACGAGCAGGTACCAATTAGATCCTAGTGATGGTCATTGGATTGCTATCAAGAATATCCTTAAGTACTTAAGAAGGACTAAGGATACATTCTTGATTTGTGGAGGCGACGAAGAGCTCATTGTAAATGGGTTATACTGATGCTAGCTTCTAGACTGATAAAGTGAATTATCGATCGCAATCAGGGTAAATGGTTTGCCTAATGGATGAGCTGTGTGCTAGAAAAGTTTAAAGCAAGAGACAGTTGCCTATTCTACCACAGATACTAAGTATATTGATACTTCTAATGGTGCATTGGAAGTCGTTTGGATCAGAAAGTTTAATAGTGAACTGACATTATTCTTAGCATTGTAGACCCAGTGGCACATTATTGTGACAACAGTAATGCCATTGCGCAGGCTAAGGAACCTAGATCTCATCAGTGATCCAAACATATACTTAGGAGATTCCATCTTATTTGAGAGATTCTCAAAAGAGAAGATGTGAAGATATGCAAAATACCAACAAAGAAGAAATTAGTTGATCCCTTGACGAAGCCTCTTGCTCAGCGGAAGCATGAGAGTCACACTAGATCTATAGGCATTAGAGATGCTCATGATTGGCTCTAGTGCAAGTGGGAGACTGTTGGTGTATGCCCTAGAGGCAAATCTATTTTACGATATATCATTATTTATTAAGGCATTTATTTATTATGTATTATTTGTTTATTCATATTAATGCATAATAAAGCTCTTTGAATAAAAGTGTTATTCAAAATATCCCTGGTCGAGTATTATTATTAATAAGGGCAATAATAATGCATTAAGACTAGTATGTGTTGAGACTCATATAGCTGATATCAGTCTACACATAGGTACGTGTTAAGTGTAACGACGTACTGGATTGACCCGCATGAAAATGCTACGTGGATCGTTACGTGAGTGTCATAAGCGATTCTCATAGTGATTATTGTGTTCGTTGTCCTTTGACTTGAAGTCGTTATATACTTAGATGAGGAGTCTTATATTTTGATACCGACAAACGTCATTCTGTAACAAGGTGATTATAAAGTTGGATGTTGGATATGTCACGAATCATGCTAAAGGATATGAACGATGTAGATAGAATTTGTCCCTCCTACATAACGGGAGTATAATATATGTGGGCCCCTTGATGAGTGAGACTTTAAGTAAATGCATGGCCGTGCTCAAATAAATCAATATTTGATATTGAGTTTATTTGTCTATTAATTAAGTCTACTCGGAGATCAAGAAACCTAGATTAAACTATAACAAGGATGACACGTTCCATGCCTTGTGTTTAATCAGATATTAGGATAAAGGGACAAGAATTATTTTGGTCACATTCAGTTATTGTAATCACTGATAATTCCTATTACTTGGGTAACAATGATGTATTGCTAGATGCCGCTCATTGTTTATAATTAATTATATATTCATATATAATAATTAATTATTGCCAACGTAATTTAGGAACCTATTGGGTCACACACTTAGAATGAATTGGACTGGAATTTACTTGGGCCATTAATGTGATTAATGGGCTTAAAGTGAATTAATTAAAGGGGACCAAAATATAGTCCTAGTTAGACTAGGACTATATGTTGGCCGGCCCTTCTCTCCTTTTAAATAGGGATGAATTCTTTTGATAGTCAATTAGAATCCAACACCTAAAAGGATTTAGGGTTTAAGTGAAACACTAAATTCGTAGAGAGAAAAGTAGGAATTTAATTAGTTCTTCGTACGACGAAGTATTCCTACTTTGATTCAATAATTGTCTAGCACAAAATTGTTGAATCAAATCCTGTCCAATCCGTTCGTGTGGATACCATAGAGAAGCCGTGCAAATAGTTGTTGCGGTGATCGTGATTCAAGCGTGATTCTTTCGAAGATTGCTTGCTCAAACAATCGGGTAATTATTCTAAATCTAATTTATATTAATTCGCATGGATTTTGGGAGGGTTTTCGAAATTAAATTTTGTTATTCCGCCTTGTTAATTTCGATGAAAACCCAACAGATAGGACGATTAAGCTTTAATACACTTGAAGAAGATGAAGATTCAGAGTTGTGGTTGTTGAAGAGTGTTGAATGCAGCAATGAAGTCTCCTTTTATATGCAGGAGGGACCTTGGATCCATTGGAGATCTTCATAATTTGAATTTAAGAGCATTTAATGCTCTAATCTGGTTGTTGATCCCTGATAGGCTGTCCTGCAACTTACAGTCTGTTTCCTGACACTTTGCCAAAAATAGGTAGACTGTGTTTGCAGACAGAATGTCCTTTTCTGAGTGTATGCCAAGAATGGAAACCTTCATTGAATGTGATTTGCAGGTTAACGTTGTATCGAAGTCAATGAAGTCTTCAAATCAGGACATGTCTTCGGCAGATCTCTATCGGACGTTCTTGGGACTTCAACTTGGCTGATGAAGCTTGGCTGAGACGAGCTTGTCCGATATCTTAAGGAACATTGCTGATGCACACTTAGGCTGATGTGCAGAGGACGTCCGATGTCCTATAGGCTATCTTCTTCAAGACATTTTACAATAAGCAACCCTAGGCTATTCAAGCTATGTCTAAGTACAAGTTGCCACTCTAACAGACACGCAGGCCCATTAGTCACCTTGACTTAGACTTAGGTTATGGATTCAAGCAAATCTATACTAAATACAACAATCTCCTCTTATTTGCTTGAGTCCATGACCTTATGAATACAATATCAGCTGACCATGTCCAATTCTAGTAATAACATGCTTGTAAGATTGATATATTAAATAAGCATGCCCTAGATGGACTTACATAGGGGTCAGTGTATTCAAAAATTACAAAGTGTTTACAACTAGGAAATTGAAGCATAAGACACTTGTAATAAGACTGAATTTAAAGACATGCAGAATAGGCAATATAGGACATGTCTTTAAACCAGTGGTTTAAATTTCATGCACACACAGAATAGGCAGATAATAATAAAGCATGAAAATTTGAAAAATAGACATTGTTAATTAAACAAGTAGTTTAATTACAAAGTTTGTCAAAATATTATACAAAGGTATATCAGCTGATTCAAGTGGAAGCTTGACCTTTCCCTTTTGAAGCTTGTCCTTTGCCTTTAGAAGCCCACTTTGAGTTAACAGAAGCTTTAAGTCTGGCAATTTCTTCTTTGGCCTCTGCTAACTCATCTTTGGTGTCTTCCAATTCAGAGGAGAGTCTTTTGTTTTTCTGCCTGAGAAGAGTATTTCTCTCATGGAGCTCAGTCAGCTGAGTATTGTTAATTCTGCTCATCTCCTCCTTCATGGACGCAAGGGAGCGATCAATGTTGCCGAGGCGATGATCAGTAGTTTTGAACTCCTTGCGAAAATAGGCATGGTGCTTGATATGGAGCCTTCGCGTCTGACGCACAGAAGAGTGGACAGAACGATTGGCTAGTCGTTGAGATGCAAGCACATGCTTGTAGCCGTTGTCAATTAGGTCGATGATCTGCAGCATTCCTTTGGATAGATTGTCCCAATTCTCTTTGAAAAGGGCAGTGTTGGCCGAGGAAGAGGCTGAGAGACGGCTAGTCAAAACATTTTGGGACGCGGCAATGGCTTTCATACAAGCCTCAGCTGCAACTTTTGCACCCCTGGCAATGTTCATGACTTGAGTCATGCATTCGGCCTGGACATGGGTGATATGCGATTGGTCTGCTGACAGCTGATGCAAGGCCTTGGTCAGGTCAGCCGATATAACTTCAAAATTTTTCAAAAAATCCTCTACGTCAGAGGCACGGTAGAATTTCGGAGGGGCAGGCTGGCTGGCTGGAGAGGAGGATGGGCCAGTGGAGGTTTGAGGATAGCTGGTGAAGGGTTGAGGTTGGATTGGGAAGGTTCGAGGTTGGCTGGTGGAGGATTGAGATTGGCTGGAGGAGGTATGAGATTGGCTGGTGGAGGACAAGGAAATATGACTGGTAGAAGGTGAAGGATGGCTGGGGAAGATGCGGGGAACAGGGAATAGCCTTTCTATGTAGATGACATAGGAAAGGGGGTGAATGAAAAAGGGAGGAGGAGAGAAGAAGGGGGAAAGGCTAGGAGAATGGAAGAGAACAGGGATGAGAGGGTTAAAGCCTATATATGTGGTGACTACATCAATAAAGTTGTAGACCACAGGCTGAAGAAGGATGGAAGGATGGCAGATGAGGGTGAATACTGGTGGTTTAGGCAGAGAGAGGAAAGGGGAGATGTCCGATTTGGTGGGAAGAGGGAGGCCTAGGTCTTTGTGGATACAAGTCCATTGGTTAAAGATCATGAGATCTTGGACTGCAGAGTTGTGAGAGAAAAAGAGTTGGGACCAGGCTGGAGGAAGGGGGTCGTAGAAGGCACCCCATTTGAGATGATTTCACCTGCAGACATAGGCTGGCAGGGAATCCTCTTGGGGTAATCAAGGGTGGATAGGTAGGGGTCAGAATCGGCAGGGTTGGGTTTAGGACGGCTGTCTTTGAAGGACAGCAGATCCTGCACCTCAGGGTGAAGGTGGCTATATGGGTTGGTTTTGAGTCGTTTGGGGGTAGGAAGAGTGGAGGTGGAAGTGATAGAATGTTTAGAAGAATGTTTATGAGAGGTGGTGGCAGGTGAGAGAGAGGGTTCTTGGATGGGGGTTGTTTGGATGGGAGCAGAGTGAGTAGGGGAGGATGTAGGTGAGGTGGTAGTGGTAGTAGGCAGAGGTGGTGAAGGTGGAGGAGAAGAGGTTTCATCAGCAGTGCCCACAAAATGCACCTTCTTCTTTGTACTCCTTTTAAAGCGTCTGCCATGTTTAGATCGTGTAGGAGTAGAGGAGGCAAAAGTTGGTGGTGGAGATGTTGAAGTGGGAACTGCTGGTGAAGGAACAGCCGATGCAGAAACGGCTGGTGTGGAAACTGCCGGTGTGGAGGATGTGGTGGATGAGACCTTTGGAAGGCCAAATGATTCATCCGTGGGTAAAAGGGTTTGTTTGGTTTTGGGTTTGGATGATTGGGAGGTAGTTTTAGGAGGGAGAGTGGTAGTTTGAGAGGGTTTGGAGAGGTCTGCTGGTTTGAAGGTTGATGTGTCCTTCTCAACAGTAGCCTTTGAGCGGGCAGGTTTTTGGGTTTGTTTAAGTTTAGGAGTGGGGAGAGGAGAATGTTTTGGCTTTTTGGAGTGGGATTCAGCTGGCTCATAAGGGTCGTGGTCGAGACGGGTGAAGTCAAAATTTTCTGGCAGCTCAGCCCCAATTGGTGTAGGCTCCTCCTGAGTAGGTAGCCCGACTGTGGTGTAGGTGCCTTCCTCTTACCCTTCTTGTCCTGGGTAGAGGGGCCAGCAGAAGCAGCAGCAGCAGCATTGGTTGTCCTTTTGGCCATATCTTCACGGTATCTGCTGATGTTGTTCACCGTGAAGACGTAGGTGTTGGACACCTTGATGAGGTCATCATTAGAGACCTGCTCATCAATCTCCTCGTACCTCCTGAGGAGAACATTAATAACCCTTACGAAGGGCCTCTTCATGGAAGGATGGGCTTGAACTTCAGCAACACTTTGAAATAGCATTGAGAAGATGATCTTGGCCCAGTTCAACTGCTTTCGCAGGATAACAGCCTTTGTCCACATCAGTTGTTGGGAAGTGAAAATGTCCCTTGAGCCATTCTTAAATAGAATGCTCTTGTCCAGCAGATGGCTGATGTGGTAGGGGCCTTCAGGGAAAAGATTCCTTGACATTTCAGAGAACCTCTCTGGTTGAGCAGATCCCCTCATCATTTCCCATGCAGCAGCAGACTCCTCATCGGTTAACTCCAACTTGCCTTCAGTAGGCAGACCAAGAATGTCTCCTACCTCCTTGTAGGTCAACTTAATAAAATAGCCTCTGATGTAGCCCTTCAGATAGCTCATGTTGACCTTGTCGTTTGGTGAGGTAAGAGGAGGAGGAAGGACCATCCTGGTGTAGAACTCCTCTGTCAGGAGGTTGCTGTAGTGTGTATCGTTTAGCTGGAAGAAGGGTAGGAGACCACATTCTTCCAAGTCTTTAAGCAGTGCAGCACCAGCAGAAGACTCAAAGATGGAGTCTTTGTCTATAGTCATCCCAGGGTGGTAGTTTGACCTAGGGAGAATTCGCAGAGGAATTTGAGAGGCCTCAGCAGCCCTTGAAGGCTTGGCATCGGCAGAAGATGAAGTAGCAGCAGCTTTTGAGGATTGAGTTTTAGCCTACACAATCGGCAGAGTTAAGAATGGCAGATATAGAAAACAGCAGATAGACAAGAAACAACAGATATTAACAAAAACAAGTACTGTTCAGATCTAAAACCAAAATATAGGCAATTTATGAAATATGACAAGAACAGTTCATATTCTGGGTTTCTAAACAGCAACTGATTTTGTCACTTTTAAGCGATTAGAATGGTATAAATTGAAAACATAGTATGAGTGATAGTCCTACAACACATTCAATACCAAATAATCAAGATTCAAGCAACATCGCCAAGAACTCGAGGTTCATCAATGGCGGACAGTTCAAAATAGTGCAAATTAGGTCAAGACAAACTGTAGAACTGGATTTAAAAGAGTTGAGAAGATGTAGAAATCCTTACCATTGATGATTGTAGCTCGAAAACTTGAGAAATTTGAGGATTTTAGAAGCTTTGAGAGAGATTAAAGGTCTGAGTATTTGGAGGTTTTTAAAAATTGCAAATGGCGGTTTTTGGAAGAAGTAAAGAGTCACTGTGCCATTTCGCCTTTTGTACTTCTGACAGACTTAATAAATGCCATTTAATGATATTTGAAATCCGCATTTAATATCCTTAAGAGTGACTGTTCATATAGCGTACTTAATCTGCCTATGTTTTTGAAGACTGCCGATATGGAAGGAAATACTTACTCAAGGTTGTCTATATTCTCGGCAGAGTTGCAATTTGCTGATCACATAGGCATTTCTATAAAGGCAGTTTATAAAATAGCTTTAAAGAATTTGTAAGAAGGATTAAGGATTGAGGTCAAGCATACCAAGCTCTCCTCTTAGATAGGCAAACCCGGTTGAATCAAGTGGTTTGGTGAAGATGTCTGCTACCTGATGATCAGTAGATACATATTGCATGCTGATGTTACCTTTTTCCACATGGTCTTTCAAGAAGTGATATCTTACATCAATGTGCTTTGTCTTGGAGTGCATGACAGGATTTTGAGAAACAGAGATGGCTGATGTATTGTCACACATTATAGGACAATCAGCAGTCTTGATCTCATAGTCCACCAATTGCTGTTTGATCCACAGCAATTGTGAGCAGCAGTTGCCAGCAGCTATATATTCTTCTTCAGTTGTTGAAGTTGAAACAGATGTTTGCTTCTTGCTGGCCCATGAGACAAGTCTATTTCCTAAGAATTGACATGTCCCACTTGTGCTTTTCCTGTCAACCTTACATGCAGCAAAATCAGCATCAGAATAACCTATAAGATTAAAAGATGAATCCCTTGGATACCAAATACCCAAATTAGGAGTATCTATCAAATATCTGATGATTCTTTTGACAGCTTGTAGGTGAGACTCTTTAGGATCAGCTTAAAATCTAGCACAAACACAAACAGCAAACATAATGTCAGGCCTACTAACAGTTAAGTATAAAAGTGAGCCAATCATGCCTCTATATAGAGTCATGTCCACTTTCTTGCCCTTTTCATCTTTGTCAAGATGGCAGTTTGTGGCCATAGGTGTGCTGAAGCTGTTTGCATTCTCAAGACCAAATTTCTTGATAACATCCTTTGCATATTTGGCTTGATTGATGAAGATACCAGTAGAGCTTTGTTGAATTTGAAGACCAAGGAAGAAGTTGAGTTCTCCCATCATGCTCATTTCAAATTTACTCTGCATAAGCTTTTCAAATCTTTTGCAAAGATTTTCATTAGTAGATCCAAAGATAATATCATCAACATAAATTTGAACAAGTAAGGAATGACCTTTATGTTTCATAATGAAAAGAGTAGTGTCAATTTGACCTCTTACAAAGCCTTGAGATGTCAAGAACTTTGAAAGGGTCTCATACCAGGCTCTTGGAGCTTGCTTGAGTCCATAAAGTGCTTTCCTTAGCTTGTAGACATCTTCTCTTCTTGAACAGTCTATGAAACCAGGTGGTTGTTCTACATAGACCTCTTCTTGTAGTTCACCATTCAGAAAGGCACTCTTGACATCCATTTGATATACTTTGAAGTCCTTGTAGGATGCATAGGCCAAGAATAATCTGATAGCTTCTAATCTTGCAACAGGAGCAAATGTCTCATCATAATCAATGCCCTCCTCCTGTCTGTATCCTTGGGCTACCAATCTTGCCTTATTCCTGGTTATGTTGCCATTTTCATCCCTCTTGTTTCTGAAAACCCACTTTGTGCCAATTACAGCTTGTCCTTTAGGTCTAGGGACAAGTGACCGAACTTGACATCTGTCAAATTGGTTTAACTCTTCTTGCATGGCTTCCACCCAGCTTGGATCTTCCAGAGCTTCATCTATCTTCTTGGGTTCAATATGAGATACAAATGCAGTAGAATACATGCATTCATTCCTTGAAGCTTGTCTAGTTTGAACACCAGCATTAAGATCTCCAATGATTTGAGTGATAGGATGATCTTTAACTTCTCTAACATCTGCAGGTTGAACTTGTCTTATTGCATCGGCAGAGTTAGGTTCTTGAGAAGTGGAAGTATCTGAAGCTTGGTTTTCTGAAGGATAGGTTAATTCCAGGGTAGGTTGTAGAACTTCTGGTGTGGAAGGCAAAGTGGATTCTGGGTTTTCAGAGTTTTCATTTGTTGGTTCATTTGAGGATTCTATCAAGTTAATTCTTGGAGGAACTTGTGAAGGAGTGGGATCTGCAGATCTGGAGCATGACTGTTCTGTACCTGTCTCATACTCATCAGAATCATTAGAAACCTTAGGAGCCAAATGTGGCCCAATAAAATCAAATTCATCAAAAGAGACATGCATAGATTCAACAACTCTAAGTGAAGTTTTATTATAAACTCTATAAGCTTTTGAAAATTTAGCATATCCCAGAAATATCCCTTCATCACTTTTGGATTTAAATTTACCTCTATGTTCTCTTCCATTGTAATGAACATAGCATTTGCATCCAAATATTTTGAAGAATCCAATGTTGGGAGCTCTGCCTCTCCATATTTCATATGGAGTTTTGTTATGAAATTTGTTTATAATGGACTGTTTTGTGTGAAGCAGGTGTTACGCCTTCCGAAATACATAGGCGGTTTGGCTTCAGAATCATAGTCTTTCCTGCTTCAATAAGAGTTCTGTTTTTCCTTTCAGCAACTCCATTTTGTTGAGGTGTGCCAACTGCAGAGAAATTGTGACCAATTCTATGATCATCACAATACTTGGCTACACCATTGTTCTTGAACTCTGTCCCATTGTCTGATCTGACATCAGCAATGTCATCCAGCTTCTGAGTTTGTAGTCTTCTGAAGAGTTTAGTTATGATGTCATATGCTTCATCTTTAGAGGACATCATCTCAACCCAAGTAAATCTTGAGTAATCATCAACTACTACAAGTGTGTACTTGCTGCCACCAAGACTTGTAGTAGTGACATGTCCAAATAGATCCATATGCAGGAGCTGCAGAGGTCTGGATGTTGATAGACAAGGCTTGCTTTTGAATGAAGATTTATGTAGTTTGCCTAGTTGACATGCTTTGCAAAGACTGTGTGGTTCAGTCGATATTTTAGGCAAACCAACTACTAGGTTGTCCTTTGATAGCTTCTCCAAATATTTGAAGTTAAGATGGCTAAGCCTTTTGTGCCACAACCAGCTGTTGTCATTTGATGACCTTGCAACCAAGCATAGATTTGACTTTCTTCCAACAGCATTAACGTCAACAGCATAGACATTTCCTTTTCTGAAGCCTGTCAGGATTGTTGAACATGTCTCATTGTCCTTGATGAGACAGTGACTTGAGGTGAACTGACAGACTAATCCTTTATCACAGAATTGTGATATGCTCAACAGATTATGCTTTAATCCTTCAACTAGGGAAACTTTGCTGATGGAGAGGTTTCCTCTAACTATGCTTCCATAGCCTATTGTCTTCCCTTTTGAGTTGTCTCCAAAAATTACTGAGGGACCTTTAGCTTCAACAATATTTGAGAGAAGATTTGGATCACCAGTCATGTGCTTTGAGCAGCCACTGTCTAGATACCATAAGTCTTTCTCTTCTTCATTAACAGCCATGAAGCATTCCTGAAATATAAATATTTAAGAATATGGTCCCCTTTTACTTTTGGGTCCTCAAGGTTAGCAACTTTTTGGGATCCATACCTGTTTAACCTTTGGAGGTGTGAATCCTCTAGATTTAGGTATGAATCTCAGAAGGCATTCATGACTTTCATGACCATGGCCTTTACAGAAAGAGCATTTGTGAAAACCTTGAACATTGGTAATGATTTCTTTTGAAGGCTTTTTATTATCAGCAGTCTTTGAGATGACCTTTGTGCTGATAACAGGCTTATAGGACTTAGGCTGATAATGCCATTTCTTAGTGATATTAGGTTTACCATGGGTAGACCTTTTATTAAAAGATTTCACATTTACAGGCAAAACTCCTTTAAGCTTTTTATCGGCAGTGTTAACTCCTTTGCCCTTTTTATTGGCAGTGTTGGGATCAGCAGTCTTGCCTTTGACAAATTTAATAGGTTTGAGTTGAGTATTCTTTGACTTGCTATCAGTCATCCCTGTTTTCTTAGGGTGATGGCGTTTCGCTTGCTCGACTCCTATTAGCAGAGTCATTGTTGGCAGATTGCTTGCCCTTGGACTTGTCTTTTGTATTCTTGGGATAAACAAAAGGAACTTTGTTGAAACCAAGTCCTTGCCTTTTAGGAGACTGCTGATCATAAGAAGCTTCTTCAGCCAATTCTTCAGCAATCACTTCAGATGTCTCATTTTCTTGAGAACCAGAAGAACTTCCTACATTGAACTCACTTTGGAAACCTATACCAGTTTTGTCATCAAGAGTTTTCTGGTTTGAAAGAATGGTATCAAAGTTTCCTTTTGAATTATTCCAAGTGTTGACAACCTTTTGAAGGTCATCTTTCTCAGAATTGATTTTCTTGATGTGTTCAAGTAGGAAATCCACTTTTTCAGTCAAAGCTTTGTTCTCTTTTTGAATTTTGATACTTTCAGCTTGTTGTCTATTGAAATCTTTGATTTCAGACATCAAGGTTGATTTCTCAGAGACAGCCAGTTCATGCTTCTTGGCTAGTTTCACATAGGCAGCTTTGAATTTTGAAAACTCTTCCAGCATGTCTTTGTTGGCTTTAATGAGCTCTCCCTTTGAGGGTTCATTTAGCTCATCATCATCACTATCATCTTGTTGAAAGGGTAGTGACCTTACTGAGTCATGGGGTGACTCCCTGGCCATAAGGCATATATTTGCTTCTTCAGCAAAGTCACAGGAGTCATCCTCATCAGTGTCTGTGTCACACCAAGTAGGCATATTGCTTTCATCTATGTCCTCAGCCACCATCCCCTTTTGTTTTTGAAATTTTGACTCGGGACATTTTTTGTAGAATTCATATTTTGGCTTTGGACATTTTGAAGCAAAATGACCTGGTTTCCTACAGTTAAAACAGACAAGCTCATTATCCTTTTGATAGTCTACAGTTTTATGAGGAGCAGAACTTTTAGGATGAGCAGCTGTTCTTTGAGGAACGGCAGTTTTGTGAGAAGACTGCCTATGAGAAGTTTTGTGAGAAGACTGCCTATGAGATGATCTGTTAAACCTTTTGAAACGCTGATCCTTCTTAACAAACATTGCAAAGGCTTCGTCTGAAAGAATATCATCACCATTACTGGATGTAGATGGTGTTTCATCAGGTGTTGAACAAGAGGGTTCAGCAGACATAGC
Source organism: Platycodon grandiflorus (assembly GCA_016624345.1). NCBI lineage: Eukaryota > Viridiplantae > Streptophyta > Magnoliopsida > Asterales > Campanulaceae > Platycodon > Platycodon grandiflorus. The sequence goes on from CM028362.1 coordinate 53,597,231, forward strand.
TGGTAAGGATAAATTTTTGAAACTCTTTTCCATTTCTTGAGCTTGTTGGATTTCAAGCTCATAGACTGAAAGACTAGCATAAAGGTTTCTAAGAGTCAATTTGTTTAAGTCTTTTGACTCTTTCATGGCAGTGATCTTAACATGCCATAAATGGCCTAGTGCATTAAGAAATCTCATGTTTATTTCTTTCTTTTCATACTTCTTTCCTAAAGAATAGCAAGAGTTGACTACCTCATAGAATCTGTCATATGCACTTCGTAGAGACTCTTTGGGATCTTTCTTGAAGGAGTCAAACTTCTGGATGCAGGTATATAGCTTGTTGTTCTTTGTTTCACCATCACCTTCAAGATATTCAAGTATGGCTTCCCACATCTCCTTCGCTGTGTCCAGGTTGATGATCTGCTGTGTAATACCCCGACCCAACTTCATTCTGAGTTCACTCGTGGTCTCTCGATGTTGACTTTAAAACCCTCAGAGAGTGAGGTGTCATGCTCGTTAAGCATGACGTGTGAGGTCGAGAATCATATTTGACGCGTTTAACTCGGTGAGTTGCGCTTTGTTCCTTTATCCATTCGAGATTTTCCTTGACATCGATTAGCGTTCGTATACGTTACGTCTTCTCTTTGGGTGATTGACCTAACCTTGGTTTAGACTCCTTCACGACTATTGATCACGTTGATCTTGTCGTTAAGCCGCACGCCGACTCATTTCGAGTGTTTCATATGCCCCGATTTGTACTTGAACCTTTGTATGGTTGATTATGCGAGCTTTACGTTGAACTTCTAACGTTGTTTCTGGAACTTTCGAGAACCTCTCTTGAGTATTTCGACCTTCTCAAAGACTTAGAATCACTTCGGGATCATCTAGGACCATTTCGGGCGTTCGAGCATTTTCTGAGAGTTCGGAGGATCTGGACACGAGCGATCGCCCGGGCAGATCAAAGCGATCGCCCGCTTCCGAAGACAAAGCGATCGCCTGTTTAAGGCGCAGCGATCGCCCGCCCCGTCCCTGTTCGTCCGGTTTTCGTCTTTCTCGGTTTTTAACATTTTTAAGTGGTTTAAAATGCTCAAACAAGCCCGAATTGGACCAAACACTTACCCATGGTATTAATAACATAACCCAACCTTATTTCCCTCATTTCTCTTCCTCCCAACCCGAGTTTAGAGAGAGAACTAGAGAGAGAGAAGAGAGAGAGGAGAAAGATTTCGCGATATCTTGAGCTTCGCTTGTCGGATCGACAAGCCGTCTTCGCCGTAGCGTAGAGGACGACGAGGAGCACATTTCTACCCAAATGGATCATCCGATCTGTTAGTATATCACGAACCCATCTCTTCTCCCACGTTTTAGAGAGAAAGTGGTGTTTTGAGAGAAGGGAAGTTTGATTCGAGCTTGGATCAAGTTTGGGATCATTGGTTGGACTCCGTAGCGCGTAGAGTCACGGAGGAGTACATTTTTACCCGAAGCCCTTGGATTTCGTGGTGGATTTGCGGTGAAGGTAAGTAACTATAATGCTTTGTGTGTTTTACGAGATGAATTGGAAGAGTAAAGCATGTAGGGTGTGTTAGCGATGATATTCGTGTCTTTTATTGGGAAGTATATATATACATAATTGTCCCTACGAATGATGTTAGGTTATACCTCATTACTTGCTTGATTAAGGATTACGGAATAAAGAAAGAATTGATGAATTACCGTTGAGTTAGTAGACTTCGAATAATAGAGACTCGTAGAGCTTGATGTTGTTGCTATTATGGTTGTTGTTGTTGTGTTGTTTCGGTTGTCCCGATAATCATTATGCCGAGTAATAGAAACTCATTGAGATTGAAGTATACTTGTGAATTATTAGTTGGGTTCCGGCCGTAATGTCGCCGAAGACTTGTTTAAATTAATTATACTCCATTACGTTAATCTTAAGTTTAGGTATACCGAATCATTGAAGTTTTACCGTTTACGCACTAGCGGAAACCCTATGAAATCGTTACGAGTAGCGACTCTTTGTGCGTTGGGCATTGCAAACGATAGGAGTTATAGGGGACGATACTGCGGTTTGTCCCGATATCTTGATATTGGTAACGACTCTAGCGGAGTCATTATGAGATATACACTAGTCGTGATCGATTCTCGGAGTCGAATAGGACGTAATAAGTAAACGTCGATTATTGTAGTAATTTCATTAATGTATAGTTGACTCTACGGAGTTGAGAAATGGGTAGTAGTAATGCCTATATGACCTATATTAATTCCCTACCACGTGGGATGACGAATTGACGGGTTCATGACTTAGTGAAACGTTGACCTTGGTTGACTTAGTCAAATATTAGCCGACTACGAGTTAAATCGAATAAAGTTGAAGTATGTGTCGATAAGAGTATGTAATATATTATGATGCGCATGAGATGAGAAATATTATGTGACGATAGGATACTTAGAGATCCTCAATTGGGCATAGCTATTGCGCCTTAATTAATGGTTGTAAGTACGAGTAGACTTACCTATGTGGGGTTATGAGTTGGCGTACATGTGAGAAACATGTTACCTTAGTTTGGGATTAGGATGAATAACCTATCCTCGAGTTATATAGGTTCCACATTATGGCCCTTGTTTGCCTTGATTATAAGGTATAAACACCTTACATTGGAGTTTATGTATGTGTCTAGCTATCACGCAATCGCTTAGTGATTGAGTTGTACTATGGGCCTACTTTGCCTATTGCCTTGTTTTGTCTATTCATGATTTCGGACATGTTGTGATTGTTCTAGTATGAAATAGGACAATCATCCTACTTTGATGATTGATTGTAGGACAATCATCCTACTTTGATGATTGATTGTGTGTTTAGTATTCATAAGCACATTGAGTGGATTTGAAATGTGATTCAAAGAACACATGATGATTGTTGAGAATGACAAGTGAATGTCTACTTGTGCATTGCATTAAGTCCAGCTTGGCATTGTTTGACTAATTAAGGTGGGACGACTTATAGTCTTTACGAATTTGTTTTGTAATCGCTATAAGTCGCCGCACGGTGCACACACCCTCACTGTTGGCCACAGTGGGATGTAGCCCCATTGTTGTAGCAATACGCATGACTTTGGTTTGCTAGTTAGAACTCGATGGTATTAATCGGGACGTCGATACTACGTACACGGGTATCGAGGCACATATGTTTTCTCGTGTATTGCAGAGCAACGCGAAGTTGGAAGAAGGAGAAATAATATCCTTCATAATGTGGTTTCATTAAGTTGCACTTATGTGAACACCAAAGTGCTAAGTGAATTATGTGACTTGTATATTTTCAATATGATACATGATCATTATGGTATATAAATGTTATTACCATGTTACTCCTAGTGTTGAGCATCATGCCATGTCATCTAGTTGCATGTGATAGTTGTCGATTGTTGGTCAAGTTAGAATAGTCCCTTGACTTGCCGGTTTGTAGGTGAAATGTTAGGTAAGCCGGAAGTGCTACTTAGACTAGCTACATGTAGAGTTTGGTTTATCGTTGCATTCATTCTCATAGCATACAACACATTGTAGTGGCTTACGGGGTCTTTTAGACTCACTCTTGTTGTGTTAACTCTTTTAGATTGCAATCGAAGGACGACATAGTGCGATCGGTGAGACTTGCAGTGCAGAATGATCTTTGGGCGTTGCTCTCCTGAGCTTGTGTATAATTATGCTTCTTAATTTCTTAGTTCGGAGAACGATGGTTGATGTAAAGTTATGTAAACTTTACTTATGGGTAGCATTGTTCGTAACTTCTTTAATGTTGTATTCCTTTGGAGACGACACTCGATGTCGAGCCATTTATTATTGTAGTTTTCTCGAGCATGTTAGCTCGCGAGTATTTGATGTCGTTGTTTCTCCGGCTCAATGGTTAGCCGTCGAGGTCTATTATTGGGATTTCTCTTAATATTGTTCTTCGGCTTATTTTTGGCCGTGGAGATTTTATAGTTATTGTTTTGTTATTTGAGTTTTGAAACTCGTGTTTTATTTAGTTGTGGTTTTCCGCATAGTTTTGGTTTTGAGCTTGTGTAGCCTCGCTCACTTCGGTGGAGTTTAGTTGTTTCATTTAGTTTGGCGCACCGAGTTGGGGTTTAATACCGAATCCCGAACTCGGGCGTCACGCTGGTATCGAGCTTAAGTTAGCTATTCGCCAGATAGGATCCTCGGCTTAGGTGGTTTGGGCATTGGGTTGAGTGATTAACGCCGAGTGTTTGAGTATAAGCGTTGTGTTGATGTTGGTGAATTTTGGAGTTAGTCCATGTAGGACTGGGATGGTTGAGTTCTTACGCTCACGAGAGCGGAGACAAATGATTGGTAGTCCGTTAATTTCTCTAAAGGAGATTCGTGATTATGTATTAAGCCCTCGCTAAAATGTTGTCGACTAAGTGTGAGTCGTGTGATAAGTTTAGTAGTGAGATTTGACCATTATAGGTTGTCTCCTTGATTTTGAGATGTATAGTCGAGATGTTTTAAGGAACGTCTTAGTCTTGAGGTTGGTAATCATTTAAGGAGATAGAGGTGGAAGACCCAAGATTCGGGTCACGAGTCCCCTAGTGCTTATTATGGAGTGTCAAGTTTCGATAGTGCGAGTATAAGAGTCCGTACTAACTTAAACGCTTTATTTTTGCATATCACATCATGGAATGCGACATTTGTACATACTAGATTGTGTCACATATGTGCATTTGCTTGTATTTGATACTTATGTGCATGAGACCGACTCTAAGGGCATATTTGTAATCACATGTCCCTAACGCCCGTGACGGTAGCTTTTGAAGCCACTTGAAGGGCCCCGATTTGGTTGTCAAGAGATATTCGTCAAGACTAAGTTGATAGCATGATAGATAGAAATTGTCTAACCCGTTGCCAACCGGAATGGACAAGTAAATGAAATATTGCACTTGAACAAATTTGTGTATCTCGTGCGTGGATTGTGTTTCATTTCTCATGTATTGGTTTGACTTGATTTGGTATTATGTGAGCCGTTGTGCTTAGTTGAACATGAGTATTTCGGGCATGCGATTAGCCCTTGAGACTTGTATACCGTCCCGTGTGTTATAAGTTTGCTTGTTTCACCTTGAAGATATCAAGTTGGTTTGCCACCCTGATGAGCGTGTGTTTGGTGTGTGGTATGTGCGGTGTTGTAGACTGGATACATTGTATTAATTCAATCTTGCCTTATAGACTTTTGCGATACGAATAAATCGTGTCACCTTGCGCATGTACCCCTTTGGCATAGTGATGTGGTTATCTTTAAAACCCTACGTGCATGTTAATTGTGTTGGGTTGAGAATCGAGAATGTTATGTTGATTAGTATGACTTTAGTGAACCACTTAATGTGTTTAACTTCCCTTCAGAGATTTAATGTCTCTGTTGTGTGCCTATAGCAGATGACACGAACTAGGAAGACTGCAAGGATGTCAGTTATGCATCCGACCGTATTTCAACTCAGACACGCATTACGAGAACTGAAAGAACTTGAGGACCAACTGAATGTGGCCCTGGGTGAGACACCTCGAGTGGAGCAAGTGATCCCACCGAACCCTCCTGCACCGAGCCAAGACTCCAACAGAACGAGTCAAGGCTAAGAGGTGAGACCTTGTGATTGAACCCGTAAGAGTCATGTTCATCGTGACTTATTCTATCATTTATTCGTTTTCCTGTTTTTGGACTATCTTGTGTACTCTGATTTGGGTACTCATTCGTTAGAATATTATATCTCGTAGTCGACCTGAGAATATAATCGTTAAGAGTGTGATACACTCTGTGATTCGAGTAACACGTATAGTATGTGGTAGTGGTGTCCAATGGTACCGACCCGTTCCGTCGAATGTATTCAGAGTTCGAAACTCTTGTTTTCATTTATGTTAACCTTGTGACTTATTGGCGTGAATAGTGTATCGCGAGCATGTTAACTTGCGATTCCCTTGGCCTTTTATTTTGTCGGACGGTGATGTAGTCGGTAGTGTTATTATTCACAGTAGAGTCATTATGACTTGTATAACTTCGAGGTGTTACATGTGTTGCACCATTTGATTCAAGTCTATTTCTTTGATGATAGTATGTCATCGTATAACCTTGCGAACCAAGGGAGTATTGACCTAAACCTATTGATCGCGGGTTTTCCCGTGAGTAGTTGTTGAGAGTTGTACCACGGGAAGTGGAGATTCGTTTAGCGCACGGAAGCGTGGTGGTGGGATGTGTTCGAAAGAAGTCAGTATGACACCTTGAAGTATACCCTGAACGTGGACTTGACTAGAGACGGTGGTTGGTCTCGTAATGAAACCCCGAGATTTCTCACATCTCGAAATCACATCTATTCGTTAGATGTCTCGCGTGTTTGCACTACTTGTGGTTAGTGGCCTCTAACTTGGACCAATTCGCCTTATTTGTTAGACTTTCACCTATCATTGGTGGAAGCGTGTTTGTGTGGGCTGTTGTATAACCTTGTTGTAGCAATTGTACGTCCCATGGACGTCTAACTCATGAATTCGCGCCGAATTCCTTTAAGGGGAGAGGATGTAATACCCCGACCCAACTTCATTCGAGTTCACTCGTGGTCTCTCGATGTTGACTTTAAAACCCTCGAGAGTGAGGTGTCATGCTCGTTAAGCATGACGTGTGAGGTCGAGAATCATATTTGACGCGTTTAACTCGGGGTGAGTTGCGCTTTGTTCCTTTATCCATTCGAGATTTTCCTTGACATCGATTAGCGTTCGTATACGTTACGTCTTCTCTTTGGGTGATTGACCTAACCTTGGTTTAGACTCCTTCACGACTATTGATCACGTTGATCTTGTCGTTAAGCCGCACGCCGACTCATTTCGAGTGTTTCATATGCCCCGATTTGTACTTGAACCTTTGTATGGTTGATTATGCGAGCTTTACGTTGAACTTCTAACGTTGTTTCGGAACTTTCGAGAACCTCTCTTGAGTATTTCGACCTTCTCAAAGACTTAGAATCACTTCGGGATCATCTAGGACCATTTCGGGCGTTTCGGAGCATTTTCGGAGAGTTCGGAGGATCGGACACGAGCGATCGCCCTGGGCAGATCAAAGCGATCGCCCGCTTCCGAAGACAAAGCGATCGCCTGTTTAAGGCGGAGCGATCGCCCGCCCGTCCTGTCGTCCGGTTTTCGTCTTTCTCGGTTTTTAACATTTTTAAGTGGTTTAAAATGCTCAAACAAGCCCGAATTGGACCAAACACTTACCCATGGTATTAATAACATAACCCAACCTTATTTCCCCTCATTTCTCTTCCTCCCAACCCGAGTTTAGAGAGAACTAGAAGAGAGAGAGAGAGAGAGAGGAGAAAGATTTCGCGATATCTTGAGCTTCGCTTGTCGGATCGACAAGCCGTCTTCGCCGTAGCGTAGAGGACGACGAGGAGCACATTTCTACCCAAATGGATCATCCGATCTGTTAGTATATCACGAACCCATCTCTTCTCCCACGTTTTAGAGAGAAAGTGGTGTTTTGAGAGAAGGGAAGTTTGATTCGAGCTTGGATCAAGTTTGGGATCATTGGTTGGACTCCGTAGCGGCGTAGAGAGGAGTACATTTTTACCCGAAGCCCTTGGATTTCGTGGTGGATTTGCGGTGAAGGTAAGTAACTATAATGCTTTGTGTGTTTTACGAGATGAATTGGAAGAGTAAAGCATGTAGGGTGTGTTAGCGATGATATTCGTGTCTTTTATTGGGAAGTATATATATACATAATTGTCCCTACGAATGATGTTAGGTTATACCTCATTACTTGCTTGATTAAGGATTACGGAATAAAGAAAGAATTGATGAATTACCGTTGAGTTAGTAGACTTCGAATAATAGAGACTCGTAGAGCTTGATGTTGTTGCTATTATGGTTGTTGTTGTTGTGTTGTTTCGGTTGTCCCGATAATCATTATGCCGAGTAATAGAAACTCATTGAGATTGAAGTATACTTGTGAATTATTAGTTGGGTTCCGCCGTAATGTCGCCGAAGACTTGTTTAAATTAATTATACTCCATTACGTTAATCTTAAGTTTAGGTATACCGAATCATTGAAGTTTTACCGTTTACGCACTAGCGGAAACCCTATGAAATCGTTACGAGTAGCAGACTCTTTGTGCGTTGGGCATTGCAAACGATAGGAGTTATAGGGGACGATACTGCGGTTTGTCCCGATATCTTGATATTGGTAACGACTCTAGCGGAGTCATTATGAGATATACACTAGTCGTGGCGATTCGCGGAGTCGAATAGGACGTAATAAGTAAACGTCGATTATTGTAGTAATTTCATTAATGTATAGTTGACTCTACGGAGTTGAGAAATGGGTAGTAGTAATGCCTATATGACCTATATTAATTCCCTACCACGTGGGATGACGAATTGACGGGTTCATGACTTAGTGAAACGTTGACCTTGGTTGACTTAGTCAAATATTAGCTGACTACGAGTTAAATCGAATAAAGTTGAAGTATGTGTCGATAAGAGTATGTAATATATTATGATGCGCATGAGATGAGAAATATTATGTGACGATAGGATACTTAGAGATCCTCAATTGGGCATAGCTATTGCGCCTTAATTAATGGTTGTAAGTACGAGTAGACTTACCTATGTGGGGTTATGAGTTGGCGTACATGTGAGAAACATGTTACCTTAGTTTGGGATTAGGATGAATAACCTATCCTCGAGTTATATAGGTTCCACATTATGGCCCTTGTTTGCCAGTTGATTATAAGGTATAAACACCTTACATTGGAGTTTATGTATGTGTCTAGCTATCACAGACACTGCTTAGTGATTGAGTTGTACTATGGGCCTACTTTGCCTATTGCCTTGTTTTGTCTATCTGTTCAGTGATTTCGGACATGTTGTGATTGTTCTAGTATGAAATAGGACAATCATCCTACTTTGATGATTGATTGTAGGACAATCATCCTACTTTGATGATTGATTGTGTGTTTAGTATTCATAAGCACATTGAGTGGATTTGAAATGTGATTCAAAGAACACATGATGATTGTTGAGAATGATAAGTGAATGTCTACTTGTGCATTGCATTAAGTCCAGTTGGCATTGTTTGACTAATTAAGGTGGGACGACTTATAGTCTTTACGAATTTGTTTTGTAATCGCTATAAGTCGCCGTACGGTGCACACACCCTCACCTGTTGGCCACGGTGGGATGTAGCCCCATTGTTGTAGCAATACGCATGACTTTGGTTTGCTAGTTAGAACTCGATGGTATTAATCGGGGACGTCGATACTACGTACACGGGTATCGAGGCACATATGTTTTCTCGTGTATTGCAGAGCAACGAAGTTGGAAGAAGGAGAAATAATATCCTTCATAATGTGGTTTCATTAAGTTGCACTTATGTGAACACCAAAGTGCTAAGTGAATTATGTGACTTGTATATTTTCAATATGATACATGATCATTATGGTATATAAATGTTATTACCATGTTACTCCTAGTGTTGAGCATCATGCCATGTCATCTAGTTGCATGTGATAGTTGTCGATTGTTGGTCAAGTTAGAATAGTCCCTTGACTTGCCGGTTTGTAGCTGAAATGTTAGGTAAGCCGGAAGTGCTACTTAGACTAGCTACATGTAGAGTTTGGTTTCTTGTTGCATTCATTCTCATAGCATACAACACATTGTAGTGGCTTACGGGGTCTTTTAGACTCACTCTTGTTGTGTTAACTCTTTTAGATTGCAATCGAAGGACGACATAGTGCGATCGGTGAGACTTGCAGTTGCTGCAGAATGATCTTTGGGCAGTTGCTCTCCGGAGCTTGTGTATAATTATGCTTCTTAATTTCTTAGTTCGGAGAACGATGGTTGATGTAAAGTTATGTAAACTTTACTTATGGGTAGCATTGTTCTGTAACTTCTTTAATGTTGTATTCCTTTGGAGACGACACTCGATGTCGAGCCATTTATTATTGTAGTTTTCTCGAGCATGTTAGCTCGCGAGTATTTGATGTCGTTGTTTCTCCGGCTCAATGGTTAGCCGTCGAGGTCTATTATTGGGATTTCTCTTAATATTGTTCTTCGGCTTATTTTTGGCCGTGGAGATTTTATAGTTATTGTTTTGTTATTTGAGTTTTTGAAACTCAGGTTTTATTTAGTTGTGGTTTTCCGCTGCATAGTTTTGGTTTTGAGCTTGTGTAGCTCGTTCACTTCGGTGGAGTTTAGTTGTTTCATTTAGTTTGGCGCACCGAGTTGGGGTTTAATACCGAATCCCGAACTCGGGGCGTCACATGCTGATAGGTGCTTATATCAACACAGCTGGTGATGATGTTGATGGCCTTTCCATCCAGAGCATCATTCTTTCTGTCTTCATCATCCCACTCTTCTTCTGGCTTTGGAATTTCAGGTTCAGCCGTTGGATCCACTGTGGCCAGAGTATTAGGCTTCATGGGAATTCTGGGTCCATCTGTGACACATTTCCACAAACGTTTATCAATAAAGTTCATGTGTCTTTTGACTTTATCTTTCCAGATATCAAAGTGAACTTCATCCAATACAGGACAATGGTTCACATTTGAAGTTTCCAACATTTGGTGAGCAGCCATGATCTTTAATCTCTCAAGAGGTTAATCTCGGAAAAACTAGTTTTCAAAGAGTTAAGCTCTGATACCAATTGTTAGGTCCAAGGGTGCTCAATATAGGCTAGAAGGGGGGGTTTGAATAGCCTATGTCCAATTTTTGAAATTGATTCAAAAATCTTACTTCACTTAAGTTAGAAAATTTTTGCAGGCGGAAGTCTTGTGAAGTATAGGACAAGTTGGGAATGGCTGATCTTCACAGGACAAGATCAGCAGTTCTCAACAGTATGGAAATCTGGAAATTTTAAACAACACAAGCAAATCACAATCACACACAAATATACAAGGTATTTAATATGGTTCACACTTATAAATAAGTGCTACGTCCACAACCAAAGTGGTCAACTTTGGATTTGAAAATCGTGTACTAAGTTTTTCCACTAGATACTTTACAAACTAAATCTCTAATGGATTGTGTACAAAAATTTTGTTGACCAGTGTTTGTGGGAGAATTGATATCTATAAGATACAATTCTCGTGAGCTATGAAAGCTAGGTGTTGCAATCAATGAAGAGCTTTAATGAACTGATCGTCTAAGTGTGAAGCTCTTCAATGAATGATTACAGATAGGACGATTAAGCTTTAATGCACTTGAAGAAGATGAAGATTCAGAGTTGTGGTTGTTGAAGAGTGTTGAATGCAGCAATGAAGTCTCCTTTTATATGCAGGATGGACCTTGGAGCCGTTGGAGATCTTCATAATTTGAATTTAAGAGCATTTAATGCTCTAATCTGGTTGTTGATCCCTGATAGGCTGTCCTGCAACTTACAGTCTGTTTCCTGACACTTTGCCAAAAATAGGTAGACTGTGTTTGCAGACAGAATGTCCTTTTCTGAGTGTATGCCAAGAATGGAAACCTTCATTAAATGTGATTTGCAGGTTAACGTTGTATCGAAGTCAATGAAGTCTTCAAATCAGGACATGTCTTCGGCAGATCTCTATCGGACGTTCTTGGGACTTCAACTTGGCTGATGAAGCTTGGCTAAGACGAGCTTGTCCGATATCTTAAGGAACATTGCTGATGCACACTTAGGCTGATGTGCAGAGGACGTCCGATGTCCTATAGGCTATCTTCTTCAAGACATTTTACAATAAGCAACCCTAGGCTATTCAAGCTATGTCTAAGTACAAGTTGCCACTCTAACAGACACGCAGGCCCATTAGTCACCTTGACTTAGACTTAGGTTATGGATTCAAGCAAATCTATACTAAATACAACATATTAACTTATTATAGATTTGTAATTTAAGAAGGGATATGAGATTGTGAGGTGCTAAACCTTGGAATTGTATTATTGTAAACTTGTTAGCAATTCATTGATATGTGGATGGAATTGTTAAGCAATACTACTTGAGCTAGTATGAGACATTATCTCGTATTGTGAGATCAACCATGTGAATTGAGTTAGATGTTTGGATACAACTTACTTGAATCTTGCATATGTACTTGAAACGTGGTGTAGCAAATTGTGAGTAGTTAATGGCAATGATGAGTTTACTTTATAACTCATCAATGTCTCATATGTTACTTTCAATGGTCATGAAATAGTCAAACATGAATAATAGAAATGGCACGGCTAGAACACCCAAGTTGTGATAATGTGAGAAATAACTTGTGAATTTGTATGAGAACAACATTCAGGGAATTTAGGGTAACCTCTGACTATGTTACGGGGTGGAGTGCAGTGCTAGTCAGCAGCGGTACCCTATTCGGACCTAACCCTCTGTTATTGGCCATAATAGAGGTTTCTTTCTTAACTACCCCTGTGGGATGTAGTGTAGTTTTCACGCGAGTTAGGGGTTGTAGGGACTCGGCCACGTGTTAACTTTGCCCGGGCTATATAAATCATAATTTGTGAAGATGATCGTGATAGTTCAAGCTTCATCAACAATTGAGGGGTAACAAGGATGAAAGCGGATGGTCGGAGATGTATCTCAACCTTGTATCCTTAACATGCTGGCTTTATGCCTTATGTGTAGCATGAGATCACACTACTCGTGATGGGTCATTTCATTCGCTGGTATGGGATAGTGAAGGTTATGAGCTGGCTATGTAGTAATGAGACTTGAATGTTTATTATGTTATTGAATGTTTATCATGTTAAAATTATTGTGTTGTTTTCTACATGGTATCATACTTAAACTGTTGCATACATGCATAGCATACATAAGTATAGTAGAACCTTACTGAGTCATAGGTTACTCACCCTTTCCATTATTGTTTTCCTTAGATGGCAGTTCTGAAGCTAGAAGGACTCGATAAGCTAGAAGTTGGTTATGTTTTTGGTTAGATGTTTCGGGTTATAAATATATTATATATAATAATGGGTTGTTTTGTACTTAAAGACTGGACATCTTCCTTTGAGCTATTTCATAGTTGTGGTTATGTAGTACAAACTCTTGATGTCTCTCTTCGAGACGAGTTAAATATGTAGAATTTTATATCATTCTATTGTGTTAGTTATTATTGGTTTGGTGTCCAGATGGTTAATAGTGATTAATATATAACAGGTAGGTCATGCCTTGATCTGAGCTCTAGGTAAAGGCTGGTTTTGGGGCGTGACAACCTCCACATGGCTCTCCATGTGTACGATGTAGAAAGGGTAATTTATTCAACACAACCGACTATAAACCAACTATATTAGATCAACAACCCACATCTAGTATGCACCCAGAGAACAATAGAGAATGCAACATAATTATCTCAAATAACAATTACACTAGCATTTATCGAAGACAATAATGTTTTACAATACATACATCGTGCATTTTCAAACTGTCCAAATGGACATTTCAAGAAACAATAATACATGTTGTGGTTCATACGAACAAAGAGTTCATGTTAATCACAACACCTACTTTAGATTCTCGAACGGGTTTCTAAGCTTTTAAGTGTGTGTGTGTACATGTATGTCTATTTATAACTAAATAGACAATATACATATCTATTTCTAAATAGACATACTAGATATGGGTTGTTGATATTCGACAATATCTATTTCTAACTAAAAACAAGTTGGGCTTTAGAGACGAAATGAGCACATACGAACTAGTTGTGTTGTTCCAATGGTAACAATGACACTACTGCAATGGAAATTAGTTTACCTGAAGTGCAGAATATCAACAATGACAAGAAAAAAAAGAGGAAGAAGAAAGGTAACAATAAACCTACATTGATGTGGGAAATTTGGGAAGAAGAGCTTTAGAGATGGGTTGATGAGAATATGATGATAGATACCGATTTAAATAGTCATAATTAACGAGGTGGTGCCTAAAACTGCTGAACCTTCTGGTACCTAAGAAGCGGCATAATCAAATCCTGTGGTAGTTCAGCAATTTCAGGCACCACCTCGTTAATTATGACTATTTAAATCGGTATCTATTATCATATTCTCGTCAACCCATCTCTCAAGCTCTTCTTCCTAAATTTCCCACATCAATGTAGGTTTATTAGATTCAAGATGGGAGATCCTTCAATTGAAGTACCTCTTCCATTCGCCGTCAAGTAATTGCTTGATAAAATCTGTGTACGTCGTCATTTATCTCTGCCGCCGAATTAAGATTATTTAAGAAGAGGAATTCTTGAAAGCATCTAGGGACAGTGTAGTTTTCTAAAAGAGGAATTCTTGATGTCATGGATAGCTGTTCATCCTTCATTGAAGCCTACAAATATTGCTGAGGAAGAAGAGTTATTAGCACTTGGGAATGAGGTAAAAAAGGATTGCAAATTATCCTTATAATGGAGTTAAGACTAAGATTTAACAAAACTAGTAGCATCTCCAACATAAGGATAGTTTTCAACCCTTTTGAGCTCACTCCTAAGTGCTGATAACTCTTCTTCACAAGCAATATTTGTAGGCATCAATGAAAGGACGGACAACTATCAATGACATAAAGAATTTCTCTTTCAGAAAACTATGTTGTCCCTGGATGTTTTCAAGAATTCCTCTTCTTAAATAATCTTAATTCGACGGCAGAGATAAATGACGACGTACACAGATTTTATCAAGAAATTGCTCGATGGCGAATGGAAGAGGTACTTCAATTGAAGGATCTCCCATATATCTTGAATCAAAAACCTTATTCAAGTGGCATTCACTTTTTCACTTGGATGATGGATCTTTTGAGAAAGATTAGTTCTATTTTTTGTATTTGCCGTTCGGATACTCCACTGTTGGTAAAGGTGCGTCTATTTATATTTAGGGTATAGAGTATAGGGTATATGGGGTATAGGTATTAGTTAGGGGCATAGGAGAAGGGTTTGGGGTATAGGGGTATACGGTATATAGGGTATAAGGAAATTTAGGATGTATATGGTATATAGGGTTTAGGGTTTAAGGTATAGGGTATAGGGTATATATGGTATAGGGAAATTTAGGGTTTAAGGTATATAGACTCCAAGGGTTTAGGGTATAGGGTATATGGATATATATAGTATATAAGGTATATAGGATATATAGGGTATAGGGGTTTAGGGGTATAGGGTATATGGTATATGTTATATAGGGTATATAGGGTATAAGGTATATAGGGTTTAGGGTTTAGATTTGGTTTAGATAGGGTTTAGTGTTTAGGGTTTAGATATGGTTTAGGGTAGGGTTTAGATATGGTTTAGGGTTTAAATAGGGTATAGGGTAGGGTTTAGATAGTGTTTAGGGTTTAGATATGGTTTAGGGTTTAGATAGGGTTTAGGGTTTAAAAAGTGTTACAATTTGTTTAGGGTTTAGATCTAGGATTTAGATAGGGTTATTTTCTCTCTCCTCCAACGACTAGTTAATGGCCATATTTTTTTTTTACTCTATAAATACAACTGTATTAGTTTTTAGTGCTGATTATGCTACAAATAATTTTTGGCTTTTTATTCTCGGTCTTTGTATTATTTATCATATGTTATCAATAGCTTTCAACAAGTAATAATTATTGTGCATATTTGTTTCTTTTTAATGTTCTTGAAGAAATAAATCTTTTATATTTCTTAAATGTCGAAATATTAACAATATACATGTATGTTTTGTTTTAATCTTTCACCATGACAAATCTAGTCAAGCTCGAATTTGAGGTACTCGATATCACTGGAAAAAATTATATGTCATGGGTCCTAGATGTCGAAATTCACCTAGATGCAAATGATCTTGGAAAAACTATTAAAGAAGAAAATAATTCAATTGCATAAAATAAAGCCAAATCCATAAGTGAGTATAAACGACAAGTTACTGTCTACAATTTATCTTCAAGTCAATGATCATTTATTATTCCTTATCATTTTTCTACTTAGTAAGGTAGTAGTGTACTGTTGTGTAAGGAAAATTGGCACCTCATTAATTAGTCGAGCATGTACAAGCAGTCACAAGTAAGAAGCTTTAAGTTAAAACTATGAAAAACATTTTTGCAGTACAACATAGATTCATGCATTAATGTTATGTACATATATTATATTCACGCCATACTACTCAGTAAACCTTCGTGCGGGTATCTGAAAATAAATGGTAATGATATTCATATAGCAAATAGAAACATAACTATTTATAATAATATATTTAGTTTGTAGTTTGGGGTTTATTCCACTCAAGCATCAACCAATATATATAGATTGTGTAAAATAATAAAATTTTATTTTGTCATCTCATCAAAATATTATAGACGGAGGCATAGTCATTCCTTTTATAATCATGGATACGATATTAAAATAAATCAGTAGCGTATCATAAAAGAAATATATTAGCAAAAAAATTTACTTTTTGAAAATGTTCAGAAAAACTTAAAGCATTTATGCTAATGTGTTATAAAATAATTATTGTAAAACCACAAATTTAGAACTATTTGATACAGGACCGAGAAAGAATTGAAGAGAGAGTTCAAGAAAGAAGTTATATCATTCTTCGGGTGTATCGAACAATGAACAATTTCAGCCTTTCACAGGCAAATTTCAAACAAGATCGCTATTGATGCATAATGATAGCACTATTTATGAATAGTATTACTATTTATAAATAGTGACACTTACTATTTATAAATAGTACTTTCCCGTCCTTAAATTATTTATTTTTTTATCCGTCTCTAAATAATTGTCTTGTTTGAAATTTTCATTTTTAGAACATTACTTTTATTATTTTACCCTTACTTTTTCTTCCTACTTTAATTATGAGTCACATATACATGGGCATTAAAGGAAACAACACATTATTCCAATACTATTCCAATATTAATAATCAAGTCAATTAATTTTTTTAATTCATATGTCGAATCAAATAAGATAATAATTTAGGGACAGAGGAAGTAATACTATTTATAAATAGGGATACTTACTATTTATAAATAGTATTGTTAAAATGATAGTGTACTTACTATTGTGATTAGTATTTTATCGCATTGTGTTACAGTCTACACATTTAATTATTTATAACATATATATATATATATATATATATATATATATATATATAAAAGTCATGGTTTCTGCATTCACACAATTTTCTTTTACACTTTAATGAAGTTTTATATTCGAGTGGAAATGTGTTCTTCACTATTTAGCCTATGTTTAGATGTTTAATTTTAAAGTTTAAAATTTAAATTGAAAGAATAATTTGATTTTTGTGGAGCTTAAATTATTCATCAAATTTCAATTTTAAAGCTTGAGATGTATTCTCTGACTAATACATATTTGTTTGAAAATTTTCATTTTTGGCAAATCTAGCTTTATTTAACCTACCGCAATCTGTGGTTGATACTTCTTAAAGGCAATTTTGACATCAAGCTGAATACACCCAATAGCACAACTAGTCGATCGTACACCAATTAAAATCATTTGAAGGTATCCTTTCACTTACCAGTTAAAAATTGAAAAATGTCTAGGAATTTGCTGGGTGTGACTTAAAACAAAAATTCAAAATATGAGGACAATAAGCAGTGTTGATCTGGAATTCGTTTTTGTGCCTTTACTCACACAAGTTGTGAGTGGGTAATCGTTGCCGCTTTTCCGATCCCAATCACTCACCGAGCTAATTTACACCCTCCTTTTAGGTCTCCTTTCTTCTGCTGTTTAACCTTTTCTGCGTCTCACAACTTTGCGAAAACGTAGAACACTTTTGCCGATAACATGTTATAAAGTAATTGTTGTAGAACCACAAATATAAAGAAGAATAGAAACAAAGATAATAGAGAGTTTGGATAGAGAATTCAGATGATTATTTCCATTATTTTAACCTTCAATATATAGAATTACAGAAGATAATCAAAGGTTTTGAGTAAGTGAAAAGCTTCTTTCAAGTGCAAGAACCTTGCACGTAATGTCCCAAGTGCAAGAACTTAGTAATGTCCACACACTGATAATTTACAACATAGATGACATTTCCTCGGGAGAAAAAAAGGGTATTAATGACCAATTTCTCTAGTAGAACTTTTATAATTACTCAAAAAAAAATAATAAAATATTAACTCTTATGCTGGCTATGGGGTTCGAACCCATGCGCACTTATGTGCAGAAGATCTTAAGTCTTCCCCCTTAACCTCTCGGGCAAACCAGCTCTTTGTTAAAGCTATTAAATTGTTTTATAAGTTTTAATCATTACCGAAATGCTTTACCATGCTCCCCTTAATGTGTAAGTTATAGAACTACATCCCCTAATTTTTACTCCCTCCGTTCCACCCAAAGAGTCCACGTTTAAAAATTCTAATAATTAAGAGATATATAAGTAGTATTGAAGTTTGTTATAATTACAAAAATATTTTATTATAGTTAATATGTTTGTACATGTTGAGGGTAAAGTTGAAAGTTTTATGAAAATTGTTGGCATAATTTTTTAAAGTGGACTTTTTGAGTGGAACATCCTAAAATAGTATAATAGACTCTTTGCTCGGAACGGAGGGAGTTTTATTCATCTCATTGTCCCCTCCCGTTCAACGCATTTTTTTTATCAAATGAGCTCGGACTCTTTGCTCGGAACGGAGGGAGTTTTATTTATCTCACTGTCCCCTCCCGTTCAACGCATTTTTTTTATCAAGTGAGCTCGTTATTTTTGTTGCAAATTCAGAGCTAACATGTTTTAATTATTTGAATTGTTTAACATTATTTGTTTCATAGTATTAGGTTTCAGAAAGCGAGTACTCGTACACCGATTGATATAGTACTTAGTAGAGATTCTATTGAGTTCTATATATATCGCAATTCAAACGTAACTATGGCCAAGTCTGTGGTCAAGATGTAGTTTCATATATAGGTGTGTTCAATATGCTTGTGTTGCTGTGACGTTTCACCATAGTTATAGAAAAGTGCTTATAATCTTTTAAAAAACAACTACCTCCATCTCAAAATAATTGTCGTTTTAACAATTTACACAAATTAAGGAAGCTTTCAAAAAAATTGATGTACCCTTATTTAAGTTCAATTATTGTAGGCAAGTTGTTCGAGTATTTTTTCTCATTTTTCTTACCAACCCTCTTTAATAAGAGTAATAAATGAAGGCAAATTTGACAAAATATGGGCAAATATTTCTCAAAATCCTAAAACGATAATTATTTTGGAATAAAAAAACTTTACTAAAACAATAGTTATTTTAAAACAGAAATAGTAATTATTAATGATGCGACAGAAAACACTTCAGAACATAAAATGAGTAAAGCTATATATACAGAATTTATAAATCATGTGTGTATCATTTTTCTTATAAAATACTTGTAAAAGGGAGAATTTACTATTGAGTGAACTTTTTTTATACAAAAGCATGGGCAATTTGCTACAACTTTTAGCATGTATGCCCTTATTCTTGAGGTATATCTCATGCAAATAAGGTGGGATCACATTCAATGCATGAACCCAAAAATTCAAGCCTATTAATTTCATGACCCACAAAACATAATTTGGTCCAAATTTTCAACCTTTGACCTCATAAAGCTTGTTTACAAATTACATTTTGAGAAGGTCCAAATTTAGTCCAATAATAACAATTCCTTTTTACATGGGACCATTTTGTAATATAGTCTATTCACATTCTTGGTTTGTTTTCATGCTCATAATTATATATTCTTTTGAAAAAATTTACTTTCTCACTCGTTAGCCTCACCATTTGACTCTCTTTCTCTCTTGTTTTTATTCAATTATTAGAAAACTAAGAAAAAATTACGAAAGAAAAACGAACCACGTATCTAAAAATTACTGCCTTTGTTCTTAAATTATTGCTTGTTTGACTTTGTTTAGTCAAACGGACTGTTTTATTAAGTAAAATTTTAACGTATAATTTTTTTTATTTTTCAAAATCATAAAACACGTAATTTGTAGTACCAAAAAAATAGTACTGCCAGTAAAGTCACATTTAAAAAACAATCCGTCCGTTTAAACCTATAGTCAAATTCTCAATTCGAAAAGCAGTCAGTTTGATTCAATAAAGTCAAATTAGTTAAACTGAAAAATAATTTATGAACGGAGGGAGTATTGTTTTTCACAACGGACACACACGTACCCTCATGGCTCATACGCATAGAGAAGTTTGACCTAATAAGACTTCCCACTTCAAGCATGAAATTTTAAACTCTACCCAGACCTGCAATAACATAAATCTAGTTTGGAAGGCTTTTTTGTTTGATTATTTTCTCTTTTAATATGATAATGAGTAATGTTACAGCAACAAAATTTATTTATAAATTTAGTTTATAGTTAATTTTAAATTGTTAAAAAGTACAACTATCAATGCTTTAAATAATTGTACGAATTATAAATTAAATCTTTAAGCGAATTCTGTTATTCTAATACTCCCTCTGTTTCAAAATATTTGTCGTTTTAGCTCTAAAAATTTGTTTCAAAAAGATTGTCGTTTTAAGTTTTCAATGCATGTTTTGCCTAATTTACCCTTGTCTTCTCACAAGTTTCAATAATTAATCATCTCTTCATTAAATATTTTATCTTCTCCTAATGGCTATCTCCTTCTAATTTATCTTTTCAACTACTTCTAGCACAAAAATTAAATATATTTAATAAAAGTATATTTGTTAACTTATAAAAATTTTTAATATGTATGCACAACTTTAAAACGTCAATCTTTTTAAAACGGAGGGAGTACTATCTTCTTGCAAAACTAACCAAACTTGAGACATAAATGAGCATGACCAACTTGTGATTTTTCAGTGTACTTTTGCCTGAAATTAGTGAATACTTTTAGTGGGCTGTTTGGTGTGAAAGGATGTGGACCACAAACTATCTACTGATAGTGGTCAATATCACAGGGACAAGGCAAACATGGTCAATATAGAACCTACTTTGGGAGGGCCCACATCTAATTGCTGTAATATGAGTGGCTAGTAATTAATACTTACAAAAAAGATGAACTTGGGGGTAATTATTTAATTGTAACTTTCTCATGTGATATTCACAAGATTTAGCCTTCCTTTTTATGCTTATGGATCTATTTATTTACTAACATAGTAATGTTATGTGTACTTAAAGTATGCATTAAATATATATCAAAATTTAAGTTAACATTATTTGATTAGTTAAATAACTTGTGTGTCAAATCACTTAAAAATCTTCTGACCAAATAAAAAATATCAACAATGATTTTTGGTACATATTTTAGATACACATAGCATTATTCTTTATGAATACATGATGTGTTTGGTATGGAGGTTTTGAAGTTGATTTTTGAATTTTGAATTTTTATTTTTGTAATGATTAAATAAAAAAGTAAGAAAAAGATAGTGAAAACTGGTGGGATCAAGTCAAAAATCAAAAATTAAAATCCATAAATCTTAGGAGGAAAACAGATCCTAAATAATTTTTTTAAGGTTAATTCAGCTGAAAAATCAAAGACAATCAAAAAAAAAAAATGAGAGGACAAGAGGAAGGCTTGGTGCATGTGAGGGCCATGTGGCCTTTCATTGATTGGTTTCCCGCCATGCTAATGAAGCTCAATCACCCCAAAACAAGTTAATGAAGCTTATATATATTTGATTGACCTTACAATTAGAGATGTAATCGAACTGCCTAGAGGTAAGATTGATTTTTTATTACTCCACCTGTTCTTAAATTATTCTTCTGTTTGACTTTTCAAAGTAAATTAAACATCAAATTTTCATTTGAAAAACAGTCCGTTTAACTCAAAAAAATCAAATAAGATAATAATTTAGAATTGGAATAGTATAAACTAGTTTAAAATGAAGTATGAATTCGACCTTTTTCATTTGTTTAACTGGTGTCTCGAGTCGAGCTCAAGTAATTTTATTTTATATCAGATAATTGAGTGGTATGATCAATTTATAAGGTAACAGAACTCTTATGAACACACAAATGGGGCAGGTTGGAGTTGGTCAGAGGTGTACCTCAATCCTGCATCCTTTTACTATAAGTTTACTTGAGTTGTTATTTGTACTGTAGTAACTACTATGTGATCGCGACATGTGCGAGTTGGTTGCGGCTTTCAACTAATATAAAACGGTTAGCAGCAGCTGAGCCTCTCGTGTTATGTAGTTTTCGATCCACCCGTTTCCTATTATTTTCCTTAGTTCGCATGCACCCGAGAAGAGCGAAACCGAATTAGTTCGCGGACTTGCACGCAATGCTTTTGGGTAGTTGTACTTTTGGTCTCATTGTATATATACTGTACTTCTAATAGAGTTGTGTAAAATTTTAATGTAATTAACTAACAATTTCGCCCATGAAGAAAGGGTGTTTAAAAGCAAAAATCAGATGAAAGTGGGCGTAAGGACCAACTATACTTGATTTGAACAATACAAGAAGTTAATTTTATTTAAATTTTGTACCGGAATGAATCTCAATCTCAAAAGAGGCTAAAAGTACAGTGACTAAAGACGTAGCTTTCCCTAATATTTGTCCACGTTACATTTTACTTCACTTTATTCTTCTTTACAGTGTTAATCATTTCACATAAATATGTCATTTTCGAAAGAAAATTATCGTTAATGCAATCATTAGGGAGCTTAAATAAATTGGAAAAGAATAAAATATAATTTTTGACTTCATTTTCAAGTCCACCGGCCAAAACGAAGAAAATATTCAATTAATACAAATAAAATTAAATAATTTGGATAAATTAAATTAATAATCGACCATATATAATTTAAAAAATTCACAATAATTTTGGATGCTCCAGTTTTAGGAAACACAAATCATTGATGATCCATGTTCAAACTATAACCTCAAATCAATACATGCATGCATGAAAAATAAACAATCATTGTGTTACTCAATGTAGTACTATTTCTTTAAAACTCCCTTTATTGTCGTGGCCATATTTATTTTTTTAATTATTAATATTCTCACTTAAGTTAAAGATAGCAGCTTTTAGAACAGTTATACTTTCAAATTTGACAGCAAATTAAACTTTATTGAGGAAAAATATTTGAGAAGTATATTTTTAGAGTTTGATTGTTTAGGCAGTTTTAGAAATGTTTTCTGATTTTTTTTTTTAATTGTAAAATAGTGTTGGATTATCTCACATTGGTTGTAGAACGGGCATGTGCTTAGTTATTAAGTGTGTAAGAAAGTCTCACTTTTTTAATTAACTTTTTGAATTGAGAAGACCCAATGGTACCCAACACTTGTTGCCCTCCCAACCCATGGTCCGATGCGTGAGGGGGAGAGTGTTGGGTATTTGGAAGATCGGAATGCTAGCCCTCCTAGCCCAGGACCCGGTGTGTAAGGGGAGAGTGTTGGGTATCCGGGAGATCGGGTAACCGGCCCTCCCAATCCAGGGCCCTATGTAGGGGCATATATGCTTGGGTAATAAGTGTTTCACCCTGTGAGGTAACGCTTTGAGCTAGCTTTTGGGATTGAGATAGATGAGTTAGTTTGGGATAGAAAAGTAATCTATTAAAAGTAATTTTGATCATTATAATATTGGCATAGAGGAGGTCCTCAAGTGATTAAACATGCGTTGTTGTTTTGTAAATTTGAAAGGTAAAGTTTAAAATTTGAATTTGAAAATAAAAGCTAAAGATAGTTATGAAAATGCCACATGAATAGATTCTTAGCCATTGAACAATAATTATTCGACATTTGTGACCTTGAAACATGCATGTAATTCAATTAGGTAAAAAAATTATTTTTGTTTCACTTCAAGAGTTGTATTTTACAATATGTTATACTCCATCTGTCTCAAAAAATTGTCTCATTTGAAAAATCAAACTTTTTAAAAAATGTTACTTTACATGCTTGTATTTGAAAAGAGACTATTTTAACCTTTTTTAAAATTGTCTCATTTTAACCTTTTTTTAGAAATGAGCAGATTTTTTTTTGGAACAAACCAAAAAGAAAAGAGACTACTTGTTTTGATACTGAGAGAATATATTTTTGTAGTTTCCCAAGGTATTTTCAGGTTCTAGGGTTCAAGACTAATTTCGGTGGTACTGTCATGTGTTAGAAATAGTGATCTTTCTCATAAAAGTTTTTTGCGTACACAAGGACTCGAAAAAAGCCAACGTGAGTGGATATGCTATATATTTTGTTTAAGTATAATTGTCCGAGTTTTATTTTTATAAATATTATTGAAATGATCATTTATTAAACCATCTTTGGGCCCATAAAAGTCCCCTAATCCACAAAATCAAATAAAATGTTGTATTTAGTTTGAGATCTAATCTCTAAAGGAAAAATAGTCAATTTTGTCATTGTACTTTTATCAATTTTTACATTTTGCTACTGTACTATTTTTGAGACAAAATTGTCATTGTAGTTTGAAAGGGAAATGCAATTTTGTCATTATCACTAACTGTCATCCAATTTCTAACAGAATTATTTTCAATTGCCTCACCTAAGGTTCAAATGTTGGGAGATCCTTAATACTAATTGGTATTAGAAAATAGATGATATTTTGGTTCTTAAATTATTTTGTTTCTTCTGAGGGTAAAAAAAAGAAGATATTTTATGAACAAAAAAGAGACAGAGAAAGAAAGAATGAAATATAAACATATAAAAAACAAGAAGGGAAAGAATATTGTCTAAATAGAAAAATAAGAGAAAAATATTTAAATCAATTACTCAATATATTTTGTCTTAAATTTAGTTAATCCATGGAATCTAGTCGACAGCATTCATTTATTGAATATAATTAATTTTTATAAAGAGAATTGACTAGAAAACTGCAAACTTATTTTTTTATTAATATTTCTTAAAGTCCTTTTTAATTAGAATTGTATAAGATTACAAGAAAAATAAGAGTTTTAATTTAATATTTAATAATCAAAATGAAAATTATGCCATGTTAAAATTCTTTTTTTTATGAATAACTATCTTTTTATAGGAATTATTTTTTCACAATGTTTTATTTTTAATTTTAATTTTTTATTTAATAATTTATATCAATATTACTTTAAAGTAAAAGTCGCTCAGAAATTTTCGTTTAAAAATTGACATCCGTCAATAACCTTAACTCACTCCACCTAATTTTGAACTCATCTATCGTTAACGATTTTTCAACTTATTTATAAAATTATAGGGGAGGTGATTGAAAATTTGTAATTATTTTTGTTAAGAATTGGACGACAATTAGAGATAATGTCAAAATTGCTACCTTTTTTTAAAGTACAATGGCAATTTTACTCCAAAAAAAAAGTATAATGGCAAAATGTAAAAGTTGTTCTCAGTACAGTGACAAAATTGATCATTTTTCCAATCTCTAAAGCTTATGTCAATGGGATTCAATTTTTGATTAATCTTTTCCAGCGAGTTCACTAGTGTTATGTTTGGTTCATGAATATTGGAAAGAAATGAATATTGGAAAGAAATGCATGTTGCATCTTCTGATCAATGGGCCGGGCGAATTGAATGGAGATAATGATGAGAAACAAAACATGTGAATTTTACTCCCTCGGTTCCAGGCAAAGAGTCTATTTTTAATTTTTTTTTGTCAACTTAGTTAAAGTTTGACCAATAGTTTATTTTATACAAATTTATTTATTTTTTCAAAATTATAAAAGTTATAATCCATAGTATTCTTAACATAGTTTTTAATTAATGAAATTTTATTTCCTAGAACATATGTAAAGTATGTAAAATTTTGATTTAATTTATTCATATGTTGATTTTTAAAAATAGAAAGTGGACTCATTGCATGGAACTGAGGGAGTATTTTATGTGTGATATTCTTGGTTTTATAGTAGATGTTCTGTTTGACAAAACATGTACATCTTTCATTCCTAAATAGCTGTTCTGTTTGACAAAACATGTACATCTTTCATTCCTAAATAGCCGTTCTGTTTGACTCGACACATATATTAAGAAAAAATTAATCGACTATGTTATAAATATATGTATGTTATGTATTTTACTTTAAAATCATGTGCAAGTGAGACCTATCATTAAAGTAACAAGAAAAATAAGGGTAAAATAGTAAAAATGTTTTCCTAATTTTTTTTTATAGAAATTGGGCAGTTATTTTAGGCAAAACACCCAATCGAGCCACTGTACTTTGGGAAAGGTTGCAATTCGACCACTGATTGTTTGAAAATATTATTTGGGTCACTATACTTCAGTTATGTTGCAAGCGAGCCTATTTTTTGACGGACGTTAGACCAAGACGTTAACTTTAATTGAAATCTCTATTTTGGCCCAGGACGTTAGACCAAACCCATCCCTCCGATTTCCTTTGACAGCTCCGACGAAGAATCTGACCAAGCACCGGCGTGTTCTCTAATAAATCTGGCCAACCCTCCAATAAATTTGGCTATCTTCTTCGTTCTCCGATAGTCTTCTCTCTCTCTCTCTCAGCTCGTCATCACTCCATATCTCTCCATCTCCGGTCGAGGTCCCATAGCTGCCAAAATCATACATAATCGTAAAGCAACAAAAACCAACCCAAATATGAAAAACCCATTTCAATTACAACTACAGCCAAACCGTAAATAACAAAAGTTTTTTTGAAATAGAATTACCTCACCACCAACCCACTGGACGGACTCCCAAACAGTTCCTTCATCTCTCTCTTTATACATAGAGACACACTTTCTTTCTCTACCCCAATTTGGGCCGTTTTGCCCCCAATCAAAGGGCCCTCCTCAACAAAAACCCAAGATTTCACAAATCTTTTCTAAACCTAAACCCCAAATCTACAACCTCGATTCCAAATACAAAAGCGGCGGAGGGAGGAGAGGTTGACATCGTCGATGGCGGCTTCGTCAGTGTGGAATTTGCTAAGAAGTTGGTACCCAATTTTGAGGGAGCTCTTTTTTGGGGTTGCGATACAGAAAAGTTTTGAGAAGATCTTAATGAGGTGGCGGTGACGGGTGTAGATGGATTTGTTGATGGAGGCGACAACCACGGTGGTTGCGGCGGCAGCATTCTTGATCGGAGACTTCTCGCGGTAGCGATGTCGTTTGTTGTTGTGGATCGAAGGGGTTCTTCGTGCGCATTTTGACACAACTTTTTCTCTCTCACTCTCTTCTTCTTTTTTAGAGAGAGAAAATGATGGAGTTAATTTCAATTTCATTTTTCAAATTCTAAGATCTATTCTTTCTTCTGAATTCCCTTTTCGAAGCATCGCCACAATAGAAAGGTATCGTCTTGCTTCGCCAAACAATTTTTTGTTGGGCTTCTTCCGCTTCATATATAAATGTGATATTTGCTGGGGCTTTCTCGATTGAAAATGGATCCGAAGAGGTCGTGAGAGTACCCCGCTGATTGAAGAAAGGAAAGACAAAGAGGCCGATCTATCTCAAGCATTGGAAATCCCCATTTGATTAAGTAGTACCATTGCGTGTGAATTGAGAATTGGACATGTATCAAGCTACTACTACTACCGGGGAGGATAGAGAATATGAGTTTTCCTTTTTTCCTTAAACAACTCAGTTTCAAAGTTTTCTATACTCCTAATTTTGGAGAGAGAAAATAATTTTTCGAGAAGATGAAGACAAGGGTAAAATTAATATTTTATGTTATTTTAACGGCTGAACTAACGTCTATTCAAAAATTGGGTTTTGTTTCCAAGATAACTGAAGTACAATAACCCAAATAACATTTTTAAACAGTAAGTGGTCAAATTGTAATATTCTCCAAAGTACAGTGACCCAATTGTATGTTTTGCCGTTATTTTAGAACTGATGAAAAAGAAAAGCATGACAGTTATTTAGGAAATGAAGGAGTAGTACTTAACAAATATAAATATATTCAATCATAAATTTTCCTCCCTTACCAAATGTAGATAATGAGGAGAAAACAAAACATGTGAAGAGTTTATTTTTACGTGTAATGTTCTTTACTTGTAATTAAGAATAATTATATTCCCTTTCTTCCCCAAAAAAGTCTCATTTAATTACTCAAATAATTTTACTTTTTTGATAACTGAAGAAAAATGCCACTACAACAAGTTATATTGGACTACTTATAGAAGTATATAACGGCGACCCACCAACTGTCCTTGCCAACTGATGTAGTCAAAGCCAAAAGTTTAAATTTCTTGAATCAACTATAGGACGTGAGTTTATTTTTTTAACTTTTATTTATTTTTCTTTTAGTGTAATGCTTTTTGTGGTATGACACATAAGAGAATTCTCATGTTTATGTAAAGAATGAAACAGAAAATCAAGAAAATAATGAGAATTCCTACCTTAAATTAATTTTAGCAATTGAACAGGCTAGACCAAAAACCATCACACGTGGCAAAAACATCATGGCACGAAGCTAGCCAGGTGGCTGCTGCCGAGGTCATCAACGAAGCGAGCTGGAATTAAACAACAGCGAGTTCAGTCATGACGACCTAGGGACCATGATCAACCAGGTCGCTCTCAATCACCATGAGCCTACTTACCGGATTCACTGATCTCCCCGTCAGACTAATAATGCGACCTGGGTAAATCCTAAGCCGACCACTTGAGTGGCTTGCAACATCCTCGACCATTACATCACTCATCCAGCTCGGCATAAATATAGTCCATCATGGAACTATCATTCAACTGATTAGAATCCTATTACAATATAACCTTCCTAGCTGTCCTTAACAAACATCCTACCGTGATCCGTAAATTACAGGATCACATCATGTTTACCTAATCCGAAACTATCTAGGGTTGCAACTATTCCCTTATAAATAGTAGCACCAGAGACATTAAAGGGTACGTGCAAATTATACCAAAAGCTATACTCTGTTGAGTATTATTTTCTCTTTGAAGTATTGCTTATACTCACACCGGATGGTTATTGTTGGGACATCCCAGTCTCCTTAACGATGTCTTCTTTGTTGATCACACACTCATATACCTTCTTTCTTCAAGAACACAACAAGAACAATTCCTGCAACATTAGTCGAAATCCTACTAAACTACACATTTAGCTCTTACATAGAACGGATGTAATCATCAATACTTTTTACGCAATCAGCAATAAAACCCTTTCTTTATAACAAACTTAAATAGAAGGTAAGACTCCTTTCTTTTTATTTATTTATTTATTTTTGTGTGTGTGTGTGTACGACAGTAGGAGTATCTTTTAATCAAAACTTTTCGTTCCCTTCCCAAAATTCAAGAACTAAACAGAACATTAACCCTAAAGGTTAGAACATCACAAATATTGTAAGGACAAATTAAATTTCCCCAAATAAAAAAAACTAAAAATAGGAAGTTTAAGAAACTAAAAAAGAAAGGGGGATGGGAGTAGTATATAATCAAAAGTACATGGGAGTTAGTTGATAAAAGACTTTAAATCAGGTCTTGTGGTTGTGAGTGGTTTTTAAATTAAGAAGAATTGATTCCAAATTTTGTTTCTGCTCCCTGAAATCTCGACCAATGCATTAGTGGTAGACTCGTAGGTCATGTGGGTCCTCCTCACCTTAACAACACCTAACCATAACATAAATATTTTACTCCCTCCTTTCCTCTACAGTGTCTACGTTAAAAAAATTTAATTATTAAAAGATATATTAGTATGATTAAATTTAATCATAATTATAAAAATATTTAATCATAATTAAAATAATTACAACACAAGTGGAAAATAAAGATAAAAAATTATAAAAATTGTTAGTATATATTTTTTTGTAAGTAGACTTTTTAAGTAAAACATCTCAAAATAGTATAGTAAAATCTGTGTCTGGAACGGAGAGAGTAACGAAGAGTAATGCTAGAAGCAACTAATGAGGAATTCAAAATTTTTATTCCACTCATGTCATATTTCATGTCCTGTTGAATTTTAACCATACATGTTTTCTTGTTATTTTATTTGATCTTTTTTTTACAAGGACACGTGTAATACTAAGATTCAATAAGACATATAGTGTGTCAGATAATACCTAAGTTTGTGTACAAAATGATGTAACGTGCTATATATATTTTATTTAGCATGTTGTTGACTTCACTAATGGTTAAAGAT
Organism: Platycodon grandiflorus; assembly: GCA_016624345.1. Lineage (NCBI taxonomy): Eukaryota > Viridiplantae > Streptophyta > Magnoliopsida > Asterales > Campanulaceae > Platycodon > Platycodon grandiflorus. The sequence goes on from CM028362.1 coordinate 53,627,146, forward strand.
AAAAATTAGAAAAGACCATCTTACGAGTATTTTCTGTCAGACGAATTTCTCTGACCCGACCTACTGTGTGTTGGTAGACTGAGCTGTAAAAGAGTAGGGTTTCATTTTACGAATTAGAATTCGTAAAACGATCCAACAGATAACAAAATGACACATAACATATTATATTATTTTATATTCAAAATTAAGTACACATTGTGTGGCTATCGTTGTTCTATAGCTAAACCTACTCTTTAGAGATCATTTTTTTTAAATGTATTCAGTTTTGCTATGACAAGATTTTGTTTGTCATATCAAAATCTGTATTTATGCTATAAATAAGATGCAAATCAAACACAACTCGATAATACATATGTTAGGTTCAAGTGTGTGTCCAGAAAAGATATTAAGTTCTATATATAATGACTCAAGTTTGATTTAACTTTAATAAACTCAATAAATTTAATAATTTCTTTGTCCCAAATAAATATTTTTTGTTGATAAAGTACATAAATTAAGAGCCCGTTTGGTGTAGCGTTTTGAAAACGCAGTGTTTTAAAAACACAGTGTTTCTAAACGCAGATTATTTAAAACGCGGCTTTTTTCTTTATAAATGCGTTTGAGATATTATGTCAAAACGCTGCTTTTTATTCCCTACTGCATTTTAAAATCTGCGTTTTGAGAAAAAGCTAGGAATTCCAGCGTTTTAAAACGCAGCTGCGTTTTGAAAACGCAGCGTTTTCTACCGCAGCATTGAAACGCTAAGTTAAGGAATAAGCTGCGTTTTAACCCTGCGTTTTGGCCAAAACGCGCGAACAAACGGGCTCTAAGAAACATAGTTAACGATGAGATGTAAAATGTGTTCGACGATAATATCCATTACACGTTAATTAATTCAATATAACATAATAATACTGTGGTAAAAACTTTACATTATTTCTTGGGGGTGCTAGTTCAAATCTTCTCAGTAGCATCTCTCCCTCGTAATTTTTTTTCATCGTTTTTGGATAATAGTGATTAGGATTAGCATTTATTGAGTTAGACAGTTCTAAATAAGAGAGCATCCCGACCCATTGGGGATTTCTTACCTCTCATTCTTATAAAACAAGAATGAGCAACCATCAGGAGAATTCTTCTCTATCATTCTTATCCTCTTATTCTTAGCCAAAATTCTTGTAGAGGAACAAATAAGAATTGTTCTTTTTTGAAAAGGCCAGCCGCAATTGAAGTGAGTGAGACGCACGAAGCTTGAAGACCGGGCGTGTGCCCCTCATGCGTGATGCTGGAGCGTAAAAGAGACGTGTTGATTTTCTGCACGTTGTCTGCCATTATTGATTTTTTTTTAATTAACCGTAATGAATAAAATTATTGGGACATTAGATTCTTAGAGTGTTGAATTCTTAAAATAAAGAGGTGACAGCCGGACTCAGCTAAAAATTTGGCTAAAAATTCAAACGGTTATGGATGCTCTAAAAAATATATTATGTTGATATTAAATGAAACTTTGAGGGTACTTTGGAAAAAATGCTAGAAAATTTGTAAATAAAAAATTATTTAGAAACAACAATTAGTACATCTCAAAATAAAGACCAAGCTGATTTATTGTTTGATTACAAAACTAAGCTAAGTTCAATGTTTCACTCATTTCGATCTGTTAGCAAAACTAGCTCTGATCCCAACCCGCAGTATAGCTCTCGTAAGAGGCTAAGCATCTATCTTTACTACCTTATTGGCTAAATTCTTACCACCACCCTTGCTCCCTCGCACGATGTCCTGACATTTATAACGATAAAGCTTAAAAAAAGATTACGGGGTTGTTTGGTAGTAAGGTATGGATAAGCTTTATTATTAATTATCTATCAAGAGCTTATTTAGTCATGCATTTTAGCTAAAATAGTACTTATTTGCAAATATCCCGTTGCAAAGTTGCGGCATAAAAATTACGTTTTCCAAACATGACTGTACGTTTTAAAACGCTAAAAATTTTAGTCTTTTTTTCAAAACACAAGTTTTAAAGCGCTGCTAGAAAAAAAAATACATTTATAAACGGTATCCCAAACGCATTTATAAGAAAAATCAGTTATATTTTGAAAAAAAATTATGTTTTAAAAAATCTGTATTTTAAAAAGCTACTCCTAACGAGCTCTAATTGTGTAGTGATGTTATGCAATTGGAAGGATTTCATTACAAGAAGATAAAACTCGGTTGAGGAATTGATAGATCTCTGTTAAGGGATTAGCCGACGAAACAAAATTTGAATGGGGTCTGATATTACGAGCTCGAACTGGTGATAATTATATCATGACATCTATACCGTCAGATTAAATTTACTCAGATCTCTATACCGTCAGATTAAATTTGTCATTTTCTATGTAATGATATCGACATTTCAAGTCATCACCAACTTAATGACATTTACGTATTAAAATTTATGTTAAAATTATCCAACTGCACCAACACTAAAAGTGTTAAAAATAATACTGCATAAGCTTCATCTCATAATATCAGTTGCCATTTTAATTCTCTTTACCTCTACATCACTTTTTTAAGCATGTACTAACACAATTTACTATTTTCAGCTTTTTGCACTAAGAATTTGAGTTTCAAATAATTAACTTGATATTAGTACTAGTACTTAACAAAAAGTTTTTTAAACCTCAATCATTAAAATTTAAAATTTAAAATTTAAAACCAACCATCTTTATTCTCAAACTCAGACATCACATGCATGTCACGTGTCCCTGCTTTCATTTTACCAAAAACTCAAATGAGTAATTTAATGTGTAGTAAGAGCATCACCGATGTAAATGTAAATGTAAAAAAAAAAAAAATTTGAGCATCACCTAGGATTTACATCTTTAAAAAAAAAAAAAACTCTTCTATACAGTTGTGGATATTATGTGTTAATCAATTTTTTTACATTCTTAATAAAACTCTTGATTTTTTGACATTTTAGCAAAAAATGTAAATACATCCTATTCAGTATTTTTCTTATAAAATCTAAAGATTCTCTTTATCATCTGCTATTTTAGTTGTTGGACTCACGACACATGATCAAATCAACAATTGCATTAGAAATATCTCTTTTAATTAAATGTGAATAAATAGATAAAAATTAATACATGTAATTGAAGATGTTAATCACCTAAAATCAGATAGGATCAAATCCATAATTGCACCGATAATGCTCTAAAAATGTGCAATAAATATGTATTTAAATCTCAAATAACATGTTATGATCGGTTAAATTCATATTTCTTACCACTTCATAATGTTGTAACCACCCAAAATTTATCAACTGTGACTTGAGTACGTATTTAGTATAGTGCACGTATCATTACTCAATTCAAAATCCTCCAAAAATCTTGGCTTTCACAATTGTCCTTTTTTCCAATAAATTATTGCCACGTATGCAACTGTAAGATGTTGCTGGATTTCGTACACAGGGTACCACTCTTCCGATAACTCCTCCTTCCTTTCTTAAATTATTTTTTTTTATTCGTCCTAAAATAATAATTTTATTTAAAAATTTTCCTTTTAAAAAAATTACTTTTTATTTTTTTCCCTACTTTAATTATATGTCACATACATATGAGCATTAAAGAAAAGAGTAATGTAATGGATACCTAAAGAGTACTCATTTTTTTATACCAAATGATGTGTTAGTTAATGTAGCAGCTGATGTGATGCATTAATTATGATTTTTAATTTTATTTTTTGTACCACATCAGCTGACACATCATTAAGTACAAAAAATTTGGTACTCTTTAGGTATCCATAGCATTACTCTAAAGAAAATTACACATTATATCAATATTAATAATCAAGTCAATTATTTTTTCTTAATCCGTATGCCGAGTCAAACAAAACAATAATTTAGGGTCCGTCCGTCCCTAAATTATTGTCTTCCTTTTCTTTTTTGTCCATCCCAAAATAATTATTTTGTTTGAAAACTTTCCACATCACATTTACCATTTTACTCTTACTTTTTTCCCTACTTTAATTATGTCTCGCATATACATGAACATTAAAAAAATTATATATTATATTAATATTAATAATTAAATTAATTATTTTTTTAAATTTATTTGCCAAGTAAAAAATAATACTTCCTCCGTTCCTAAATTATTGTCTTCCTTTCCTTTTTCGTTCGTCCCTAAATAATTATCTTGTTTGAAAATTTCCTTTTTAGAACATCACTTTTACTATTTTATCCTTACTTTTTCTTCCTACTTTAATTATGGACTACATACACATGGGCATTAAAGGAAATAATACATTATTTCAATATTAATAATCAAGTCAGTTTAAATTTTTTTAATCTGTATATCAGGTTAATCCAGACAATAATTTAGGGACGGAGGGAGTAATAATTAAGGTCGGAAGGGATTACATTATTTTGGACATCTTTAACCATTCCGGAGGGAAAACTACAGTGGCTCTCGTGAATTACGGATCTGCAGTTTGGGGAGTTTTCTAATTTTTTAAAAATCGAATATATTCACTGGAACAAAATTGGTGGTCCGAAGCATGACCACGTGGACTACTCCGGGAGTAGAGAGAGAGGGACATTTAATCGAGACAAATTTTAGGTGTTGCAGTTTCCGTACTCCTTGTTGTGGGGACATCCGAAGGTGATAAGTCAATACTAATATTCCCTCCCTAAGAAATTCAACTTTTCTTTTTAAATCACCACACAAAAAATATTACTAGCCTTTTAATCTATTTCTTTTAAATATTATTTTTATTATTTTATTTTTAATTTAATTTTTACTTTAATTATTAGGTCACAATCTCAAGTAAACATGCTTAGAAAATAAACATTATCCTAATATTTATAATAAAATTAATTAATATTTTTAATCTGTATACTGAGTTAAACATGACATTTTTTTAAAAGCATATTAGTATCTTATTAAGTAAATTTACAAAACAATCTGTATTTTCAAAAATTATTTTATATTTTGGGATTAATTTTTTTGATACGTAGCAAATGTAAATTTTATTTAATGATATAATTTCTCGTTCAATTTGATATCAAACACTAGGAGAAGACTTCCTCATTATTTTCTTCTCACATCGATCTTACATATATTCCAAAGTCTGTAACCAAGAATTTTAATTTTTGATGCTAAACTAATAGAGTTTTATTCGATTAATTTGATAAACTGATAACTAAAGTAGATTTGAAGACATCAATATACTTCTTAAAATCTATAAAATACATAAAAATGTAATGTCTATTAGAAACCAATGTAATTTCTGAGTTTTTAAATTATTTTGTTCAACATTGAATCTTTTAAACCTTATAAAAAATAAAATCATATTTATACATGTAAATATCAACATCATTTCTCTTTTTTACTCCCTCCGTTCTTAGAAACAAATTCTAAGGGTGAGTAGATTTTTTCTAAAACCGGACCGAATCAGAAAATGTGAACCGAACCAATACTTTTGGTTTGGTTCTGGTTCTGAATTTTAGTAGAACCGATCATTTGGTTCGGTCCCAATTTTAAAAATTATAGATTGGTTTTGAACCGGACCGGACCAATGTATATTACTTATATATAACACAAATATATAACTATATTAATAAATTAATATTTAAAAAATATAATTGTTATTTTCTAACCCTAACCCAAACCCTAGGTATGAATACTTAGTGATAATTGTCTCTGCCGTTTACACATAAACAAAGACTTGATATTGTCGAACCTACTTTTTTCTTCTTTTAGTTTATAATGCATGAATTAGATTGTAATATATGATATAAACCTTTGTATTTTCAACGTTTAATCATTATAGAATGTTTGTTAATTGTTGTATAAAATATTAGATTTTATGATTTGTTTGCCAGCTCAAAAAATTGAAAGGGTTTATTCCCTCAGAACCAAATAATGTGCAGGACCGAACCAATTAGAACCGAATCAAAATATTAGTTTTCATACATCTTGGTTTGGTTTTGATTCCGAATTTCTTAAGAACAAAAGAATTGGTCTGGTTCTGATTCTCTATTTTTTGACGTAAAATGGACCAAATCGGACCGTGATCAGTCTTACCATAAATAATAAATATTATCAAAATTAATTGACTTTATCATAAATAATAATTTAAAATTTTAAAAAGAAATATATTTTGTGAATCTTTTATTTGAGTTAAATCAAAAGGTACAAATAGTATTCAACAAAAGTCTTTGTGGATATGATAGTATTCAACAAAAGTCTTTGTGGATATTAATAGATTATGTATCCAAAGAGTTTGAAGTGTCTATTTATTCGACTTGCTTATACCTAGTTATGATAAATTATGTGAATTAGGGTAAAGTTAGTTGATTAGGCTGTATTCATGAATATATTTGATATATGCTTTTTTGTGTCATTAATGGTATTTTACTATTTTAGTTGAGTCTATTTTGTTTAGATGCGAGTTTGAACATCTATTGGTTGCAGAAAGTTGATAAAAATATTTATGGAAAAATTTAGTTCAACCAAAGACTACTAGAAATGCAGTATTTAAGTGAAGTTCTTTTTGTCAGTATTATTGTATGCAAATTCTTGGCATAAATTGGTTTAATTGGTATCAATATATAAGAATATTGGAAAGTTGAACTCAACCCAATTCATTATAGCATGAACTAGCGATTTAGCTTCGTGCCTATAGCACCGTGTTAGTATGAGATCGGATTAACGTATGCTTGAAGTTTTATAGGGAATGACTACTCAAAATATTAATTGAATCCGACCCCTACGAATCTCGAGCATAAATTAATAGAGATTATGCTTACCTAAAAGAGATCATTTTTGAACAGAAGCAGACAATAGGGGGAGACTGAAGATTTGACTTTTTTGTGTTTGATTAACAAATCAAAAAAGGGAAGAAAAAATGAAAAAGAAGAAAAAATAAAAAATAATTTTGGGTTGAAAAACAAAGAAACAACAGAAAAGAAAGAAAAAAGAGGATAACTACTTCACACATGTGAAGTAGAGATTACATTTAACCATAGAAATTTAGAAGATTAATAAGAGTCCGTTTGGTCGTGTATTTTGACCAAAATATAGGGATAAAATAGAGTGTATTTGCAAAAATTGCGTTTTAATGCTGCGTTTTAAAACGTTTAAATTTCTAGTTTTTTCCCAAAACGTAGGTTTTAAAACGTTGCTAGGAAAAAAATACTGCATTTTAGAAACACAACACCAAATGGGCTCTAAATTCTTCTCAGTAGTCAGCTTTAGCCAATTGTGCGTGTGTGAAGTGAGTTTTTGTATTTGATTAAAAAATCAAAAAAGGTAAGAAAAAAATGAAAAAGAAAAAAAAAACTGAAAATGATTTTGGTTGAAAAACAAAGAAACAAAATAAAAGAAAGAAAAAAAAATGGAAGAAAAAAGAGGATAACTACTTCACATATTTGAAGTAGAGATTACATCATACAGTAGAAATTTAAAAAATGAATAAATTTATCTTAGCCAATAATTATCTTTAGTTAATTTTACATGTGCATATTAAACTTTTGTAATATAAATTAGTAGCATGAGATATGCTACTAGTTCAGGTTGAATCATGAAATTGCTTTTCTATATTTAGTCGCAACTTAAAAGTTAAGAATGACTACAATTTGAATCTTGTTTTTCCTTATTTAGTTGCAAGTTAAAAGTTAAGTTGGACTACAATGTTTATTTTCAACCTTTTTAGCTCTTTAATTTTAAAAATCATTATGTTTCTATTTTAGGAAGGATGCAGTAAATATTTACTTACATGATTTGAAGCGTAACTAAAGTCGACCTTTATTAATATAATTTACACTTAACAAGATTTAAAATAAATTTTTTTTTTGGTTTTCCAAATATATTTTCAGACACTAAGAGCCCGTTTGGTACAGCGTTTGCAAAACGCAGCGTTTTAAAAACGTAGCGTTTTAGAAAACGCAGTGTTTTAAAAACGGAGGTATTTCCTTATAAATACGTTTGAGATATCACTTCAATACGCAATTTTTTTTTCCTAGGAGCGTTTTAAAACCTGCGTTTTGGAAAAAAGCTGGGAATTCCAGCGTTTTAAAATGCAGCTGTGTTTTCTGCCGCAGTATTGAAACACATTTTTTTGCAAATAAGCTGCGTTTTATCTCTATGTTTTGGCCAAAACGCTCGATCAAACGGGCTCTAAAAGTGTTCCAATAAACACAGTTGCGTTTTCATAGCTTGAAATTGAGACTTATGATTGAATTAGAACAGTTAATTTACCAGCTAATTTATGTACTTCTAGCACGTAGGAGAAAGATTTTAAGGAAAAAAAAAAAAGTTTCTTATTTTCCAAGGTCTACATTTGAAAATCTCAACCTCGTTTTCATAGTATAATTGTCCTTTACTTAAAAAGCCTTCAAGGTTGACCTTTCCTAAATAAAATTCTCTCAATACCTCCAAAATTACCAGATTTGGCGGAGGTCATTTTCGACAATTCTACGTCACATTAATGGACAGATCTGCATACCGACAAACGAGGGTGGTCGGCAACTGTCGGCCGGTGAACCGCGGAGACAAATGCGGGAAATCCCATTCATTATTTCTTAGCTTTTAACTAACTTTTACCGATCTCATAAAAAAATATATATTTATTATAATACCCATCAAAAAATATTTTTCAAAAATCTCAATTTGATATTAATATCAGATATTCCCTCACACTATTTAGGCAACCACTTTCCTAACTTCTGTTAAAATTGATTCGCAGTTTCTCTCTCTAGATTCGTTACACAACTTTCTCTCTCTAACGCGAAAATCGAAATTGGGATGAGATGCGTGTCCTTTAATCGAAACCCTAATCACAGTATTGTTGAATTTTCTTCAAATGTTTGTTACATGAAGCCTCCTTGGATCATTCTGTTATTTCCGGTAAGCCCTAGATTTTCCTTTTCATTTCTTAATTTTACTGAGCTGAAGATTATCTTTTGTTTCTGTTTTGAGGAATTCATTATGTTTGGTGTTGAATTTGGCCCTTTTTTAGTTTTTTTTTTTGTTTTTTGATAATGAATTGCTTATTGCTTGCAATTAGACTTGTGTGTGTGTGTGTGTTGCAAAATGGGTTTTTATTTGTTTTTTGGTCATGGAAATTGCAACGCCCATTTTTCGTTTTTTTTATGTTTTTGGTGTTTGGAGATCTATGTTGGGTAGGTGAGGTCATTATTTTGTTCCACAAATTCGGGTTATGTTTCTTGATTTTTTTTGTTTTGTTTTTTGGATGAAAATATTTCTTGCTTAGAATGCCCGATTCAATGTCTATGGTTCCGTTGATATCTCTTCGAGTTCAAGTGCATAATGTTTGACAAATTGTGTTAATGGATGTCTGGGTGTATAGGTATTATTAGTGTTTTTACTCGGAAAATAGATATCTTCGTATATGTTCGAGTATGTTCATTGATCGATCACCAATTACATTAAGCAGTTTGCCATTGTTCATTTTATCCGCTTTAGCTTGTAATTTGATATTTCACACCTCTTTTAGACTTTTGAATATATATGCTTTTCGATCACCAATTTTATTAAGCAGTTAGCTGTTGTACATTGCTAATCTGAAGCTATTGTGGCTTGTTATGACATGGTAAATTTCCTTCTGTGACCTGACTTTGTTGAATAATATTCTTGTTTTCAGGTTATTTGAAACTGTATAAATATATACCACTTTGAATGAAAATCATGGAGAACTCCGAGGTTGAAGAGTGTTTGTTTGCAATCGGTGAACCAAAGGTATATACTTTCTTGTAATCTATTACAGCATATAGCCATGCTATTTCGCTGGGATGGAGAATTTTCTGAGTTTTATTTGTTCTGGGTGTTTTCTTTTCTTTGATTTTTTTTTTCTAATGCTTTATTAATATGTGGTTGGTAATGCAGTTACATGGAGGGATGTGCAAGAGGCTCTCTATGATTTATGCCAAAGTATTGGGCATTTTCCCGGACCTGGAAGCAGCTCGGCCTAGGAGCACGTCAGGGATTCAAGCATTATGTTCTTTGCATATAGCGCTAGAGAAGACAAAGAATCTCCTTCAACATTGTGCCGAGTGTAGTAAACTTTACTTGGTAGACATTCTCCTATGTAATATTCACACACACGCACACACACCCTTTGGAGTTCATTGTATGAAATAATGCCATGTTTTCCCTTTTCCATCTATTATATTCCCAACCTTGGTCATTTTAACGAATTATTTGTTTTATTTTTCTTGGTTTAGAAGTTTCTGAGGTTTTGAGAAGTATGGTTTTGCATGGCTATTTTCATTAGAATAAACTTATATGCCACAATTCCTGTGTTTTTATTCATCAATGTATAGTATATAACGTGCTAGGCATGTGTGTGTGGCAATGAATTGTTGGATAAGGGCACATGGATAAAAGTGCTTTGAAGAATATTCTGTTTGTCAGCTCAATGTTGTTTTCCTTTTCCCGCTTAAATATGATATATCATCAAAGAGTATCTTATGAACTCTGTTTAAAACGTATTTTCCAGGCCATAACAGGGGACTCTGTTGTTTTAAAATTTGAGAAGGCAAGATCCGCTCTCCAAGACAGTCTTCAGCGGGTTGAAGACATTGTTCCACAATCGATTGGTTCCCAGGTAATATTGATAATCACCTAGTTGTGAATCAAACAGCTGTAACCCATTCTAGTTCTCTTTTGATCATGGGAGACTTGAGTATTGGCATTTTGACTTCAATAAAAATATATTTTAGTGTTGCTAACTTAATCCATCCATCTTACAGATTTCTGATATCTTCCATGAACTTGAGGGGATTGAGTTCTCACTTGATCCGTTGGAGAAGCAAGTGGGTGATGATATAATCGGACTACTCCAGCAGGGAAAAAATTTCAACAGCAACAGTAGCGACACAAATGAACTAGAAACTTTTCATCAGGCTGCGTCTAGACTTGGGATTACCTCTTCTAGGTCTGCTCTTAGAGAGAGACGGGCTTTGAAGAAACTAGTTGAAAAAGCTAGGGTTGAGGAAGACAAGAGGAAAGAGTCTATCGTGGCATATCTCTTGCATCTAATGAGAAAGTACTCAAAATTATTCAGAAGTGACTTCTCGGATGACAATGATTCACAGGGTTCAACGCCTTGTTCGCCTACGGTTCATGGATCTTTTGATGGTTGTGGGGGCCCTGGGGGCTATGGTCAGGCCTTTGAGAGGCAAATCTCGAAACTGAGTTCTTTTAATTTCAAACCAAACTTCAAGAGATCTGGGCAGGTTCCTGTGCCGCCTGAAGAGTTAAGGTGTCCAATATCGTTGCAGCTCATGTATGATCCAGTCATAATTGCTTCAGGTCAAACATATGAACGGATTTGCATCGAGAAATGGTTTAGTGATGGGCACAACACTTGTCCAAAATCTCAGCAGCAGTTATCTCATCTCGGGTTGACTCCTAATTACTGTGTTAAAGGTTTGGTCGCTAGTTGGTGTGAACATAATGGGGTCCCGGTTCCAGATGGCCCCCCTGAGTCCCTTGATCTCAACTACTGGAGGCTAGCGTTATCCGAGAGTGAGTCTGCCAATTCAAAATCAATGGACAGTATTGGGCCTTACAAGTTCAAGGGCGTAAAGGTGGTTCCATTGGAGGAGAGTGGCATTATTGAGGAGGCTGAAGGAGATGAAGTGGAAGATGTGCCTCGACAGGTGGATGAGGTTGAAGTTAATGCGTTTGAAAGGTATAAGGGTTTCCTGACCGTTTTGGACTCCGAGGAAAACTTGAGGAAAAAATATAAAGTTGTGGAACAGATAAGACATTTGCTAAAGGATGATGAAGAAGCTCGAATTTATATGGGGGCAAATGGTTTTGTTGAAGCGCTGCTCCGGTTTTTAGAGTCAGCTGTACGTGAGAGGAATGATTCTGCTCAGGAAACTGGAGCGATGGCTCTCTTCAACCTTGCCGTTAATAATAACAGGTATGGACTGATATGCATGATTTTTGGGTAAAAGTGACCTATCCAGCGCACTTTCACATACACAAACACGCGCGCACACAGAAATCTCTAAATGACAAATCGACTACTTTGGCCTTGGTTTTCAAATATCCTTTAAACCCTTATGTCGTCTATCTTGACTAATAAAATGTTAACATGGAATTGGTGGGACCTTCTCTTAAGCGAAAATTTCATCTGTCATGATGACTCGTCCATATAATAATTATAGTAGGTCAACAAGAGGTCCAGTTAGACTGCGCCTGCATGCTCGTGAGTGAAATTAGATGGCATTAGGGTTTCTGGAAATTTGAAAACCAAATAGGAAGTAACTTACACCTGGAGATTTTAAAACAAGAAACTCTGCTTGTCAAATTGATCGTTTACCTTTATCTTGAGTTTCAACTTTTTAAGCAGGCTATTTTTCACATGAAGAAAATCATACAAAAGCATATCTGATTAATTTTTTTATTGATCTTGATTTTCAGAAACAAAGAACTGATGCTAGCAGCAGGTGTACTTTCGTTGCTGGGGAAAATGATTGGAATATCCAATTCCCATGGATCTATAACAGCCCTTTACTTGAATCTCTCCTGCCTTGAAGAAGCCAAGCCCATTATTGGATCGAGCGAGGCCATTCCTTTCTTAGTCCGGGTCCTTGAGGGAGAAACCGATCCCCAATGCAAGCTCGATGCCCTCCATGCTCTATACAATCTTTCATGCAACCCTTCCAATACTTCCCACCTTATCTCCTCTGGCATTGTCAAGGGCCTTCATACACTTCTCACGGATGCTGGGGACCACTCTTGGACGGAGAAAACTATTGCTGTCTTTATAAACTTGGCTTTAAGTAAATCAGGTAGAGATGAAATTGTAATGACCCCGGGTGTAGTAAGTGCACTTTCAACCATACTTGATGTTGGCGAGCCCGTGGAACAAGAGCAAGCTGCGGCATGTCTTCTGGTTTTGTGCACAGGAAATGAGAAGTGCAGTCAAATGGTCCTTCAAGAAGGGGTGATACCTTCGTTAGTGTCGATTTCTGTTAATGGGACTATACGAGGGAAACAGAAATCTCAGAAACTGTTGATGTTGTTCAGAGAGCAAAGGCAACGGGATCCACCGGCGGTACAGCTCGTTCAGCAACCAGAGAGTAGTGAGATGGCGGGTATGGCCTATCAAGATCCAAAACCACTAAGCAAGTCGACTTCAAGAAGGAAGATAGGGAGGGCCTGGAGTTTTTGGTGGAAGAACAAGAGCTTTTCTTCTGTATATCAGTGCTGAGTCCTCTCTCCTTGTAAATTCCTGGTGAATCTCCTCCTTTTTTTGGTCTGTCCTGTTCTTAATTTTAGTTGTCCACAGAAGAAGAGATGTACAGGCCTTTGTAATCACTGGATTTTTGTCACTTTTAGCTGTTTCTTTAGTGTAGGTTTACGTGTGTATTATCATCACACGCTATAATCCAAGCCTAAGTTCTATAGTTATAAACATTGAATGTAAATGCTTTCTAGGAAGTTTTCACTTCTCCCCACACCTGCTGTCAACATAAAAATTAAGACGGAGCAAAGGGCGTGAGGTAAGGTTTGAGAAGTTCCCTCTCTTTGTAGCATCTGTTTGTACATTAAGCCTATGTACGCGTGCCATAACCGGGTTTTGGGTCAAGACCCGGAATGAACATTGAGCCAATGTACTCGTGCCACGACTGGGTTGAGACTCGGTACGGAATCCAGGTTTTTTTAAGCACAAGCTAAGTAGAATGTTGTCATGATTTCAGATGTTTCTTGTTCTAAGCATTCCCTTCTTTGTCCTCAATATTTGGATACTTCTGACCTGCATTTGTGATAGCACGTGGGAATGGTAGATTGAAGAAGGTCAATTAAGTCAACACACACACACACACACACAGAGAGGAGGGATGCAGCTTTATGTAAGAAGGTGGAATTCTATTTCTGTTTTGTGTGCAGCCAATGGAATTCAAAGGAGTTAATGCAGGTTGGTGAGGCTTTCTGACGGAGAGATGTTGATGTATCAAAGTGTCTCGAATGTATTATCCGAGGTCCCCTAGTAAATGTATGCTCTACATCCTCCTCCCTTAACACACACACACACACACACACACACACACACACCTTTCTTCTTAATCTCTCCCCTCCCTTGTTACATCCCATTCCTTTTGCTCTCTCTCTCTCTCTCTCTCTCTCTCTCACACACACACACACACACACACACACACAAACAAACACACACATGTAGTTTTATTTCAACAACAGTAGGTTCTTGATGAATTTTCTTGATTGTCATGGTAGCATCTTTCTTCTTGATGGTTTTCATTCATGTCGATGCTTTTCTTCGTGATGGATTTTTTTGATTTTCTTCATTTCTTTTGCTTGATGGGTTTTTCTTGATTGTTTTTGCTCTGTGCTTCATATACAGTATCTTCCAAGTTCAATCTTGCATGTGTATGTGTGTGTGGTGCAATGAGAATGATGGTGCTGTTGCTTTTGGTGATTCATCAGATACTTACAGGGATCGTAGGACCGAATGCAGTGGCTAGAGAAATCCTCTCGAACCCACAGGAAGTTACGATCAAGAAGCACACCGACTTGAACTCGCCTTTAGATGCTGATAATAGCTTAAAGGCAAAGAAGCAACACACTCGTTTCTCCAGGCATCTCTCCCCGAACAACCTCCACAGCTTTACGGATGACAAACGAGTCGTTCCTACCGGACCGAATCCCTTGCACAATAGGTAGAAGAAAGAATATCGACATTTAGGAGTTTAACTAGTTTTGCATATGTAACATATAGCTCGATGCATTCCGTACCGGAGATAGAAAAATGTCGATGTTATTCCAAAGTTGGGAAATTTTATATGTTGATAAGTTGGATATGAATTTTTCATGTATTAAATTACATTAGAAGAGTTCTATTTTTAGAACTCACAAGAGTTTCTATTGATCATGTTTGCCTTGCTAATAAAGACCTGATTTAAAATTTGATTAAGTGGTTTTAGACTTTCTTTCTTTTTGGTCCTACAATTTTCTTCTTATACAGCAACATAATCTGTTTACAGATTTGGTTTACAAGGTGTTGTATAGTATAATTACTTAATGATTGATAATTGTAGTGTACAACACATTAAAACTAATTATAATACAAATCTGAAAACAGATTTTGTTGCTTTTTCATTTTTCAAAGAGTAATGCTATAGGTATCTAAAGAGTACTAAATTTTATATACTAAATGATGTGTCAGCTGATGTGGCAATTGATGCAGTATAAAAAATAAAATAAAAAATTATAATTAATACATCATATCAGCTGTCACATAAGCTGACATATCATTTAATATAAAAAAAATTTGGTACTCTTTAAGTATCTATAGCATTACTCTCTTCAAAATATAAAATTAAGCTCTACCCACCCAATATAACCTACGACATCGCGCTTCAACACGTTATGTTGAAAACAAATTTTGGTTGAATTCCTTGCGGGAAAGAATAAAAGAAGGAAGTTGATACTTGATAGCATTTGATCTATAAGATGTGGTGGGTTGACAGGTAAAATGTGTTACTTCCTCCGCCTTTAAATTATTTTTTTTGTTTGACATGGTACACGAATTAAGAAAAAATAATTGATTTGAATATTAATATTGATATAGTGTATAGTTTTTTTTTAATATTTATGTGCATGCGGCTCATAATTAAAGTACAAAAAAAAATAGGAATAAAATAGTAAAAATAATGTACTAAAAAATAAAATTTCATGCAAAATAATTATTCAGGAACAGAAAAATAAGATAATAATTTAGGGAAAGGAGGGAGTACCTAAGAGCGTCCACAATGACGCCCTTTTAACAACTCTCTAAAATCATTTATAGAGAATTTTAACTCCACAACACCTGCAATGGTACTCATTTACAACTCTCTTTCTCTAAAATCGGCTAAATCACTCTCTTAGTTTGGAGAGTGATTTAGAAGGAATAGTGCTCACCAATCCATTTTTCTCTCTCTGCAGTGTCCTAAAATAATTGTTTTGTTTAAAAATTTTTTTAGGACATTATTTTTACTATTTTACCTTTATTTTTTTTCTCTACTTTAATTATATGCCACATACACATGAGCATTTAAGAAAATTACACACTATATCAATATTATTAATCAAGTTAATTTTTTTTTTAATTTGTGTGCCGGATCAAATAAGACAATAATTTAGAGACGGATGAAATATTTTTTATAGAATATATATTTAAAATATAAAATATTTTATTTTAACTGTGGTGGAAAAATAAAAATAAAAAAGAGGAAAAATAGAATGATAGTTAGGTTTGTTAGTTGAGATGAAAGAAATTTAATTTTTAGAGGGTTATATAGAGAGTTATTGTTGGAGTGAATTTATTTTTAGACTGTTGAAAAAATGAAACTTGAACGAAAAACGGAGTGTTTAGAGAGTGATATAGGGAGTTATTGTTGTGGATGCTCTAATTTAGGATGATTAATGGCAGAATTGGCATTACATTGTTGTCAGAGTTGACTTAAAGGATTATTTTGGAAAAAAGAAAATTTATTAATTTAAGTAATGTTATGTGTACCTAAAGTGAGCACCAAAATCTCAATTGTTATCTTTTGATTGATTAAATAATTTATGGGTTCTACCACTTAAAAAACTTTTAACTAGCCAAAAGATGCCAACAATAACTTTTGGTGTACATTTAATGCACACTTTAAGTACACATAACATTACTCAATTTATTATATTTCTCTCACCAAGAAGTTATTTTAGGAGACAATCAACGTTTTACTTTAAGTTACTAAGCAGACTATTAAAGTTTGTCGTAATTACAAAAATATTTAAGCATAGTTAATATATGGCAAAATACATAATCGGGCCACTGTACTTTGAAAAATGTTGCAATTCGGCCACTGATTGTTTGAAAATATTTTTTGGGTCACTGTACTTCAGTTATCTTGCAAGCGAGCCCTCCAACACGTTAATTTTAAATGAAATCTCTATTTTACCCCCTGTCTTCATTAAGGGAGATGAGGACGAAAACATGGGTAAAATAGAGATTTCATTTAAAATTAATGTACTGGTGGGCTCTCTTGCAAGATAACTGAAGTACAGTGACCCAAATAATATTTTCAAACAATCAGTGATCGAATTGCAACTTTTTCCAAAGTACAGTGGCCCGATTGTGTGTTTTACCTTAATATATTTATATCACATTTGGAGGATAAAATTGAAATGTTTATGGAGAGTAAAAGCATAATAGTTAAAATTGGACTCTTAAAGTGAAACATCCCAAATTAGTATAGTAGACTCTTTGCCTAGAACGGAGAAAGTATAAAATTACTAAATTCACTAATGCTATTTATCAGTTCAATGTGCACTTGCAATATTTTAATACTAGGTTAGTAGTACGTCGCAGGTTTTAATAATTTTTTTATTATTTCTTGTTTTGCAAAAATTATTTATAATTAAAGAATTTTCTAAGTTCGTTATAAGTAATTGAAAATATTTTATTAAGAATACTTTGAATAAAACTAAAATAGGATAAATATTGAAAATGACATGAATACAAATCAAAATTACATGTAGTAATATTTGCAATATAAAAAATTTAATATATCCCATTAATTATTTTGAAGATATTTTTTAAAAATGAAGAGCTATACTAATAGATATTATATATTATATACTAGTGGATGATCATTTGTGTTTGCAGATTTTTTTTTAATAAATAAAATGACTTTCAAGTTTTCTATTTTAGAATAATGTGAGGAACGGTAATATATACTTATATTTTTTTTAAAAAAATAAGGATAGTTTGTAAAACGACAATTATTTTTGGAAGGAGGAAGTAATAGATAAACAAATGGCCTAAAGCCAACTTCTTATCTTCCAACAAACTAAAATGTAAACAAAATTAATTAAAGTTTATTTGATCTATTGCATCAACAAGCCCGTCTAGCTCAGTTGGTAGAGCGCAAGGCTCTTAACCTTGTGGTCGTGGGTTCGAGCCCCACGGTGGGCGATAATAATTTTCATATTTTTTTGGGGTTTTCTTCTTTCCATTTTTCAAATTTTAATCGATGTAACTTTGTGAAGAAGCTCCCAGGTCTCTCACCAGTCTTTGCAGAATCTCATTTCCATGGTGAGCTACCACAATTCAAATCGTTATTACCTTGGCTCGGTTAGCTCAAACACATTGATTTCGGTGACGAGCTGTACAAGTGCACGACACAGGTACTTAAGCTCTAGACCTGTTAAAATAACTCGATCCGTTGAGAGTTTGGAATGATGTTTGAGACATTCTCGAACTTCATTCCAAACTCTCATCTTACGTAGGTAGTATAGTGCTAAACAAACGGTCAGCTTAAACATCTATAATTTTTTTTTGGATAAACTGAATGAATTGCTTTTATTAAGACGTGTCAAAAGAGCTACAAAACGCTATGGCATAACAACATTTTTGAAGCGTGACAAATTCAATAAATGACTAATACGTGTTACGAGAAGTTCAACTAAACTAAACCATCCTCAATTTCTGCTTTTCCCCCTTTTAGTCTTTCTCTTGTTCTTCCTCCCTTTCTTCTCAGTTCCTTCCTTACTTTCCTCCTTGCCATTTCCTTTTCCATCATTGATTTCTTTTTCTTCCCCACTATTTGATTCAAAAGATACACTCCTTTTCCTTTGGAGAAACTCGACGAGCCCTCCCAGTGCAGTATCGACATCATCACTTTTCATGAGTTCCTCTGCTATATCTGCTGGAGTTGCTTCTACTTCACCAACAAGCTTTTCAATCTCATCAAACATGTCGTGGTCACGTATTCCAAGGTAGTTCGAAGCAAGAATCTTGAACCCACTAGGAGTACAATAGGACATGAGAATGTGCTTGTCCATTCGTCCCGGTCTCAGCAATGCAGGGTCAAGCTTGTCCTTATGATTCGTCGTAAACACTATTATCCTTTCCTCACCAAAAGTCGACCATAGCCCATCGATAAAATTTAGAAACCCCGACAGAGTGAACTGTAAAAATTATGATGACAAACAAATCATTTATGAGAAAATAAGTTGCACACTGATAGTGATTGTTTCGAAAGGAAAATGATATGCACACAGATCACATATGATATGCAACGAGTTGTACTGTATTACACTTTAATGCAGTTTGTAGCAATGCTCATTTTCGAAAACCAAGATAAAAATAGTTAGAAAATACTACGACATATGTCTTAGAGCCCGTTTGGTCGAGCGTTTTGGCTAAAACGCAGCTTATTTGCAAAAAATGTGTTTCAATACTGCGGCAGAAAACACAGCGTTTTCAAAACGCAGTTGCGTTTTAAAACACTGGAATTCCCAGCTTTTTCCCAAAACGCAGGTTTTAAAACGCTACTAGAAAAAAAAAAGCTGCGTATTGAAGTGATATCCCAAACGTATTTATAAGGAAAGACCTGCGTTTTTTAAAACGCTGCGTTTTTAAAACACTGCGTTTTGTAAACGCTGTATCAAACGGGCTATTAGTGTTGTTAGTAAGCTCACCTGTTTATTGTTATAATTGTTGCCATCATCTTGTCGATTGTGCAACTCAACACTGCAATCAATGTCCTCAATCACAATAATGGATCGATTTTGAGTGTTAACTAACAAACTTCTGAGATCTGAATTGCTTCCAATATTTGCAAGCTCCAAGTCATAAACATTGAACTTCAAGTAGTTAGCCATGGCTGCAATCAAGCTCGACTTACCAGTTCCTGGAGGACCATATAGCAAATACCCACGTTTCCATGCCTTTCCGATTCTCCGATAGTAATCTCTTCTCTTCATGAACCTATCTAAATCATCGATGATCTCCTTCTTGAGGGTTGGATCCATTGCCAATGTATTAAATGTCGAAGGATGCTTAAAATCAAGATCTCCAAAATAATTTCCAAGTGAGTAGAGCTTTACCACTTTACTCTCTTCCTTCATGGCTTTCAACCTGTCCATTAGAAAGGGCAAGTAAGTGTTGATTACCTTCTCCTTGTACTTCTTGTCGAAGGTAAGCTCAAAGGACTTTCTCTCAACAGTCTCTGAAGCGAAGCCGCCTTCATAATCGGTGCTTGTCTTCTGAGACTCGGTAATAATCATTTCCCATTTGAGTTGAATGCCCTCAAACGTGTCGATGATCTTTTCTCCTTTATTGATAGTGAGCAAGAGCTTATCATCTCCCTGTGCCATGGCGACCTTAAGTCGCTCATTTGAATCGGAGATTTTTGTGCGCAGGTACGCTTCTGAAGCCTCGAAGACTTGGTTGAGGACATGCCCGTTGTATTCGTCGACAATGAGAGTGATTTGAGGAGAGAGATTCCCAAATAAGCTTCCGAATTTCGACAAGATTTTCTCTTGTGCAACTCTGGGTAAGAGATGGCTGGTCAGGTTTTGGACCTCATTGAGCATGGTCCTAACAAGCATCGCTGAAGCAGCGAAAGTGGTGTATGTTGAAAGTATGGCTGTGGTTGAAGGGACATTTGAGAGAGAAACCATGTTTGGATTGGATGAAGAATTTTTTTAAGTTTGGATTGGATTGGATTGGATTGGATTGTTTAGCTGAGGATTTAGATGGGTAGTTTTTATAGTTAGAATTAAGGAAAGAGCTTGCTTGTCAAGCTTGAGGTTACTACGAATTACTACTTCCTAAATTATCCCTTTGTTTGACTTTTTTGGATTAAACAGAATATTTTTAAAATATAATTTTGATGTATATTTAAAAATAAAATTTATAAAATACGTAATTCGAAATATCAAATTTAAATTTGAAAAAATATTTTATTTGACCAAAAAAAATTCCTAAAAAACGGAAAGAGTACGTGTTTATATATCAGATTTTAACTTAAAAACATACTCCCTCCGTCCCTAAATTATTGTCTTCCTTTCCTTTTTCGTCCATCCCAAAATAATTGTCTTGTTTGAAACTTTCCTTTCTAGAACATCATTTTTACTATTTTACCCTTACTTTTTCTTCTTATTTTAATTATGAGCCACATACACATAGGCATTAAAGGAAACAACACACTTTTTCAATACTATTCCAATATTAATAATCAAGTCAATTGAGTTTTCTTAATCCGTGTCGGATCAACCCAGACAATAATTTAGAGACGGAGGGAGTATCTAATTTGACTCAAAAAGTCAACAAGAATTAAAGAAAGAGCTTGTTAAGGAAGTCTTTTGAATATACTTATATCACTGTATGTAACTTCCACTGTACAGCTAGTAGTCAAATAAGATAAGCTAACGAAAAGGTCTTTGCTTCCCCGAGAAGGACCTAAGTAGTCAAATAAGATAGCTAACGAAAAGGTCTTTGCTTCCCCGAGAAGGACTGTGACTGGACAGAAAGTTTAATTAAATTGCATAATATTACACATTTTGTCAAATAAAATACTCCATCGTTTTTATATAAGATTTCATTTTTTTCTTTTTAGATCATTTTAAAAACCGTGTTTACTTTCTAGTAATTTTTAAAAAGATTGTGTCTTTCCTCGTTTTTTAAAGTTTCCAACTTTAATTGATATCCCTAAATAAAATTAATTAATTTTAAAGATTATGTCTCATTTTTTCTTGAAAAGATTGTGTCTCTCACATGGGTATCTTAGAAAATGCACAATCCTGCCCTCACAGGCGTAGCTCAGTTGGTTAAGAGCTAGTAGATTTCGAACAGGACCAAGGATCGAATTCTAGCAACTGCAGTGTGGGGGTTTCATCCTCTTGTGGGGGTGGCTCTTTGTAGATACTAGGCACGTATCGAATCCTAGCAACCGCAGTGTGTGGGTTTCATCCTCTTGTGGGGGTGGTTCTTTGTAGATACTAGGCACGTGTCCTCCTAACTACTTAATCGCTGAGTCACCGTAATTTTCTTTCTCACATTCTCATGGGGCTGGATTTCCCCTTTTTTTGGAACAGAAAATACACAATCCTAATACTTATGTGCCGGGTTAAACTACCAAAAAAATTGAAACCATAAACCATGAAAACAACCCAAAAATAGATAAATGAATAAATAAAATTAAAACCGATGGAGAATAAATGTACTTTATTAATTTGACATAATAATAGTAAATTGAGGGACACTAAAAGAAACTAATAAAATATTAAAAACTTTCTTAAAATCGATGTATATTCAATAAAAAAAATGCTAATTAGTAAACAAACATCCTCATCAAGTGTTTTTGAATAATTGACTAGCTAATGACATCTTCACCTGTTGCATGTGTTGCTGAATTATATTTCATAAGCGCTAAATGCAGCCTCCCAAATGTGCTAAGTGCAGCCCCTTCGCGAAAATATTATTTTTCCCTCATTTGGTGTAAATTTAAATTACAATTGTTACCCTTCCACTTTATGATTACCATAAACAACCCCTTCTCATTTTCTATAAAATCAAACAAACTTCAGCCATAATTCTTACACCAAACAAATTTCTCTCTCAAATCTGTTAAAATGGGGTGCAGATGAGGTAATTCTGTTGATTTGTTTAAGCACATTATAATTTATGTTAATTTGCCTAAATTTTGTTTAATTAGTTATAATTATTAATTTAATTGCTTAATTTTAGTTAACTTAGTTATAATTGTTAATTTAATTGCTTATTTTTAGTTTAATTAATTATAACTCAGTTGTTTTTATTGCAAAAAAAAAAAAACTATTATTGCAGAAAATGAAAAGAAAAGAAAAAATACATCAAAATCCACCTAAAGGCGGCGGCTCTCCTGAGGATGCCTCCTTAGGGGTGGCGACTCTCCCTAAATTTTTTGAAAAAAATTGGTAAAATTTCTTCATCCCCTAAATTTTTATTGTTCCGTTAAATATTTAACGAAATGTAATGAACTTAACGAAATAAACGAATTGTAAAGTTTACAAAATTTGGCAAAATTTACATTTTCGTCCCCTAAATTTGACAAAATTTACACTTTCATTCAGGACCCTTAGTTTTGTAAAGTTTCATTTTACCCCCTGAGATGACATTTTTAGCTTATACTCTTTTGAAAGTTCAAGTGTTCTATAACACAAATAATAATTAGGTTTCTATTTGATAATCTAATAATCACTTAATGTCAAGATTGCTTTGATACCAATTGAAAGAGAAGACATTTGCTGGTTTTTGATGAATATAATCAAAATTTCGTATAGAACAGCTAAGTTCTGATACTAATTGAGAAAATAAGTGTTGCGAGATACGAATTGAGAGAACGAGTGCTAATACCAGGTTTCTATGCCACAAATAATAACTTAATCAATACAACTTAATTATGTGATTATTGAAAGAAGACAATTTCCAGATTAATACAACTTAGCCTTTTGTTCAAAACAATTTTGATATTAGCAGGAATCTCTTAAACAGATTCTTATCCAACTACACACTTTACTATGATCACTGAAAATAATCAACTCTTGATAAAAGGATAATTGTTGAGAATAGAATGATAAACAACTAAGGTTTGTGAAAACAGTTAAAATTGTTAAACAGAGTTGTGAACAACGGAATTTGAATTAACTAGTGATCTCAAGACAAGTTATGATCTTAATTTGTGTTTGTGAAGTGCTTTGATGATTGAATTCAACAAATAAATAGTTTGATGATTAAATGATCAGAAGGATATAGAAACATTTATGTTCATGCACAAATAAATATTATAAACAACAATAAGCAATATGTAAAGTTAGGGGTGAAGGTGGTTCGGTTTGAGCCAAAATCGCAAACCGAACCGCCCCCTAACGGTTCCACATATTTCAAACCGAACCGAACCGCCATAAACTTCAAACCGAACCGAACCGAACCGATCGGTTTGGTTCGGTTCCGCGGTTTAATTATTTAAATATTTCAAAAAAGAAAAAACTTTTAAATATCAAAAAAAATACTTTTAACATAAACTAAATAATTAAAAGTCAAAAAATTAACTTTAAAATTACAATAATTCAATCAAAATGTAGGCAAACAACAATAATTTGCTTAGTAAATTCAATTACTAATTACTAATTACTAAATAATATAAATATAAAAATTAAAAAAATAAAAATTAAATGGTGGCAGTTCGATTTGATTCAGTTTGGCACCAAAAACCGCAAACCGAACCGAACCGCTCGGTTTATAAAATTTCCAAACCTAAACCGAACCGTCCTAACTCAAAACCGAACCGAACTGGCCGATTCGGTTCGATTCGGTGGTTCGACGATTTGAACTTACACCCCTATGTAAAGTGTTAAGTGATAGAAAAACTTCACACACGTATTTGAAGGTGGTTCGGATCTTTTATCCTACATCCACCCCTGTTAGTCCTTTGGCTTTGTGAGCAATAATCCACTATGATTCTTCCAATTACATAGATTATTGAACATGTTAGGAATATGCTTGTGAAACAGCTGATGAATATGTTTGCATATTCCAACAAAGTGATTTGCTTGTTCCCATTACAACGCATGTTTCATAAGTGGCTAAAAGGGCTGCGTACCGGTTAGCGTGGCAACTTGATAAAACAATGCATAGGTCATTAGACTAGGAAGTCTTTGTACATGTCCGAGTCTTTGTCCTACGAAGTGATATGACTTTTCATATGTATTAGCTCTCAAAAGCACAAACAGCCATTTCTACCAGTAATGTCTCACCAGTAGACATCTCTATCAGCAATGTCTCACCAGCAATGTATTATCAGCAGTTCTTACTTCAGTAGTCTTATATCGGCAGATTACTCAAGTATCAGCCATGATCTCTACCAGACAATTACAAGAATGCTAATAAACATGAAGAGGAACTTCGGTCGTTCTCCAAGCTACAATTTAAAATAGATCCGTCACAAGATCTTCCTGACAGCTTAAAATATGCATCGATATTTGCGACTTCACTATTATTCGTTGAACATTTCCTCTTCCGTGTTTGGTCCTAGACTTCAAGACACATCCAGACAAAAGACCAAAATACTGTGCATTTTCATCAATCAGGCCTGCATGTCACGTCCCATCCATCCAACCTGATTACCGAACAGTCTTCAAGACAAAGCTTACACGAAGGTCTTTGCCTAACAGTTTCTTCAGTACACTCTAATGCATTGCTGAACAAACACCTTCCATTGGGCAAAAATCTATCCAAGCTCCAACAACTCTTTCATCCTCTAAGTCTATAAAAGAAACCTCTCATCCCTCATTCATGCATGTGAAGCTTCAAGAAAAGAACACTTAAAGTAAGAAAAACACAAGTGTAAGAACAAACACTTTGTGGGAGAGTAATCTGAAATTCCTAAGGTAAAGAAGCTTAGCTTAATCAAGAACTCCTTTCTTGATTTGAGTTATTTCTTCCTTCGAAAGACTCAGTCTCTTTAGCAGCTATATTTCAAATCCATAGCTAGAGACTAAGCATTCTGCTTATCGTTGAATACTGACCAAGCTTGAAGATGTTCGATGAAGAACCAGAGCCTAATAATCCATACTGCATTCATATTGGCAAACTTGTACTACATTATAAGGGCTGCCGATTGTGCAATAAATTGTCATCACATTTGGCTGAGTGCTTTGCACTCAGTTGTTCAAATACTAGTTATTTGAACAACCTATAATATTCTATTCTCACAACAAATTTACCGAGTTGATACTATAGGAAGACAACATGATAAATGTTGACTACATCTTCCAATGTATTTTCGATAAATTTGATTTCGCTTTCTTAATCTCTCCCTTTTCTTTCCAATTGACTTTCCTTCTTCCCTGGGGAGATTGCTAGGTTAGAGAGTCTAGGCTGATGTACCAAGCATGTTTACCATAGAGTAAATGTAAGACCTCGACTTTATTTTATCTTATATTGGGTATTAGAATTAGAGTGCTTTGGGAATTTTTAAATTTTATTTGGATATGTCTTGGGCGCTAGAAGACAGAAAATTTAGATAAAATTAAAAGTTGGATATGTATCACGAAAGGATAAGAAAGAATAAAAGGATAAGATCAAAGGAATAGATAAGAATGGAGCATGATAAGAACGAAAGAGGATAGGAACAAGGAAAATTGGATAAGGTTAAGTGGAAAGGGATAAGGTCAAGATTTAGATAGAAATGATGAGTCAGAAGATAAGATCAAAACAAGAAAAGATCAAACAAGTAGGTAAGAATGGAATTGGAAACACCTCGTGCTTAGCTAGAAAAGTCATCGTGTTGAAGTTTTTTTTTTCTTGTGATGACACCTCATGCTTAGGTATTGACTCATCAATAAGAACGATAAGTCATCAGTTAAGGCTTTCTCCTATTACGACACCTCGTGCTATGATTTGATGACTCGCCGTCTATCTTCATGACACCTCGTTCTTCCTTCGTGATGAGTCATTGCGTGTATGTGTGACACCTTGCTGCCACGTGTCACAACCTAGGAAAAAGGGTGGTGACTCACCTGCTTACCTTAGGCCTATATAAAGGGCTTTAAAATCGTTAATATACTTTCATACACAACACACTAAAACACACACTTCTTTCACTTCTCTCGGGTGTGAGGCTCATTTGGTACTCGGGTATTCATAATTTGGATAAACTGATTTCCGTAGAAACGACGTGTTCAACAAATAGATCATTCTGGCGAGGCTCGTTTGACGCTCAACTACTCAGAATTTGGATAAACTAATTTCCGTGAAGCGAGGTGTTCGACGAGTAGATCATTTTCGGGTAAAGTTTAATTAAGGAAAAGCGCTAGAGGTAAGTTACTAAACCCTCGTCTTTAAATATTGCATGATAGACTAAAAATAGTCTCATTCCATGATTAAAGGTGTACTAGTTATTAGCAAATTGTATTGGTTGATGACTCTAATAGAGTCAAATATGACTAGTGGGTATTATATGAAGTGTTCCTAAAATATTAGGGAGACACATTAGTAAAGTTATAATGTCATAAATTATGACATATACAGTAAAGTGTACATAGAATGAGTATGAGATACAATATATCACGTCACGAATAAAAGTTAATGTCATAAGAGTATGACATGATAATAATGAAATCCATTATAAACCAGAAACGAAGATAGTTCTGTAAGGTAGCAAAGTAGTGATAGTTGCTTATAATGTTAGCACTACGATATGTGATGTGATATAAAGAGTAATAATATGTGTTTATGTGCTTAGTATTTACAAGCACTATAGAAAAGTAATTAATGGCAAATAAATATCTATTTGACCATAGTAATATGTGATCTGTGTAACATATGCTAACAGTAAAGATTCTGCATATGTGGCTATAAAATGCAGCATGAGATTAATACAAGTAAAACATCTACTTGATCATAAAGCAAGATAAGAGATAACAAGTAAACATCTACTTGATTGTGATAATGAGAACCAACAGTAATTACTGGAGAATGTATTGATGCATGAAATACATGATAAAAATCATGATGCGCAGTGAAAATCGTGGACAAGTTATATATAATGAAAATCATGATGCACGACGAAAATCGTGGACAAGTTATACATGATGAAAATCATGATGCACGGTGAAAACCGTGGACTCAGTAATGATCCTACCACTGGCCATGGTAGAAGGTAGTCCCACTGTCATAACCAATAAGGGCGACACTGGCATACTACAATCCTAATTGTCATCAGTAAATGAAGGCAATTAGACGCAGGGGAAAGGGCTGCCCACGTAGGTGAAGCCACCCATGAAACAAGTAAAGGTTTTATTCGGAACTTATAAAACAATAGCAGCACATGTACACACAAGAAAAGTAAGATGAAAAGTAAAGTAGGATGTTGAGGCATATCTCGACGCTAATAAGAGTACTGTAAGTTATTTGTTATATGCTAGCCATGCATGTCGGTTTGTTGCGGTCTCCAACTGGTATGGGACGGTTGCTGGCTGCTGAGCCTCTGGTTTTTCATGGTATTATAATGTGCTTCCATATGTATGAGGTGGTAGTAGTCTCCAACTGGTATGGGACGGTTGGCGGCAGCTGAGCCTATCATGTGTATGGAATTATCTGTTGTAGTGATATATTACTTTTAACTATGATTATATTTAAACCATGGTTATATCTTGTGTTGACATACTGCATGATCACATGCCATGCAATTGCATTTAGTAACTTGTTGAGTTTTTGACTCACTCTGTGTTTGTTTGTTTTCCAGAGGTTGGTAAGCAGATAGAGCAAAAGCTGTGGGATTGTAATAACCGAGCATCTCATTAGCATGTTAATCATATAATTATGTGCATGCATTGTTAATTTAACTATCATTATTCATGGTATTGATTTGATGAGTCGTAAACTCATGATTTCATGTTTCGGTATGTTACTTTCTTGCATTGTTTCGTAGCGTAAACTGAACCGAAATGAAAGAGGTAAACCATGATACTTTGAACCTAGATATACTTGATGTTATAGAGGTTTCATATTGTTAAATCGTGCTTTGAAAAAGTGGTATACGTTGTGTTAATTTGAAGTTACAAAACAAAAAAAGTTGTCGACATTGTTTTTGGTTTCATTAACTTTCTTGTGACTTTAAATCGATCCTAGGATGATATCAAACCTTTAGAGACATCCTTTGATGTGTTATAAATGTTGTACAATCATACCTAGGAGTGCACGAGCGATCAAATCGAGAAAATGGAGCGAAACGAAAAAATTACATGAAGCTGAACAGTGGCGCGCCCTAGCGCGGCTGGCTACGCCTTAACGCGCCAGTTTGGACCAGATTGTTGCCAGTTGGGTTTTTGGTTGATTTTGTGATGCCACCTCCTCCTAAACTCACCCTTGACTGGCCTAGTTCTTGTTTAAGACTTAGGAGACCATTTTTCAGCTCTTTAGAACACCAAAACACCCAATTTTCTCTCTCAAATTCTAAAAAATTCAGCAAACTAGGTTAGGGTTTCTTGCATGAGATTTTGTTCTTCTACCAAAGCAGCAACAAGGGGTTGACCTAGGGGATTTCAAGGCTGGTTCTAGGACTAAAATACAGGGGTGAATCAAGGGTTTAACTCTCTAAATTGGTAAGGGACCATTAACTTGTTCATGTTTGTGTTTTTTCGGTTGATTTCGATTATAATCAATGTGAGAATGTTACCATGCTAAAATTCTAAATTTCTAGCCATGTGAATTTCTTTTATATGTGAATTTGATTATGGGTATGTGTTGTTAAAGAGTGTAAATGTTTATATGATCCTTAGAAATGTTATAACTCGATTATATACGCAAATTGGTGAAACTGGCAAGAAATTGGCCTAAACAAAGTATGTAACATGGCTGTGATTTAGGGTTTATGACTTGATATCGAATGATTTGAGGTGGTTAAAGTATTCATTATGATGATTTGTGAATCTAGAACTCGAATTGATCCTTGGAGGATAACCGAAATGCCAAAATTGTGAACGAATATGGAATAAAGTGTGAGCGTGAACTTGACTAACCGGATGTGCACATTTGAATACTAACTTTTAGGGGGTTTTGGTTGACTACCGATTTTCATGGGGCGGAGTGCAGTGATAGTCGGGTTGTGGCGACCATAATCTGGCCTGTCTCCCTATTTCTGGCCAAAGTAGGGTTTACACCACGTAGATTGTTGGACAAGAGTGGTGTTGTCACATGGATGCCAAGGTTGTAGGGACTTGGGGCATGTTGAATTGTTCCGCGGAATATTTGATATATGAATTATATGGTTACAATGATCTGATATGAACTTCAAAGCTGAATGGTGTATAAGGGGAGCTGGTGAGTCGGAGGTGTACCTCGACTATTATATCATGTTACATGTGATCTTATGATGTTACTACTTGTTCAATATGTGATTTGAAATGTTGTTAGGTCATTACTTTGTAGGTTGGTCATTATATCCAACTGGTATGGGACAGTTGGCAGTCGTGATCCTTCTTGCACTGGTAATGTGACTTAGTTGCTTATCAATTATGTTGATTACATGTGACATGATTGGTTATTACTTATGCTGATTATATGCTTCTTGTGATAGCATCCTATTATTGTTGCATACATTTATAACATGCATAAGTTTAGTGGAATCTTACTGGGTCATAGGTGACTCACCCTTTCATTATTGTTTTCCTTAGATCGGAGCGAGGCGAAGGATTCACGTGCGTGAGGCTGTGCAGCTCGTCGCGAGATTAGAAGGTGGTTATTCTTTTGGGGTAGACTTTATTGTGTATATGTTAGACAGTGGTTGTTATGATGTCTAGGGTTCAAACACTGTTCTGTTGTATTGTATATAAAGGCTGGATGCCTTCTATGTTGGTCTGTATATCGGTTGGTTGAGTTGTGAACACTCAGTTGTATATTCAGTTATGAGGTTGGATGGCTTATCGCCATACTTTATATTTCCACTGTTATATTGTTTATCAGGTGGTTGTTTTGATTATGTTTAGCCGGGTTATGCCCGAATTTAGGCTATGTGTGGTAGCTTGAATTGGGGTGTGACAGAGTTGGTAACAGAGCTTTTGTTTAAGCTAGAAGTCGGGAGAGGATCCTTGGCCTAGAGGTTTTGTAAATATGTCTAATACTGGGTGGTTGTGTGTAGGTGACTGATGGTGGGATCGAGAGGAAAGGGTCATGGTTCACATAGAGCCGGCACGAGTGTGGCGGGGCTCCAGGAAGGAGCTGAAAGTCACGCTAATGTTCCCCCTACTCATCCAACAAGTGGAGCACAAAATGAAGGGCTTGGTGGTGTATATCAAGCTATTGAGAGATTGACTGATGTGATAGCTCAACAGAATACTAATAACCAGACTACAGTACTTGAGAGGTTGACTGCATTGTTAGCATAGCAGGGTACAACTAATCAACAAATGGTGAACCAGAATGCAGGTAACCAGAATCCTCATCCAGTTCATGTTGGGATTATACAGGGTACTACACCACTTGAGAGATTTTCTGAAATTGAATCCCAAAAGCTATGATGGTGAACCTGATGCGTTGAAAGCTAAAAGATGGCTTAAGGGAATGGAAAAAGTCTTTAAGACACTGGGGTGTTCTGAGGAAGAAAAGGTGATCTTTGCAACCTTTAAAATGGAGGGTATGACAGATAACTGGTGGATGTTAATTAAGGATAAATGGGAGACTGATGGGACTCCTCAGACATGGGCTAACTTTGTACCAGAATTCAAGAGGAACTTCATTCCAACCGTAGTTCAAGAGCAGAGAAATGGAGTTCATGACACTTGAGCATGGGAATTTGACTGTGGCACAGTATGAAGCAAAATTTACTCAGTTGGCCAGGTATAACACTCATTTACTTTCTATTGAGGATAGAAAAGTAAGGAAGTTTGTGAAGGGGCTTCGGGCAGAACTTTGAAACAAGTTGTTTCCACTTGAGCTTAATTCTTATGCAGTGGCAGTGGATCGAGCTTTATTGGTTGAGATGATTTGGAGGAACAGAAAGTGAAGAGAGCTGCAGTGTTTGAGCAGCAGACTAATCAACAAGGTGGCAGAGGCCATGGTAATAGCAATAGAGGATGATTTAGTTCGTAAGGTGGGAGAGGTCAAGGAAACTTCACTAATAGAGGAGGACATGGTAGCTGGGATGGTCATTCCCAAAGACCACCTCGAGGGTCACAATAGACACCACAGCAAGGACAACAGGGAAACCAGCAGGGTAATCGACAAACAGGACAGTAATCCAAGAATAATACTGGTGGTTCTATGCCATCGGGGCAACAAACTGTTACTAGTGGGTGTACATTTTGTGGTAAGGGAAATCATATGGTAGACAGATATTGGGCGAAGTAGGGCAAATGTACTATTTGTGGTAAATTTGGGCACTTTCGTAGCCATTGCCTAAAATAGAATAATACTCAGTCACCGAATGAGCAGCCACAGAATCAGAATCAACAGGCCTCAGGGGTCAAGAGAGGGGTTGATGGGAAACCGAAGGTCCAGGGGCGTGTGTTTGCCTTAGACCAGAAAGATGTTCTTGAGTCTACGTTGGTTGTAGGAGGTACTCTTACTGTTTTCCAGTCTAGAGCCCGTATATTGATAGACCCAGGATCATCTCATTCCTATGTGGCATCTCATTTTGTTATGAATTTGCATGTGCAACCGCATGTATTGCTTTATATGCTGGAGGTGTCAACCCCGATGGGAGAATGTGTTGTTGCTAGCATGATTTATAAGGCTTGTGATGTATTTGTGGGTAATTGTAATTTGCCTGCTGATTTGATTGTGCTACCTATTTGGGATTTTGATATTATATTGGGTATGGATTGGCTGTGTGCATATCATGCTCATGTAGACTGTTATCATAAGTTGGTTACTTTTAAAATCCCGAATCAGCATGAATTGCAATTTTTGGGAGAAAAAGGGGGTAGTAGATTGCATATTATTTCTGCATTACAGGCTGGTAAATTAATGGCTAGTGGATGTACTGGGTATCTGACACATGTGTATGATAAACAGAAGGCCACACCTAAGCTTGAAGAGGTACCAGTAGTATGTGAATATCTTGATGTATTTCCTGATGATTTCTCGTTGCCACCTGAACGGGAAATAGAGTTCTGTATTGCATTGTTGCCGGCACCTAATTTGAAAGCACCTTATGAATGGCACAATTAAAGGAGTTGAAGATATCAGTTGCAAGAATTTCTTGATGTTGCATGGGCCTATTGTATTTTCAAAGTTTGATTTGAGAAGTGGGTATCATCAATTGAGAATTGCAAAGTTCGAGATTTGGGCATTATGAATTCATTGTTATGTCATTAACTAATGTTGATGGACTTGATGAATAAAATTTTCCAACCTTATCGGATAGCTTTGTGGTAGTGTTTATTGACGCTTATTCCAACAAGGAATTGATTGATCCTACGAGAAGTTGGAGGCACTTTGGAAGAAAGGAAGAGATCCCAAGATAGCAGAGATCCATAGTTTTCTGGGCTTAGCTAGGTATTATCGGAGATTTATACCAGGATTTTAAAAGATTGCTACTCCATTGACCAACTTGACTCGAAAGAAGATTCCTTTTGTGTGGGATGAAAGGTGTGAGAACAGTTTCCAGGAACTTAAGCGAAGATTGACATCAGCATCTGTAACACCCGTATCGTTTGCATTACTTGCATGATCACTTTTCTTATCAAGTTCATGTGATGTTGTGCATATTTCTTGAACATATTCTCACTCGTATTGGTTACATGCATTTTTATATGCCTTGGAATTATTGTTGGATACATGTTGATAATTGTGTTAATATTGTGTTATAATCCTAGCTTCGTTCCAGACTTTTTGGGAACTTTTAATGAGTATTTTGATCTCATTCTAGACTTAGAAACATTTTGGGTTGTTGAGAACCACTTTGGGAGAGTTTTATAACAGTTTGAGACTTACTGGGCACAAAGCGATCGCCCTGTCTCCTTCCTAGGCGATCGCTCTCTAGGCAGTAAGTCGTACCATGGTTCTGGACACAAAGCGATTGCTCTGTCCCCTTCCTAGGCGATCACTCTCTAAGCAGAAAGTTGTAGTTTGAACCTGGAAACAAAGCGATCGCCCTGTATCCCACAAAGCGATCGCCCTGTACCAAAGCGATCGCCTTGTCCCGACTCAAAGCGATCGCTTCATAGGCAGAATGTTGATTTTGCCTGTGCGCCCTTTGACAGATGTTGCGAACTTACTCATGGTTGACCAACATTGACTCCCAGTTCTTGGCCAAGAGTGAGCCACGTCCCCCACAGCTTATATCAGACCTCCTTGACCCTTATAACACCATGGGAGAGTATAGAACACTCTCATTTCAACCTTTTACATCAGAAAACTTAGAGAGAAGATTGAGAGAGTTCTTGAGAGAAAGAGTGAGCTAGTTTGCTCATTTGTGATCCAAATCACAATCCGATTTCACCGTTGTGTAGCTGTGGACTAGGAGAGTACATCTCTTGAGTTGCATGTTGCTCATCTAGAGTTTTTCTTGGTTGAATTCATCAAGAGGTAAGCTACTACCCCTCTCCTTCTCTATTTATGTCTTGTATGACATCTTAGCCTTGCAAAATGGCATTTATATGTTGAAATCAACATGTTAGAGTATGTTTTGTTGTTGAGCCATGTGAAATTCGTGGATGACATGTTTTGCATGTTAAAAGACTTGTTTTGTCTTGGTTGATACACATAGAAATGGTATCATTTGTTAATATTGAAGTATAAATGGCTTCTCTTCGATTCGAACTCATTAGAAATGAATAAAGACTCTAACGAAGTCAAATAAGTTTCATAATTGATAAGACCACGTGTGTGACTTGGGGATTCCGTTGTGATACGAGAGTTTGTCGGGAAAACTAGTTACCCGAAATTGTGCATGATGTTGTTGTTTAATTCTCGTAAATATTATGAGATGGTTGATTATGTGAGTAGGATTATTATGACCTACTTGAGACATTTATGTTAAATGTTGTGCTCCACATTTTGGAGTTTGATTTGTTGTTGAGAATGTCAAGTAAACATCTACTTGTACATTTGTTATGTCCATGGATTATTTGTTGGCGGTGTATTAACGCTCAATTATTGCGGGAGCCGGGGCTACGTAATAGTTGAAGGCCAATACACTGGGCCTCGCCTTACCGTTGGCCACGATAGGGGTATAGCGCCATTTGTTGTATGGAATAAACGCAACCTTGGTAAGCTATTCCGTGGTTGATTCTTGGGTTGTAGGGACTAAGATCACCCGTCGACGTGAATACAGAAAATGGTTCACACAGTGTTGGTAATTGAGTATTGGTTAACGGTTTTGATTCGTCGATCGAGCACGTCAACAACGGCTCCTACATTGGTATATTATATGTTGGTTGGTTGGAAGTATTGGGTATATTGGAGGTGTACCTCAATACTGTATCCTTTTAGAATGTGTTTACTTATCGTACTTATATGGTCCTACATATGCGAATGTTGGTCATGGTTTCCAACTGGTATGGGTCGGTTGGCGATCGTTGAGCCTCTCGTGTAGTGTAGGGTAACGTGTTGTTATGAGATGCTTATATTGCTATGCATGAAGATTGATGTAACCTTGTTATAGCCTGTATTACTTGTCTTATTATTGTCTTGCATCTCGTATGACATATTGTTGCATTAGTAGCTTATTGAGTTTTAAACTCACCCCGTTCAATGTTTATTTGTTTTCCTTAGATCACGGTCCGGCGAGGAACCCTTAGTTGAGTCTTGGCTTCGTCTCGGCGTTTTCTGCAGGTTGTTCTTTTGGGCTTTGGTATTTACTTTGGTGAGGCTGAGGGAATACAATGTTACTTAAACTTTGTAATGTTGGGTAGTGTGTGGTCTATATGATTGTAATATTCTTTTGTTTGTGCCGACACGGTTGTCGTGCGTGATGTAATTATTAATATTCGTTACTTCCGTATACTCTGATTTGAAGTTGTTATGGTTCTCCGAGCTCGTTGCTCGTGGAGGTTATATTATATGTTTGATTTTACATTCAAACCAAGTTTTAAATCAGTTCAGTTTCCGGCTTGTTATTAATGCCGATGATGTGTTGACATGGTTTTCAAAGAAAAGTATTGCACGTGCATTACAGGGTTTTGTGCATATGCTTTATACTTGCATCTTTTGCACATGGAATTTTTACTATGCGTATTTCGTGAGTCCCGTTCGTTGTCCGACTCGGGATTCCATGTAGGAGTCCGAGTGCGGGTCGCGACAGCATCAGTTCTTGCTTTACCTGATGGAAGTGAACATTTCATTGTTTATAGTGATGCTTCTAAAGTGGGACTGGGTTGTGTATTAATGCAGAATGGAAAAGTTATTGCTTATGCTTCGAGGAAGTTGATACCGTGTGAGCAAAATTATCCTACACATGATTTGGAGTTAGCAGCTATCATTATGGCATTGCACAAATGGAAGCACTATTTGTATGGGGCCAAATTTGAAGTATATACTGATCATCAGAGCCTGAAGTATCTTTTCTCTCAGAAAGAGTTGAACAATCGTCAACGTAGCTAGATGGAAAGACTTAAAGATCATGACTGC
This sequence comes from Platycodon grandiflorus, assembly GCA_016624345.1. Lineage (NCBI taxonomy): Eukaryota > Viridiplantae > Streptophyta > Magnoliopsida > Asterales > Campanulaceae > Platycodon > Platycodon grandiflorus. Next base: position 53,663,023 of record CM028362.1, read on the forward strand.
ACTATTCTGTATCAGCGGGAAAGGCTAATGTAGTCGCTGATGCTTTGAGTCGGAAGATGTATGTCTCTTGTTTGATGATTAGGGAATGGAAGATCTGGGAGATGTATGTCAATGAAATCCTTGTCAATCAAACCATGGCATCATCTTTCCGAATGTTTATGTTCAACCAGTATTACTTAAGAGAATTAAGGAGGCACAGGAAGGAGATGTCGAGTTACAAAAGATTGTGAAGAAATTAAAGGAGGGCGAAGAAGAAGAATACTTTCATGTGCATAGTGATGGGTTACTTAAGTTTAGGGGTCGAGTGTGTATTCCTGATGATTCAGAAATCAAGCAACAAGTGATGGATGAAGGCCATAAGTCAAAGTATACTATCCACCCAGGGAGTACCAAAATGTATCGAGACTTGAAACGAGATTTCTGGTGGAACAATATGAAGAGGGAAATTGTAAGTTATGTATCTGGATGCCTAACGTGTCAGCAGGTAAAAGCTGAACATCAAAGACCGGCAGGATTACTCCAACCATTAGAAATTCCAGAATGGAAATGGAAAAATATTGCAATGGACTTTGTGACTGGATTGCCGAGGATAAGCCGAGGACGTGATGCAGTTTGGGTTATCGTGGATCGATTTACCAAGTCTACACATTTCTTGCCTGTGAAGATGACATCTTCATTACATCAGCTTGCTACGTTATATATCCAGGAGATCGTGAGGTTGCATGGAGTACCTGTTAGTATTGTTTCTGACCGAGATGCTCGCTTTACATCAAGATTCTGGCAGACACTTCAGGAGGCACTAGGGACTAAATTGAGTTTGAGCATTGCATTTCATCCTCAGATAGATGGTCAATCAGCAAGAACTATTCAGATATTGGAAGATATGCTGCGAGCTTGTTCACTTGACTTCAAGGGTAGCTGGGACACTTATCTACCATTAGCAGAGTTTGCATACAATAATAGTTACCAGTCAAGTATTGGAATGGCTCTTTATGAAGCATTGTATGGTAGAAAATGCCAATCACCAATCTATTGGGATGAAGTAGGAGAAGCAAAAATTTGGGGTCCGAAATTGTCCAAGAATCAGCTAATCATGTGAAAGTTATTCGGGATAGGCTTCTTACTGTATAGAGTCAACAGAAGAACTATGCCAATGTCCGAAGAAGAGATCTTGAGTTTGAAGTAGGTGATCAGGTGTTCTTGAAGATTTCTCCAGTCTGAGGTGTGAAAAGATTTAGGAAGAATGGAAAACTTGCACCAAGATATGTGGGGCCTTTTGAAATCCTAGAAAGTGTAAGAAAGTTAGCATATCGAGTGGCATTGCCATCAGTACTTGAGGGAATCCATAATGTATTCCATGTATCGATGCTGAGGAAGTACATTCCTGATCCTTCACATGTATTAGAGGTTGAACCTGTAAATCTTCAGCCTAATCTATCGTACGTGGAACAACCTGTGCAACTCTTAGATCTTAAGGAACAAGTGCTCAAAACAAAGACAATACCGATGGTAAAGGTCTTATGGAAAATTCATACAGTTGAGGAAGTAACCTGGGAAAGTGAGAATGAGATGAGAATCAAGTACACTCACTTGTTTGCTAACTGAGGTAAGGAATTCGGGGTTGAATTCTTTTAAGTGGGAGAGGGTGTAATAACCGAGCATCTCATTAGCATATTAATCATATAATTATGTGCATGCATTGTTAAGTTAACTATCATTGTTCATGGTATTGATTTGATGAGTCGTAAACTCATGATTTCATGTTTCGGTATGTTACTTTCTTGCATTGTTTCGTAGCGTAAACTGAACCGATCAACCGAAATGAAAGAGATGAACCATGATACATTGAACCTAGATATACTTGATGTTATAGAGGTTTCATGTTGTTAAATCATGCTTTGAAAAAGTGGTATACGTTGTGTTAATTTGAAGTTACAAAACGAAAAAAGTTGTCGACATTGTTTTCGGTTTCATTAACTTTCTCGTGACTTTAAATCGATCTTAGGATGATATCGAACCTTTAGGGACATCCTTTGATGTGTTATAAATGTTGTACAATCATACCTAGGAGTGCACGAGCGATCGAATCGAGAAAACGCAGCGAAACGAAAAAATTACATGAAGCTGTGAATAGAGCGCGCCAGTTCGGACCAGAATGTTGCCAGCTAGGTTTTTGGTTGATTTTAAGATTCCACCTCCTCCTAAACTCACCCTTGACTAGCCTAGTTCTTGGGTAAGACTTAGGAGAACATTTTCCAGCTCTTTAAAACACCAAAACACCCAATTTTCTCTCTCAAATTCTCTAAAATTCAGCAAACTAGGTTAGGGTTTCTTGCATGAGATTTTGTTCTTCTACCAAAGCAGCAACAAGGGGTTGACCAAGGGGACTTCAAGGTTGGTTCTAGCACTGAAATACAGGGGTGAATCAAGGGTTTAACTCTCTAAATTGGTAAGGGACCATTAACTTGTTCATGTTAGTGTTTGTTCGTTGATTTTGATTATAATCAATGTGAGAATGTTACCATGCTAAAATTCTGAATTTCCAGCCATGTGAATTGCTTTATATGTGAATTTGATTATGGGTATGTGTTGTTAAAGAGTGTTAATGTTTATATGATCCTTAGAAATATTGTAACTCGATTATATACGCGAATTGGTAAAACTAGTAAGAAATTGGCCTAAACAAAGTATGTAACATGGCTGTGATTTAGGGTTTATGACTTGATATCGAATGATTTGAGGTGTTTAAAGTATTCATTATGTTGATTTGTGAATCTAGAACTCGAATTGATCCTTGGAGGATAACCGAAATGCCAAAATTGTGAACGAATATGGAATAAAGTGTGAACGTGAACTTGACTAACCGGATGTGCACATTCGAATACTAACTTTCAGAGGGTTTTGGTTGACTACCGATTGTTATGGGACGGAGTACAGTGATAGTTGGGTTGTGGCAACCTTAATCCGGCCAGTCTCCCTATTTCTGGCCAAAGTAGGGTTTATACCACGTAGATTGTTGGACAAAAGTCGTGTTCTCACATGGATGCCAAGGTTGTCGGGACTTGGGGCATGTTGACTTGTTTTGCAGAATATTTGATCTATGAATTATATGGTTACAATGAATTGATATGAACTTCAAAGCTGAATGGTATATAAGGGGAGCTGGTGAGTCGGAGGTGTACCTCGACTATTATATCCTGTTATATGTGATCTTATGATGTTACTACTTGTTTAATATGTGATATAAAATGTTGTTAGGTCATTACTTTTTAGGTTGGTCATTATTTCCAACTGGTATGGGACAGTTGGCAGTCGTGATCCTTCTTGCACTGGTAATGGGACTTAGTTGCTTATCGATTATGTTGATTACATGTGACTTGATTGGTTATTACTTATGCTGATTATATGCTGCTTGTGATAGCATCCTATTACTTTTGCATACATGCATAACATGCATAAGTTTAGTGGAATCTTACTCGGTCATAGGTGACTCACCCTTTCATTATTGTTTTTACTTAGATCGGAGCGAGGCGAAGGGTTCACGTGCATGAGGCTGTGCAGCTCATCGCGAGATTAGAAGGTGGTTATTCTTTTGGGGTAGACTTTATTGTGTATATGTTAGACAATGGTTGTTATGATGTCTAGGGTTCAAACACTGTTCTGTTGTATTGTATATAAAGGCTGGATGCCTTCTATGTTGGTCTGTATATCGGTTGGTTGAGTTGTGAGCACTCAGTTGTATATTCAGTTATGAGGTTGGATGGCTTATCGCCATACTTTTATTTTCGCTGTTATATTGTTTATCAGGTGGTTGTTTTGATTATTTTTAGCCGGGTCATGCCTGAATTTAGGCTATGTGTGGTAGCTTGAATTGGGGTATGACAGGGATATACTAGAAGGGATTTGTTGATATGTTGTTCAGGACAATAGCTCTATAGAGCTATGTAGCGGTGGGATAGATACGATTGTTAAGGTTACGTGCCATAGCTACGTATATACGATTAGTAGTTGGCACAAGTTGTCGTGCCTTTACGCCAAGCTATGTAACTCTGATCAAGTTGTTATAAAATGTTTCGAGATCAATGACTCGAGACAGTAATATATGAGATGTTGGCTTGAGTATATAGATGAGCTCTAATTTTTAGCAGAACTTTCACTCCTAATTATTGTTACAGAATCCAAAGAACGTACCAACCCGGGAGTCCGTATAGGATCTTGGGTCGGGGCGTTATAGTAAACCTCTGCTGAATTTTAATATAAAAATATATTTGGTTACATTCAGCCTTTTCTTATCTTTCCTGTAATATATGTTTTCATATATTGTGCAATCTAGTTAAGGAAAGTAATCACTGCATCTAATGAAGATTTAAACCAACTTGTGACGTCCCGAGTCCGAGATTCGATGTTGAACCCCAACTCGGAGCGCCAAACCCAAGAAGAACAAAATAAAGTGAGCCACAAAAGCTCGAAACTGAATCAATGCAGCGGAATACTAAAAACAAGGCAGCGGAATACTAAATGAACTTGAGCCTCAAGGCTTGAATAACAAGAATCCCAACAAAGTGCAACTCACCATAAGTTAAACGCGCGTCAAATATGATTCTCGACCTAACACGTCACGCTTAACTCGCATGACACCTCACTCTCCGAGGGTTTTAAGGTCAATATCGAGAGACTACGAGTGAACCCGAAATGAAGTTGGGTCGGGGTATTACATCCTCTCCCCCTTAAAAGAATTCGGCCGCGAATTCATGAATTGAACGTGTACGGGAAATACATCCACGACAACAAGGGTATACCATAGCCCACGTGATCGCACTCCTATTGAAAAGGAGCGAAAGCCCAACAAATAAAGGGAGTTGGTCAAGTTAGAGGCTATCAACCTCAAGTATTGCTCACGAGCAAGGTCTCTAATGAATAGGTGAAACTTCGAGACGTAAGGAATCTCGGGGTTTTGTTACAAGACTAACTACCATCTCTAGTCAAGTCCAAATTCAGCGTACACTTCAAAGTGTCATGCTGACTCCTTTCGAACACATCCTACCACCACGCTTCTGCACGCTAAACAAATCTCCACTTCCCGTGGTACAACTCTCAACAATTCCTCACGGGAAATCCCACGATCAAATAGGTCTGGGTTAATACGACCCTTAGGTTCACAAGGTTACGGAGACATCCTATCATCAAGGAAACAGGCTTGATTCAAATGGTGCAATAAATGCAACACCTCGAAGTCACGTGAGTCATAGGTCTCCGTTGTGAATAACGACACTACCGGCTATATTACCAACCGACAAAATAAAAGTCCAACGGAATCGCAAGTTAACATGCTCGCGATGCGACTACTCATGTCAATAAGTCACAAGGTCAACATAAATAATAATAAGAGTTTCGAACTCTAAATACATTCGATGGAACGGATCGGTATCATTGGACACCCATACCATATACTATACGTGCTACTCAAAACATAGAGTGTATCGCACCCTCAACGCTTACATTCGCAGGTCAACTACAAGATATAATATTCTAACGAATGAGTACCCAAATCAGAGTACACAAGGTAGTCCAAAAACAGGAAAACGAATAAATAATAGAATAAGTCACGATGAACATGACTCTTACGGATTCCAATCACAAGGTCTCACCTCTTAACCTTGACTCACTCTATGGGAGTCTTGGGTCGGTACAGGAGGGTTCGGTGGGGTCACTTGCTCTACTCGAGGTGTCTCACCTAGGGCCACATTTAGTTGGTCCTCAAGTTCTCTCAGTTCTCGTAGTGCGTGTCTGAGTTGAAATACGGTCGGGTGCATAACTGACATCCTTGCAGTCTTCCTAGTTCGTGCCATCCTGCTATAGGCATACAATAGAGACATTAAATCTCTAAAGGGAAGTGAAACACATTAAGTGATTCAACTAATGTCATACTAATCAACATAACGTTCTCGATTCTCAACCAAACACAATTAACATGTACGTAGGGTTCTAAAGACAACCACCTCATCATGCCAAGGGGCATACACACCAGGTGACACAATCTATTCGTATCGCAAAAGTCTATAAGGCAAGAATGAATTAATACAGTGTATCCAGTCTACATCACGTCGCATACAATATAGCAACCACACGCTCACCGCCGAGGTGACAAATCAATTCGATATCTCTAGTGTTAAACAAACTTATAACGCACGGGACAAGGGCTAATCGCATGCCCGAAATACTCATGTTCAACTAAGCACAATGGCTCACATAATATCAAATCAAATCAAATCAATACACGAGAAATGATACACAATCCAAACACGAGGTACACAACTTGTTCAAGTGTACTATTCCATTTACTTGTCCATTCCGGTTGGTAATAGGGTTAGACAATTTCTATCTATCATACTATCAACTTAGTCTTGACGAATATCTCTTGACAACCAAATCAGGGGCCCTTCTGAAGTGGCTTCAAAAGCTACCATCACCAGGGCGTTAGGGACAAGTGATTACAAATATGCCCTTAGAGTCGGTCTCATGCACATAAGTATCAAATACAAGCAAATGCACCTGTGTGACACAAAGTCTCTAGTATGCACAAATGTCGCCTTCCATGATGTGATATGCAAAAATAAAGCGTCTAGGTTAGTACGGACTCTTATACTCGCACTATCGAAACTCGACACTCCACGATAAACACTAGTGGACTCGTGACCCAGAATCTCGAGTCTTCCACCTCTATTTCCTTAAATGTTTACCAACTTCAAGACTAAGACGTTCCTTAAAACATCTTGACTATACTTCTCAGAATCAACGAGACAACCTACAATGGTCAAATCTCGCTACTAAACTTATCAAGCGACTCATACTTAGTCGTTAACATTCTAGCGAGGCCTTAAAGCGCACTCACTAATTCCACAAGAGAAATAACCGACTACAAACCGTTAGTCTCCGCTCTCATGAGCGTAAGAACTTAACTAATCCAGTCCTACATGGACCATCTCTATAATTTACCAATATCCAAGGTAAACTTAACATAAAACTCGACGTTAAACGCTCAACCCAATACCCAAATCACCTAAGCCGAGGATCCTATCCTGGCGGACAGCTAACTTAAGCTCTGATACCAACTGTGACGTCTCGAGTCCGAGATTCGATGTTGAACCCCAACTCGGAGCGCCAAACCCAAGAAGAACAAAATAAAGTGAGCCACAAAAGCTCGAAACTGAATCAATGCAGCGGAATACTAAAAACAAGGCAGCGGAATACTAAATGAACTTGAGCCTCAAGGCTCGAATAACAAGAATTCCAACAACATAAAAATAACCTCCACGGCTAAACAAGCGCCGGAGAACAACAATATCAAAAATACCACGAGACAACACGCTCGGGAAAATTAATAGTAAAATACCAACGGGCACACGGCCACAACAACCATGAACGCTGAAGTTCTAATAATAGTACAACCGGCACGACTCCACAAGTTGGCACCAAATACAAGTCTATAAAATACAAGAATCTCTACCCGACATACTAAGTTTACATAACTCAGTTCAACCCACGGTCTCACAAGTACAAGGAATAAATATGAAATACTAACTAGATACAACTAGAGGATCTTCGAACTAGAGCCTCACTGCGCCGAAACGTATCCTGCAACTAAGGAAAACAAATATGGAAGGGATGAGTCGAATGACCACTAATGAAACAATATGGCATGGCATTATGCACATAAGAATAGCAGGATAATAAACAGGTTGTAGCACATAAGACAACCAACCCTATATTCACGAGAGGCTTAGTGGCCGCCAACCGTTATGCACTGGTTGGAGACCACGACCAACATTCGTTCATATAGGAAGCACATAAAGCTCAAAGTAAACACATAAAGGTGGATACGGTGGATTCGAGGTACACCTCCGAAATCCCTTGAAACACTTCCGACCTTATCGCTCCATGAAGCCGTAGTAAACGATCGTACTGCCGCTCCACAGAACTAAAAGGGTGCCTCTGCTGCTATCCAACAAGATAATAATAATAATAATAATAATAATAATAGATTCCTGCACTTCTGCTCTAGAGAACCAAAATAAATAACTGTGCCGCTGATGCTGGACACGTCTCCCAATATCGAACATCGAACAGAAATAGATGATTGTGCCCCTGCTGCCGTACACAAATCACAGAGGGCCGGTGCTCGTATCCCCAAACAAATATAGGTACCCGATCGTGTCAAGCACGATCTACAAGTACCCAACCAATAACGTACCCGACCGCGACCCGCACGGTCTATAGGTACCCGTTGTGGACCATTTTCTGTATCCACGTCGACGTATCGCTCGATCCCCTACGACCCGAGACAATACGGCTCTAGCCACTTACAAGTATCACAAGGGACCGGTGTCCGTATCCCAATGCATACAAACAATGTCGACAATGCACAGTCGCCGTTTATTCCGTTCAACTGTGGGGCTAGAGAAACCCCTACCGTGGCCAACGGTAGGGCGAGGCTCAGTGTATTGGCCTTCGGCTATTACGAAGCCCCTGCTCCCGCAATAACCGAGCGTCAATACACCTCCAATGCATATATGCCAGCTGGACTCGATGCAATGCACAAGTAGATGCTTACCCATGCCAAACTAATCTAAGTGTGTTCTGTTGAATCACAACTTAATAAACCAAATCATGATGTGTTCTACTGAATCACAACCCAAAGAAATAAAACCTTAATGTGTTCTATTGAATCACATACTAAATCAACATAATGTGTTTGTAAATACTAAACACACAATCAATCATCAAAGTAGGATGATTGTCCTATTGCTTACTAGAACAACCACACATACACCAAATCATACAAGTCCGCAATTGCTAGACCTAACAATCATAACATAGGTAAGCCTACTCGTACTCACAATACACTCCATCTCATGTGTGACTATTCCATCTCATTTTTGTCGTGTATTATTCATATCACGACTCTCTACTAGTCACATCGTCTGTACTGGAACAATAACCAAGGTGCGTCATTAACCACCTAGAATATAATCAACTTATCATCCGATGGTCGAGACTAATTGTCTCATGCAAACTGTCGTGCACTAAGGGGCATGACTATTCGATATAACTTATGGACAGACTAATATAAATAATTAACCCTTGCTAAGGCATAAGGTTTGAGTCAACGAATCACCGTACTTCATAATCATCTAGTATTTGACTAAGTCAACCCAGGTCGCGTTCTATTGGGTCACAATCTCAACAATTCGTCACCCCACATCGTAGGAGACAAAAATATAATCTATATCGGTTTATACTACTCGTTACCACGTCATGCGACGTATAATCTTAATGTCCCATACAACTCTGCTAGCGTGAGTCGTCTACAAATAAAACCTCGGGACGAACCGTAGTATCATCCCTAATTAACCATGTCAATCACAATACCTAACGTTCGGGGTATATACCACCCACATAAATCTCGTGAGTCATCGCGAGGATATTAACGATTATAATTTCAATGAGCTAAACATGTTCGATAGAATTAAAACAAGTCATCGACGACTTTACTGCCGGAACCCAACTAATAAATAAACACGCAAGTCTACAACTCGGAAGACAACAACAATCTCAATACGATCCCAATGAGTCTCTGACACTAGGAGACATCAATACAACATGTACAACAACAACGTGTACCGCAATCATCATTCACAAGTCTCTAATATTCCGAGACCACGAAATTAAGAACAAATCATCAATACTTAACAAATAGCATGCTAACAATTCATATTGAACATGTATAGCACATAGAAATACCATATGCAACATGTATAACATATAATCATCGTGATAATATACTACGATGCTCAAAATCTAAGAAGGAGATTAGTAACTTACAATACAACGCAAATGCTCCACGAAATCCAAGGGTTTCGGGTGGAAATATACTCCTCCGTGAACTCTACGCCGCTACGGAGTCCAAACGTCGATCCCAAGCTCAATCCAAGTCCAAATCAAGCTTCCTCTCTCACAAAACTTTACATTCTCTTTCTAAAATGTGGGTGAAGAGGTGGGGTGGTGATTCTTCAATAGATCGGACGATCCCTTTGGGTAGAAATGTGCTCCTCGTCATCCTCTACGCTACGGCGAAGATGGCTCGTCGATCCGACAAGCGGAGCTCAAGATATCGCGAAATCTTTCTCTTCTCTCTCTCCTCTCTCTCTTCTAGATCTCTCTCTAAACTCTGGGTTGGGAGGAAGAAAAATGAGGGGAAATAAGGTTGGGTTATGTTATTAATACCATGGGTAAGTGTTCGGTCCAATCACGGGTTTGTTTGAGCATTTTAAACCACTTAAAAATGTTAAAAACCGAGAAAAGACGAAAATCGGACGAGCAGAGACGGGGCAGGGCGATCGCTCTGCCCTAAACAGGGCGATCGCTTTGATCTCCCCAGGGCAATCGCTTTGTGTCCAGATTCTCCGAACTCTCCGAAAATGCTCCGAAACACTCCCGAAATGATTCTAAATGATCCCAAAGTGATTCTAAGCCTATGGGAAGGTCGAAACACTCGAGAAAGGTTCCCGAAAGGTCCGGAAACAACGCTAGAAGTTCAACGTAATGCTCACAAAATCAATCATATAAAGATTCGAGTACAAATCGGGGCATACGAAACACTCGAAATGACTCGGTGTGCGAGTGAACGACAAGATCAACGTGATCATTAGTCGTGAATGAGTCTAAACTAAGGTTAGGTCAATCAGCCAAAGAGAAGATGTAACGTATACGAACGCTAATCGATGTCGAGGAAAATCTCGAACGGATAAAGGAACAAAGCGCAACTCACCATAAGTTAAACGCGCGTCAAATATGATTCTCGACCTAACACGTCACGCTTAACGAGCATGACACCTCACTCTCCGAGGGTTTTAAGGTCAATATCGAGAGACTACGAGTGAACCCGGAATGAAGTTGGGTCGGGGTATTACACAACTATTGTAATGTACTTGTACTATTTTATTCACAGCCAAGTTAATCTTCTATGTTGTATATTTGCTGCTAATTATTACGCTGCTCAATCCATTCACCTCAGTAAATGTTATAACTTCAGTTTTCTAGCAAGTCTTCAAGTTTTCAGTAACTAAATTGACAAGGTCGGCTGATGAAAATCTGTCAAAGCTTGTCTGATGTTCAAAGAAAATTGAATTGACATTTTATACTCTTCGTCCCTTGTTCTTTAAACGTTTTTCAATTAAATGATGAAGTTTTTAATAAAGGTCATATAGGCTATTCACCCCCCCTCTAGCCTATGTTCTGAGCATATCAACATGGACCTAATAGAACAGAAAAGTCATTGACTTTTCTCTACTAGTTGGCTCTCTAACTAGGACCTTTACACAACATACATGGGGGGGTTGCTTCTTAATACAATGACTCTAACTAGTCTAATGAAGCTGTTGTTGTAGTTCTATGTCACTGTGTAACTACTGCTTGATGTGTAACTGTTAACCAGAACAATTATACCGTGTTGCTTCATCTGACAGTATGTAGACGAGTGATCTTGATTGCAAGAATGGCAAATGCTTTAATAAACTGAGATATTAGAATATCTCAATTTATTCTCTAATTGAATAATGATAGTTGTTTACTCTTGAAAAGTTTCTCGAAACTAAATATCTCTCTTGTCTCTGTATTCTGCTCTCTTTATTTGGTGATCACTCTTTATGTGAGCTATCTCTCTAAGATCATCATCTTGTCATTCTGTGGAAGACCTATTCTTTATATAGGTGTTCCTTGAAAAGTTTCCATTATAATCTAGGCGTTGTATAACGGCTAGATGAGCAATTTTCAGCTATGCGAGCAATTTATGTGGCACGCAACTTGCAGTCCACTTGCGAGAATATTCTTTTAGGAATTAGAACATTCTTTTAGGGTTTGTCTCAGTAACATTTCATCAAATGAATGTTCAGTACGTGCAGCTATTTCTGACTCACTCTTGAATCTTAGTTGTTTGTCATGGTTGTTTGCTGTTTATTCATATCTTAGTTGCTTGTTCTTCATGTCAGCTTCATCTTAGCTGTTTGCTATTTCTTTGACACTAACTCTTGTACATTAAGCTTATTGTACTGTTTTATGGGAAATTATACTAACTTAGATTTGCAACATTAAAACTTACTAAATCTAAGGTCCTAAATTTTTCTCTTTTATGATAATTTAGAAAACATAATCCTCATATCAGTAACCTTTAAAGATAATTTCCTTTTCATAGCTAGCTTTTCATTTATGAGGAACATATGTGAGCAAGTTCAAAAAAGTATTACAAATGTTTACATAAAACAATCTATAGGAATTATGTCTTGAAAATTATTGAAGTTTAAAGTCCTGCTTATTTGGTTTTTCCTTATTTTAAGAAACCAATATTAAGACACTTGTCTTGTATAGTGTCTTCCAGACTTTTGTAATTATCCCCTTTCCACCTTTTTCATGATACCAATGAAGACATGTAGTATATAACATATTAAATTCATCTTAAAATGACTGCAAATGGAGAATTAAGAGTACAAATCTGTAGGTCCCGGTTTCCTAACGGGTAGAGCTCATGAATAGGCTAAAGGTGGGGGGTGAATAGCCTATTCAACAAACTTTAAAATTTCTTTCGCAACTTCAAGTTATGAAAATTCTAACTGATATGAAGAATCATATTGACTTATCAGTATGAGCAGAAAGTAAGGAATGATTAATTAGTGAGTAAGTTAGCTGATGGGATCAACTAACTTATGGCAAGCAGTCAACTGAATCAGATAGGCACACCGAGTAATCAATATGGATAGCGGAAGTTCGTTAAATAGTTAATTGATTACTCAGCTGATAGGATCAGTTGATGATAACTAAGTGACGAGTGTGAGATATAAAACATAAAGAGACTCAGTCACTTAATACTTGCTGATGCTTTTAGTAAGATAGTTTAGACAAGGAATAGTAATGCAAGTAAGTTCAGTTCACATGTAGGAGCAATTTACTTCAAGTAATAAGATAGACAATGATATATATAGCAACAAAACACAATATTGAATTCAGCAGTTGACTAGAGAACAATTACTGCATAAGATATTTCATATAACAGAATTTAGTCAAGTTATACATGTTGTTTAGCTAACTTGCCTAAGTACATATTACAGAAAGTAAATTAATCAATTAAAGGAAAACTTACAAACAGTTTATTCCTAATGGGTTTGCAAATGATTGTTTTATCTATTTGCTATTTCACTTGATACCAGCTCCAGAATCATCTAGAAATATTTGGGAAAATTGTCTTTGATGATCGGAGACTTAAGCAAGTGAGATGGGTTAGAATATTAAAAGCGATGTTCAAACCACCGTTTTGGGGATATCCCGACTCATATGAGGGTGTGTAATCAAATCCACACCAACCATTACAAAGATTAGTAAGGCTGTGTGTATGGATAAGATATGGAGTGAAGACTTAGACTCTAGTCTAGATGCTAGCAGATTGGATCTCTTTGGACATTTCTTTCCTTCTTCTCTCTTTCTTCTATTCATACACTTGGTGAGTAAATTCTTCATCCTTCAATCTTTTGAGAGGTTGATGGAGATGTGCTTCAAGGGCAACTGGTAGATGACTGATTGTGCACGCTTAAGTAGGCTTTAACTTTACAAGTGTATTGCTCTTGCACCCCTATTTCTTTCTTTTCTTTCTTTTTTATCTTTCCAAAAGCACTTGTTCTCGGTATATTTTTCCACACCTTTTTTCACACTTATCTACACTTTTCTTGAGCAGATGTTTGGGGTATTTATAGGGAGAGAAATGAGGGTAGCCGTTGAGAGATGCTTTTAATCCAACTGTTGTATTTTATCTTGTAGTGGTTGAATTCAAAGTCTTGAATGCTGTGTCCGGGATTTATGGTTTTTAAGGAAGATTTTGAGATCTTCCAGGAAATATTTTGCGTCTTTGAAAAGCTTCAGAGTGTTGTCACATCATAAAGTACTTTTTTGGTAGGGGCCACGTGATGGACAGTACTTGAGATTAAGTTAGTGTAAGAAAATATATTTTTAGAAAATCTAAAAACATTTCTTTTTGTCCATTGAAGTCTTGATCAGTTGATGTGAGTTTTTGGGGCTTGGGCTGGACAAGTTAGTTTAAGCTTTGCCTTGGACATCAGTCGGTGACATGGCTTCTTTGAGTTTCATCAGCTTCAGTAGCTTTAGCTTCAGCTTCTTTTGTCGGTTTGATGCTTAGTGTCCTAGCGAGATCCGTAGCAATCTTGGGTCTTTGGTTATCACTCTATTTAGTTGTCCTGTCATAGTGAGTCGGGATGGTCTAAGGCCGAATAACTAAGTATGTAGCATGTAGGCTACTAGTCAAATCTAAAAACAAATTATCCTAACCTAGACAAGTTATGGTTACAAGAAAATCTTAAGTAAATAAGGAATATTCACTTTAAAGATATTATAATAAGTGAATAGGTGAATATTCCCAACAATCTCCTCCTATTTGCTTGTGACCATTATCAATAACTTTAGTACATTAAACTGATGTTGATCTTAGTAGTGATGTGTTTTGTGAGATTAACCCTTTTATAAGCAAACACGTCCTAAGTCAAACTTACATTGTGGCTCAGTGCTTTCTAATGCTAGGTACTTATAAATTAAGAGTGCAAGCATAGGTACAAAGCAAAAGACTATAGTCTAACTAACTTAATACGAGATATAGTATTTAATAGCATATAAGTTATTTAAACTGAATGTTTAAAATTCATGCAGAGAAGTGTGTATGAAAATAATAAGTATGATTTTAACCATAATCATTGTCTTTCAAACCAGAGGTTTACTCATATAGAGTTTGTAGGAAAAACAGTGATAATTAATTGTAATATAGCAGAATGAATTACTTGAGAATTTTGAAATACTTTTCTCCTCCTGACTGATTTAGTCTTTTCTTTCATCTTGGTTGCTTCAGCAAACTTGCTTTAGTAGAGTTTGCCTCCTCTCTTTAACCTTGGTGCTTTTGATAATTTTCCTCCTTAACCTCCTTAATCTCATTGTCCTCCTCCTTAATCCTGAATCTTATTATCCTCCTCCTTAATGTTAGTATTCTCCTCCTTAATGGGAACAAGCACATCAGAGGCAACGTTGGAGGCAACAGAAGAGAAAAAAGAGGAAAGAGGTACTGAAGAACTTGAAGAGGCGACTGATTCTGTAATTCTTGATGGTTCCTAGTCAATGAAGTTGGAGACATCATTTATGGGATCCCTAAGTCTCTGTTGTAGCCTTCGACTGATACGAGGACGTCTCTTAGCAGTTTAAGGCCTTGTTGCAGTAGCCATCATTTGTCCTATCCATTCAGTATCGGTGAGTGGACGAATTGAAGAGCCAGCTGAACTTGCATTCCTTGTCTAAAAAGATATAACATGTGAGAGATGCAAGCCAACAATTGAGACAACACAAGAAGGTATATTGATCATTATATCAGATTGATAAAATTGATAATTAAGAGCTGACTGATATAATAAATTTTTAATGTGGAATCAGTTATGAACTTCGTAGATATGCATATAAGATCAGTTCATAAGAGAGAGAGAGAGTGACCATTTTAAAGATTTGAGTGTAATATGATGAAGAAAATCTTTGAGTTTTTTCTTTTGAAAAGATCTAATAGAAGTTAAAGATTTCACTACAACAAAACTAGGCATTTACAACATTTATTTCACAACGTTTTTAAGAAAACGTTGTTAAAAAACACTTTAGACAACGTTTTTTAAGTAAATGTTGTGATTTACTTATAATACAACGTTTTTCTGAATAAACGTTGTTAAAATTATTTAATAACAACGTTTTTGATGCAGCCGTTGTAATAATATCTAGGCATTAACAACGTTTGTTTAATAAACGTTGTCTAAGAGTTTTACACAATAATGTTTACACAACGTTTTTTTTTTTATAAACATTGTAAACCAATTGACAAATTTTTTGATTTTCCCTCTCCCGCCTTGTAGCCTTTTGGGCGGTTTCCTTAAATGTTTAAACCCCAAAAGTCAAAATCCCCAAATCCCCTCATCGCTGCTCTTTCTCCCGTAAATCAAAGGACGATTTACGCTCATTCTTTGAAGCCGGACCTTATTGCTCAGTCTATGCAAAAGGACAGCCAAAGAAGAGATTGTGGAATGCTGAGCTGCTAGCAAACCAGCAAAAATCCATTCATCACTACTATTTTCAGTAAAACTCCAGGCGTGAATGCCAGTGAAAATTCCCAGGCAGCTCTTCTCCTCGTGCGTCCCTGCTACATTGGTCGAAAATCATCTTCGTAAGTGCCTCTCTCAGTCTCTTTCTTCTCTCTCTCGTTCTCTCACTTTCTATCCCTCTCTAATTCCCTAATTTGTTCCCTAACATTGCTTGCACAATAGTGCCCTAATTTTCAAAAAAAATTAATTTTCCCCATTATTAGAAAGGAAGGGTTTTCTGATTTTGATTCTTATCCTCATCTGAACAACATGGAAATTTGGTGTTATGGGCTAGGATTCAGTTTGCCATCCTCAGTTGATAACCTTCTTATTGATTTCAGGGGTTTGGGGGGACAAAAAGGATATATAAGGTATTTTTATGGAGGTGCGCCGTTGTGAGAATTTGTTGGGGCTTGGGGCTTCTTTATGAGTTTGGGAAGTAAGAGCTTTTTTAATTTGGGGATTTTCTGTGTCGGCTTTTTACAAAGGACTACAGAGATGTGCTTTATTAGTTGTTGTTTCCCTTGTGTTTCTTGTTTGTTTTCTTTCCACTTTTTAGGTAAACCTTTGAATAACTTTTCTTGATATTCTCTCTTGTAAATAAAATTTCTTTTATTATCACCAAACATATCTAGCCTAAGGGAAAACTTTGTTAAAGCCCATATTTGTTATCAAAAACTCTATTATTAATAATGGCTTTCTTCTTGTTTTTTGATGAATCAAATAATCAAAGTTTTCTTGACTCCTTAAATTTCCAGCATGAGTGATGCTTGTATGCAAAATGGCTAGAAGTAGGCACTGTGGCCACACCATTTTCTCTACTCATCTGTTTTAATGTTACTGAATTCAGTTCATTGCTTGCTTAAGGTCAAACGACACGCATAACACCTGTGGCCATTAATCGAACTTTTGAGTTACTCTCACAGTTTTGATATGGGATCAGGTTCAGGGATATCACACATAGATTAGGCGCAAGTATAACTGGGGCATTATCTACTCACATGATTTTGATATCATTGGTTGGTTGGTTTATGGCTAGTTGTCACCTGGTTGAGATTGAAATCCGCGTTTAGCACAACTTTAATGTTTCGACAAATACTTAAGTGGGCTGTGGGCATAAGTAAAGTGACAGTACTTTGATCTTAGCAGAAATGATTTAGGAGACTTGTAGTATCATATGAAGAAAATATTAAACTTGCTCGATCTGTTAAAATCTGTTTCTGCTTTAACAAAACATCATCCAAACACAATTGTATTTTGGAATTTCTAACTGAAAGAAAAAACTTTAATATGTGTATGCAATAGCAGCTGCATAAGGGTACTAGTATACTAGATCTGATCTCGTATAGTAGTAGGTGTTTTGCTTGATAAAAAGGGTTAACTTTATTAGTGCAGTCCTGACCATAAGGTTTGGCCAAATTAATCACAGCTCCGTTCTCGTTATATAAATGCACGTCAACTTTGCTTTTAAATTGACAATGCCCCTTTGACAAGATACGAATGAGCTCCAGATGATGCTTTTAAGAAAAGGATTCAGTTTGCCATCCTCAGTTGATAATCTTCTTCTTATTGATTTCAGGGGTTTGGGGGGACAAAACGGATATATAAGGTATTTTTATTGAGGTGCGCCGTTGTGAGAATTTGTTGGGGCTTGGGGCTTCTTTATGAGCTTGGGAAATAAGAGCTTTTTTAATTTGGGGATTTTCTGGGTCGGCTTTTTGCAAAGGATTGCAGAGATGTGCTTCATTAGTTGTTGTTTCCCTTGTATTTCTTGTTTGTTTTCTTTCCACTTTTTAGGTAAACCTTTGAATAACTTTTCTTGATATTCTCTCTTGTAAATAAAATTTCTTTTATTATCACCAAACATATCTAGCCTAAGGGAAAACATCTATCTTGTTTGATATTTTGTTTATTGACCTATTGGCAATTTCTTTTCTTGAAATGTCGTAAAACCCTGGCAACATCTTCTACGTAAAGAGATGTTATGTGATGATGCACAAAATGGCACGGTCAGGAACTCTCTGGAATCTTCGTGAAACTTTGGATATCTGGGCTTGAGCTAAGAACCTGTAATGGACAGAAAACACGCTAGGGTGAATGCAGGGGCTTGCCCTGCTAAAGCACTCCGGCGTGAGAATAAGAACTTGCTTATCAATTGGACAGAGTCTTAGCTTGTGAATAGTGAACGTACCTTTTTTTTTTTAAGGAAACAGGGACGGCACCCTGCTAAATTTTATTAATAATAAAAAAATAGTACAAACTTGAGGGGGACAACCAGCCTGGCCCTTATAAATGGGAGGACGGAGGAGCCTAACCTCGAAAAGGGAAATACAATTAGAAACAGCAAAATTAAGAAACTCTAATGTGAGGAGTAGCATTAGCATCCAGATCGAAGGCCACGAGTAAACCTTGGCAAAATCAAGGAGGAAAATTCGTATCTTCACGAGAGTCGCAAGCTAAATTAGCCAAACTATCAGCAACTTTGTTGGCTTCACGAAAACAATGCTTGAAGGTAAAACGGTGAGCAGCCTGAATGTTAAGAAGATCTCGAAAGAAATAAGCAAACTTCCAAGGGGGCGAATGGCCCGAGACAAGGATCATATATGACTTTAGAATCCATCTCAATAATAACATCAAAATATCCATGATCCGAAAGCCAAATAACACCATAATGCAGAGCTCTTATCTCAGCTTCCGTATTAGAGCAAAGACCATAGAATCGAGAATAAGCAAAAATAATATGACCCGAACTATCCCGCACAATACCTCCTCCACCACTACAGCCCGGATTCCCCTTACTAGCACCATCGGAATTGAGTTTGAGCCCATCAAAAGGAGGCTTATTCCAAATAACCTGCTGAATAAGAACCTCCTTGATACGATTTTTACAAATTTTCAAGCAACCATTTCTCTCATAGACTTTCAGGTCTTTAGCTTGTAAAATAACTGAAAAATCTTGCTTGATAGCTTGAACAATCCTCAAAGCAGGAAGCCTCGAGTTATCGAAGACTGCTTTGTTCCTGAATTTCCAAAGATTCCACAAAATAATGGAAGGGAGAATAGAGCAACTCAAGGAACTTTGCTGCCACCAAGAGAAACAATGCTGGGGTATCGAGCAAAACGTGGAAATAACGCCATATGTCGAATCAAAATGATTCCAAACTTCAGCAGCTGTGTGGCTAAAAAGAAACACATGATCAAATGTTTCGATATGTCCGGATTCACAGCAAGAGCAGTTCGAAGCGAGGGAAAAACCTTTACTCCAAAGGCCTTCATCCAAAGGTAATTTCTTGCGGTTTAATTTCCAATGGAAAATACTGATCTGACGAGGAAGAAAAGGATGCCAAATAAACTGAGCAGACATCAAATATGGATTCTTAGGTTTCACGAGAGAGAGAGCTGAAGCTAAAGAGAAGGAACCCGAAGATGAAAGATCCCAGCACGGTAAATCATCAGAATCTGAGATGGATATGCGCTGCTGTATGATAGAAAGAATGCTGGAACTCGGCAAAACAACAAAGCGGCTCGGTAACGGCGGCTCGAGAACCAAGAACTTGGTGAGTCGGTTGGACAGCTGGAAGATGTCTTTAACAGGCTAAGGGGCAATCGAGATAGGCCGAAGGCTATGATGATCTCTAATCCGGTTATCATACCAAATAGAGCAATCTCCTTTGCCAATGACCCAGAAAATATGAGGCTCAGTAATCGTTCTTGCCTTGAGGAGGCGCAACCAAACGTGAGAACCTTTAGCAAGAGCTAAAGTGGGATGAGAGTTAGCACAATATTTTGCTCGTAAGAACTTGGACCATAAATTGTCTTTGAGTTCTAAAACGCCACCACGACTTAATACCATAAGCTTGAATGACATCCGATAAAGAGGAAATACCAATTCCTCCCTCCGACGTAGGTTGGCAACAAGACTTCCAAGAGATCCAATGACTTTTATTTTTCCTTCAAGACGACCCGAAAAAATTAGCTAGGATTCTTTCAATAGATGAAGCCACCGAAGGGGAGGATCCAAAGAAGCAACTTGATAGGTAGTGATGGAGTGCAACACATGTTTGATGAGAGTAAGACGCCTTTGGATTTAAAAAGGGCTCATCCATGAAGAAATTTTATTCGAAGTTTTAGGATCAGCTATCAAAATCTTTTTTCTTTCGACCAAAATAAAGAGGACAACCAAGATAAATGATAGGGAGTTGACCGCTGAAAACCCAAAGTAGCGAGAATGGCACGAGATCGAGCGTAGAAAGGTTAGGGTGCACGTAGAAGAAACTCTTGCCCACGTTGATCAATTGACCAGACATCCTCTCATAATTATAGATTAATTCCTTGTGCTTTAAAGGTTAGTGAACGTACCTTGGACCAAGTACTGGCTTGGCTTTTATAGTGAAATGGAGTAATTTGTGGGCTGATTTTGTGGGATGTCAATCCCCATAATCAAGGAGGAGTAATTGCCGGGCATGATTGGGCTCAATCCCTGATTTTTAGCCTGTGATCTCGGGAGCGCGTAGACGCGGCCCGTGATTCTTGGAGACAGCTACTGGCCTGCTTGGGCGTGCTCGCGTTGTGCTATGCTCGTGTGGATCATGCTCGTGTTGTTGTATGTTAGCTTAGATTTGCTTGAATCCATAACCTAAAAGTCTAAGACAAGGTGACTAATGGGCCTGCGTGTCTGTTAGAGTGGCAACTTGTACTTAGGCATAGCTTGAACAGCTTAGAGTTGCTAATTGTATAAGTCTTGAAGAAGATAGCCTATAGGACATCGGACGTCCTCTGCACAAATAGGCAAAACTTGATTCAGCAGTCTTACTTTGATATCGGACAAGCTCGTACAAGCCAAGCTCTATTTGCAAAGTTGAAGAACTCCAAGAACGTCCGATAGTCATCTGCCGAAGATATGTCCTAACTCAAAGATCTCATTAATTGCGATACAACGTTAACCTGCAAAACGCATTTAATGAAGCTTTCCATTCTTGGCATACAATTCAGAAAAGGACATTCACTGCAAGCACGTCTACCCATTTTTGGCAAAATGTCGTGACGATGGAACTTGAACCACCTATCGAGCTCAACAACACCATTAGAGCATTAAATGCTCTTGAATTCAAATTGAGCAACTCATGAAGATCTCCAACGGCTCCAAGGTCACTCCTGCATATAAAAGGAGACTTCATGGCAGCATTTAAACTTCTTCTCAACTACTTCAACTACTGAATCTCTATAGTCTTCAAGTTCTTAAAAGCTTAAACGTCCTATCTGTATACCTTCATTGAAGAGCTTCATACTTAGACGTCTAGTCCATTAAAAGCTCTTCATTGATAGCAACACTTAGCTCTTCATAGCTCACGAGAATTGAATCTTATTGATCTCAATTCTCCCACACAAACACTTGGTCAACAAAATTTTTGTACACAATCCATTAGAGGTTTAGTTTGTAAAATATCTAGTGGATAAACTTAGTACACGATTTTCAAATCCAAAGTTGACCACTTTGGTTGTGGACGTAGCACTTATTCATAAGTGTGAACCATATTAAATACTCTGTCTACTTGTGTGTGATTGTGAACTATTTGTGTTGCTTATATTTCCAGATTTCCAAAACTGTTGAGAACTGCTGATCTTATACTGTGAAGATCAGCCATCTTCAACTTGTCATATACTTCACAAGACTTCCGCCTGCTAATTCCTTTTTTTTTTAACTTAAGTGAAGTAAGATTTTTCGAATCAATTTTAAAAAAATTGAATATAGGCTATTCAACCCCCCCCTTCTAGCCTATATTGAGCAACCTTGGACCTAACAATTGGTATCAGAGCTTCACTCTTTGAAAAACTTGTTTTTCCGAGATTAACCTCTTGAGAGATTAAAGATCATGGCTGCTCACCAAATGTTGGAAACTTCAAACGTGAACCATTGTCCTGTCTTGGATGAAGTTCACTTTGACATCTGGAAAGATAAAGTCAAAAGACATATGAATTCAATTGACAAACGTTTGTGGAAATGTGTCACAGATGGACCCAGAATTCCAATGAAGCCTAATACACTGGCCGCGGTAGATGCAACTGCTGAACCTGAAGTACCAAAGCCAGAAGAGGAGTGGGATGATGAAGACCGAAAGAATGATGCTCTGGATGGAAAGGCCATCAACATCATTACTAGCTGTGTCGATATAAGCACGTACCAAGATTATCAACCTGAACACAGCAAAGGAGATGTGGGAAGCCATCCTTGAATATCTTGAAGGTGATGGTGAGACAAAAAATAACAAATTATACACCTGCATCCAGAAGTTTGACTCCTTCAAAAAGGATCCCAAAGAGTCTCTACGAAGCGCCTATGACAGATTCTATGAGGTAGTCAACTCTTGCTATTCTTTAGGAAAGAAGTATGAAATGAAAGAAATAAACATGAGATTTCTAAATGCACTAGGCAGTTTATGGCATGTTAAAATTACTGCCATGAAAGAGTCAAAAGATTTAAACAAACTGACTCTTAGAAACCTTTATGCTAGTCTTTCAGTTTATGAGCTTGAGATCCAACAAGCTCAAGAAATGGAAAAGAGTTTTAAAAACTTGTCCTTACCAGCCATGTCTACTGAACCTTCCTGTTCAAAACCTGATGAAACACCTTCTACATCCAGTGAAGATGATGATATTCTTTCTGACGAAGCCTTTGCTATGTTTGTAAAGAAATATCAACGTTTCAAAAGGTTTAATAAATCATCATCACATAGGCAGTCTTCTCACAAAACTGCCGTTCCTTATAAAACAACTGCTCAACCGAAAAGTTCTGCTCCTTATAAATCAGCAGACCACCAAAAGGACAATGAGCTAGTTTGTTTTAATTGTAGGAAACCAGGCCACTTTGCGTCTCAATGTCCTAAGCCAAAGTATGAATTTTATAAGAAACGTCCCGAGTCCAAATTTCAAAAACAAAAAGGGATGGTGGCTGAAGACATTGATGAAAGCAACCTACCTACTTGGTGTGACACTGACACTGATGAGGATGACTCCTGTGATTTTGCTGAAGAAGCCAACATATGCCTTATGGCCAGGGAGTCACCACATGATTCAGTGAGGTCACTACCATTTCAACAAAATGACAGTGATGATGATGATGAGTTCAATGACCCATCAAAGGGAGAGCTCATCAAAGCTAACAAAGACATGCTGGAAGAATTTTCAAAATTCAAAGCTGCCTATGTAAAACTTGCCAAGAAGCATGAACTAGCTGTCTCTGAGAAATCAACCTTGATGTCTAAGATCAAAGATCTTGATAGACAAAGAAGTGAAAGTATCAAATTGCAAAAGGAGAACAAAACTTTGACTGAAAAAGTGGACTTCCTACTTGAACACATCAAGAAGATAAATTCTGAAAAAGATGACCTTCAAAAGATTGTCAATACTTGGAATAACTCTAAAGGAAACTTTGATACCATTCTTTCAAACCAAAAATCTTTAGATGACAAAACTGGTATCGGTTTTCAAAATGAGTTCAATGTAGGTAGTCCTTCTAGTTCTCAAAAAGATGAGACATCCAAGTAAGTGCCAAGAATCCGTAGAAGTTTCTTATGACCAGCAGTCCCAAAAGGAAAGGACTTGGCTTTAACAAAGTTCCTTTTGTTTATCCCAAGAACACAAAAGACAAGTCCAAAAGAAAGCAATCGCAATTATGACTCGCTAATAGGAGTCGAGCAACTGAAATCTGTCATTAGTCACCCTAAGGAAACAGGGATGACTAATAGCAAGTCTAGGAACTCTCAGCTCAAACCTATTAAATTTGTCAAAGGCAAGACTGCTGATCTCAACACTGCCTATAAATGGGCAAAAGAAGTGAATTCGCCGATAAAAGCTTAAAGGACATGTGCTCAAATACAAAATCTTTTGATAAGAGGTCTACTTATTGTAAACCTAATATCAACAAGAAAAGGCATTATCAGCCTAAGTCCTATAGGCCAATTATCAGCAGAAAGATCATTCCAAAGACTGCTGATAATAGGAAACCTCAAAAGAAATCATTACTCATGTTGAAGGATTTCACAAATGCTCTTTCGCAAAACTATGGTCATGAGTTTCATGAATGCCTTCTGAGATTCACACCTAAATCTAGAGGATTTACTCCTCCAAAGGTTAAACAGGTGTGGATCCCAAAAGGTTGCTAACCTTGAGGACCCAAAAATAAAAGGGGACCATATTCTTAAATGTCTATATTTCAGGAATGCTTTATGGCTGTCAATGAAGAAGAAAAAGATCTATGGTATCTAGACAGTGGATGCTCAAAGCATATGACTGGTGATCCAAATCTTCTCTCAAGCATTGTTGAAGCAAAGGGTCCCTCAGTCATATTTGGAGATAACTCAAAAGGGAAGACCATTGGTTATGGAAGTATAATCAGAGGCAATCTTTCTATCAACAAAGTTTCTCTAGTTGAAGGTTTAAAGCACAATCTGCTGAGCATATCACAATTCTGTGATAAAGGTCTAACCTGTCAATTTTCCTCTAGTCAATGTCTCATAAAGGACAATGAGACATGTTCAACTATCCTGACGGATTCAGAAAAGGGAATGTCTATGCTGTTGACCTAAATGCAGTTGGAAGAAAATCAAATCTATGCTTGGTTGCTAGGTCATCATCTGACAACAGCTGGTTGTGGCACAAAAGGCTTAGTCATCTCAATTTCAAATACCTGGAGAAGCTATCAAAAGATAATCTAGTTGTTGGTTTGCCTAAGTTATCAACTGAATCACACAGTCTCTGCAGAGCATGTCAACTGGGCAAACTACACAAATCTTCCTTCAAAAGCAAGCCTTGCCTATCAACAACCAGACCTCTACAGCTCTTGCACATGGATCTGTTTGGACCTGTAACTACTACAAGTCTTGGTGGCAGCAAGTATACTCTTGTGGTAGTTGATGATTACTCAAGATTCACTTGGGTAGAGATGATGTCCTCCAAAGATGAAGCATATGACATCATTACTGAACTCTTCAGAAGACTACAAACTCAGAAGCTGGATGATATCTCTGATGTCAGATCAGACAATGGAACAGAGTTCAAAAACAATGGTGTTGCCAAATATTGTGATGACCATGGAATTGGTCACAATTTCTCTGCAGTTGGCACACCTCAACAAAATGGAGTTGCTGAAAGGAAAAACAGAACTCTCATTGAAGCAGGAAAAACAATGATTGCTGAAGCAAAACTGCCTATGTATTTCTGGGCAGAAGCTGTGAACACTGCCTGCTTCACACAAAACAGGTCCATCATAAACAAATTTCATAACAAAACTCCATATGAAATATGGAGAGGCAGAGCTCCCAACATTGGATTCTTTAAGATATTTGGTTGTAAATGCTATGTTCTTTACAATGGTAGAGAACATAGAGGTAAATTTGAATCCAAAAGTGATGAAGGAATTTTTCTGGGATATGCCAAGTTTTCAAAAGCATACAGAGTTTACAATAAAACTTCACTAAAAGTTGTTGAATCTGTACATGTTTCTTTTGATGAATTTGATTTCATTGGGCCACATTTGGCTCCTAAGGTTACTAATGATTCTGATGAACATGAGACAGTGTAACCAAGTCCCGATCCGATCCTCCTTCTTCACAAGAACTTCCAAGAGTCAACCTATTAGAATCCTCAAGCGAACCAACAAATGAAAACTCTGAAAACCCTGAATCCACTTTGCCTTCTACACCAGAAGTCATACAACCTACCTTGGAATTAACCTACCCTTTAGAAAATCAAGCTTCAGTCACTTCTACTTCTCAAGAATCCAACTCTGCTGATGCAACCAGACAAATTCAACCTACAGAAGTTAGGGAAGTAAAAGATCATCCTATCACTCAAATCATTGGGGATCTTAATGTTGGCGTTCAAACTAGACAAGCTTCAAGAAATGAATGCATGTATTCCACTGCATTTGTATCTAACATCGAACCCAAAAAGATTGATGAAGCTCTGGAAGATCCAAGCTGGGTAGAAGCTATGCAAGAAGAGCTAAACCAATTTGATAGATGCCAAGTCTGGTCACTGGTACCTAGGCCTAAAGAACAAACAGTTATTGGCACAAAGTGGGTTTTCAGAAACAAAATGGATGAAAACGGCAATATTATAAGAAACAAGGCAAGACTGGTAGCCCAAGGATATAGACAGGAGGAGGGTATTGACTATGATGAGACATTTGCTCCTGTTGCAAGATTAGAAGCTATCAGATTATTCTTGGCCTATGCCTCTTTCAAAGACTTCAAAGTTTATCAAATGGATGTAAAGAGTGCTTTTCTAAATGGAGAACTTCAAGAAGAAGTCTATGTAGAACAACCTCCCGGATTCATAAACTATTCAAGAAGAGAAGATGTCTACAAGCTGAGGAAAGCCCTTTATGGACTTAAACAAGCTCCAAGAGCCTGGTATGAGACCCTTTCAAAGTTCTTGACATCTCAAGGCTTTGTAAGAGGTCAAATTGACACTACCCTCTTCATTTTGAAACATAAAGGTCATTCCTTACTTGTTCAAATATATGTTGATGATATTATCTTTGGTTCTACTAACGAAAATCTTTGCAAAAGATTTGAAAAGCTTATGCAGAGTAAATTTGAGATGAGCATGATGGGAGAGCTCAATTTTTTCCTTGGTCTTCAAATTCAACAAAGTTCAAATGGTATCTTCATCAATCAAGCCAAATATGCAAAGGATGTTATCAAGAAATTTGGTCTTGAGAATGCAAACAGCTTCAGCACTCCTATGGCTACTAACTGCCATCTTGACAAAGATGAGAAGGGCAAGAAAGTGGACATGACTCTCTACAGAAGCATGATTGGTTCACTTTTATACTTAACTGCTAGTAGGCCTGATATCATGTTTGCTGTTTGTGTTTGTGCTAGATTTCAAGCTGATCCAAAGGAGTCTCATCTACAAGCAGCCAAAAGAATCATCAGATATCTGATAGATACTCCCAATTTGGGAATATGGTATCCTAGAGATTCATCTTTTAATCTTATAGGCTACTCTGATGCTGATTTTGCTGCATGTAAAGTTGACAGGAAAAGCACAAGTGGGACTTGTCAATTCTTAGGAAATAGACTTGTCTCATGGGCCAGCAAGAAGCAAACCTCTGTCTCAACTTCAACAACTGAAGCAGAATACATAGCTGCCGGTAGCTGCTGCTCACAATTGCTGTGGATCAAACAACAACTTGTTGATTATGAGATTACGACTGATAATTGTCCTATAATGTGTGACAACACGTCAGCAATCTCAGTATCTCAAAATCCTGTCATGCACTCCAAGACAAAGCACATTGATGTGAGATATCACTTTCTTAAAGACCATGTTGAAAAAGGTAACATCAGCATGCAATATGTGCCTACAGAGAATCAGGTAGCAGACATATTCACAAAACCACTTGATTCAACCAGGTTTGCATTTTTAAGAGGAGAGCTTGGCATGCTTGACCTCAATCCTTAACCTCTTTGACTAACTATTTAAATCATTTTTACAAAATTGTCTAAATGGCCTGCAAATTGAAACTCTGCCGAGAAATTAGACAATACTGAGTACGCCCTTACATGTCCAAGTCGGCAGTCTTTATAAAAAGTAGGCAGACCTAAGCACGTCATGAAGTCAGTCATTCATCAGGTCATAAATGCGGACTTCAAAAATTATCAAATACCATTTATTAACTTGTCAGAAGTACAAAAAGGCAAATGATACAGTATTTCTTCACATTTTCCAAAAACCGCCATTTGCCAGTTTTCAAAAACCTCTCGACTTCCAATCTGCAATCTTCCCAAATCTTCTCAAAACTTCGAATTTCTCTTGTTCTCGAGCAGAAATCATCAATGGTAATGATTTCTACACCTTCTAATTCACTTAAATCAAGTTTTATGATTTGCATTAACCTAATTTGTGCTATTTCGAACAATACTTCATTGATGAACTGCAAAATCTTGAAATTGACGTTTGAATCTTGTTTATGTAGCATAAAATTGTGACTTCGGATTTCTTTGATATTATGTCTTTAGCTTTCACAATCCTGTTTACTTAAAAATTGACAAAATAGGTAGATATTTTGAAACCCAGTTCATGAACTGTTCTTGTCATTCGTCATCATACGCACATATTTTGGGTTTTAATCAACAAGCACTGTTTGTGTTAATATCGGCGATCACTCACATCGGTGTATTTAATCATACCTTCTTATATCTATGTGCTGTTCTCATATCCACTAACCGTATAGGCAAGGACTAAATCTTCCAAGGCTACCGACACAACATCATCCTCTTGCATCTGCTAAGCCATCTAGGGCTAAACAGCGCAAATCTTCCACTAAGAATACTTGGTCAAGTTATCATCCTGGGATGACGATCGATCGAGATTCCATTATCGCACATCTGCCGGTGATGCATTGCTTAAGGATTTAACAGAATGTGGGCTTCTTCCCTTGTTCCAACTTCATGATACCCACTACAGCAATGCTTTAGCTGAGGAATTTTACACAAGGATGATTCTGCCTCCTCCTCCAGCCAATGCCAATGAACCGGTCAACCTAAGCTACATCAAAGGTTATATCAGAGGCCATTACATCAAATTGACCTATAAGGATATAGGGGCAATCCTTGAACTGCCTATTGAAGGCAAACTAGACTTAACCGATGCTGAATCAGCGCTTGCTTGGGAAATGATGCGAGGATCTGCTCAACCTGAAAGGTTCTCTGAGATGTCTAGAAATCTCTTCCCTGAAAATGCTTATCACATCATCTGATCGATAAGAGCATTCTCTTCAAGAATGGGGCAAGAGACATTTTTACATCTCAACAACTTCGTGGACCAAAGCCGTGATTCTTCGAAAGCTCAACCGGGCAAAAATTGTTTTCTATGCTGTCGCAAAGTGTTGCCGACGTCCAATCCAACCCCTCCATGCGACGACCTTTCGTACGAGTCATCAATGTCATTCTTCGCCGATTTGAAGAAATCGATGATAAAGTTATCACCGACGATCTCATCAAGGTGTCTAACACCTATGTTTTCACTGTCAACAACGTTACCCGATACCGGACGATATGGCCAAACGATCAATAGTCATTCTGTGCTGCCGCTTCTCCACTAGTGGCACTTCTACCCAAGCCAACAAGGGTAAACGGAAAGTCACGTGTTCGAGTCCGAGCCCGCCGAGGAGGAGCCTAAACCTATAGGGCCGAGCTTCCGAGAACTTTGATCTCAGACGCTTGATCATGATCCTTATGAACCTTCGAGCCTACTTCCAAAAGGCCAAACATTCCTCCTCTCTCACCCTCCGTCTCAAGAAAAACGCAAATCTCGCACTAGATCGAGGTTGAAAAGGATACCTCTAATTTCAAACCCGCAGATCTCTCCAAACTCAATCTCAAACAGACTCTCCATTCCACGATGAATCTTTTGGTCGCCGGATGTAACATCTGCTCCTTCCACTCAGCCGTGTTCGCACCAACTGTTTCCTCTCCCAGTTTCTCCATCGGCAGTTCCCACCAAATCCTCTCCACTTTCTACTTCGCCTCTTCTTCACCTACACGGTCCGCTCATGGAATGCGCATTAAAAGAGTGCAAAGAAAAGAGTGCACTTCAAGAACCCGCCGATATAGCCTCTTCACCACTTCACCACCTCTACCTACTACCACTACCACCTCACCTACTTCCTCACCTCCTTCCTCTGCTCCCATTCAAACAACCACCACACTAGAACCATCTATCTCACTGCCATCATCTCTCAACCACCTTCTTCCAAACGCCCTATCTCTCCCTCTTCGACCCGCCTATCCCCAAACGCCTCAAGACCAACCCATACACCATCTACACCCCGAGGTGATTTCTTGTCCTTCCGGACAACAGCCTAAGCCCAACCCGCGATTCGACCCTACCTTTCTACCCTTGACTACCCCAGAAATTTCCCCGGCCTATGTCCGCGGTGAAATTTTCTTTAAATGGGGTGCTTTCTATGAACCTCTTCCTCCCACTGGTCCCAGCAATTCTTCTCCCACAACTCCGCGGTCCAAGATCTCATGATCTTCAACCAATGGGTTGCAATTCACAAGGACCTAGGCCTTCCTCTCCCCACGAATCAACCGTTTCTTCTTTCCTTTCTCTGCCTAAACCTCCGTCTTCACTCTTATCGCTATCCTTCCATCCTTCTTCACCCCGTGGTCTACAACTTCACTGATGTAGTCACCACTTACCTTGGCTTCAACCCTTACATCTCTACTCTATACCGATCTCCTCCCCCTATCTCTATCTCCACTCCTTTTCTCATTGGTCGTCTAAGGCCTCCATCCCCTCTCATCCCTCCATATTATCCATCCCTTCGTTTGACCTACCCTAGCCAATCCCAACCCTCTACCAGCCATATTACCATTTCCACCTCCAGTCCTTCTTCAACATCCTCCGGCCACTCCCAGTCTTCCACCGACTCCTCCACCCTCTCCTACCCAAGCCGCCCAATCCTTCCCCTTGAGGTCCATCCTCTCCTCCGGGTCATCCCGACTCGTCGATACCTATCTGCCGAGGTTGTTCATAAATTTTTGAAAGACTTTGAGGTCATCTCTGTTGACCTAACAAAGGCCCTGCACCAGCTCTCTGCAGATCAGTCTCACATCACCCATGTCCAGGCTGATTGCATGACCCAAGTCATGGAAATTTCGAAGGGCGCCAAGGCCGCTTTTGATGCTTGCCTCCGGTCCATCTCGGCCGCCAAGTTGCTCTTGCCGGATCACGGATCTTCCTCCTCGACATCCGCCATCTTCAAAACCAATTGGGACAACATCGCCACTAAGATGATGCGGATAGTCGACATGATTGAAGCTGGTTACAAGCTTATACTTCACTCTCAACGTCGGGCCAATCGCTCTGTTCACTCCTCTGTGAGAGCAACGCGCAATCTCACCTCCAAGCACTTGGCCTTCTATCGCAAAGAGCACATCACTACCTCCACCCGTCTTGCTCTCATTGATACATCGCTTGCGTCCATGAAGGAGGAGATGGCTAGACTCAACAATGATCGCGGACAAGGCTCATTGAGCATAATGCACTAATCAAACGAGAAAAATAGCGATCTGTCCTCTGCATTAGGCGATACAAGAGACGAGTTAGCCGAGGTCAAACAGAAAAACATCGATCTCTCCTACGATTTGGCCGACGCAAAGATGAATTAGCGAAGCCAAAGAAGAAATTGCAAATCTAAAGGTGCTAACTCTAGATGGACATCAAGAGGTTATCGCCATCTTCATCGAGGCTATGGTCGTAGACCATCTAGGTCATCCTCTCGATCCGTAGATAAATTTTTTAAAACTTTGGAATTAAACTCTATGTTTAATTCACAATGTTTATATTTTAAATATTTTCATGCTTTTTATGAAGCGCTTATTATGTGAATGCATGAAAATTAAACCACCGGTTTAAATACATGTTCTATATTGTCTATTACGCATGTTTTTAAATTCGGTCTAATTACAAGTGTCGATGCTTAATTTCCCATTTGTGAACACTTTGTAATTCTTGAATACAATGACCTATATGTAAGTTCATCTAGGGCATGCTTATTTAATATATCAATCTTTCAAGCATGTTATTACTAGATTTGAACTTGGTCACTGATATTGTATTCGTAGGGTCATGGACTCAAGCAAATAGGAGGAGATTGTTGTATGTTAGCTTAGATTTGCTTGAATCCATAACCTAAAAGTCTAAGACAAGGTGACTAATGGGCTGCGTGTACGTTAGAGTGGCAACTTGTACTTAGGCATAGCTTGAACGACTTAGAGTTGCTAATTGTATAAGTCTTGAAGAAGATAGCCTATAGGACATCGGACGTCCTCGCACAAATAGGCAAAACTTGATTCAGTCTTACTTTGATATCGGACAAGCTCGTACAAGCCAAGCTCTATCTGCAAAGTTGAAGAACTCCAAGAACGTCCGATAGTCATCCGAAGATATGTCCTAACTCAAAGATCTCATTAATTGCGATACAACGTTAACTCGCAAAACGCATTTAATGAAGCTTTCCATTCTTGGCATACAATTCGAAAAGGACATTACGCTGCAAGCACGTCTACCCATTTTTGGCAAAATGTCGTGACAGATCGGAACTTGCGAACCACCTATCGAGCTCAACAACACCATTAGAGCATTAAATGCTCTTGAATTCAAATTGAGCAACTCATGAAGATCTCCAACGGCTCCAAGGTCACTCCTGCATATAAAAGGAGACTTCATGGCAGCATTTAAACTTCTTCTCAACTACTTCAACTACTGAATCTCTATAGTCTTCAAGTTCTTAAAAGCTTAAACGTCCTATCTGTATACCTTCATTGAAGAGCTTCATACTTAGACGTCTAGTCCATTAAAAGCTCTTCATTGATAGCAACACTTAGCTCTTCATAGCTCACGAGAATTGAATCTTATTGATCTCAATTCTCCCACACAAACACTTGGTCAACAAAATTTTTGTACACAATCCATTAGAGGTTTAGTTTGTAAAATATCTAGTGGATAAACTTAGTACACGATTTTCAAATCCAAAGTTGACCACTTTGGTTGTGGACGTAGCACTTATTCATAAGTGTGAACCATATTAAATACTCTGTCTTCTTGTGTGTGATTGTGAACTATTTGTGTTGCTTATATTTCCAGATTTCCAAAACTGTTGAGAACTGCTGATCTTATACTGTGAAGATCAGCCATCTTCAACTTGTCATATACTTCACAAGACTTCCGCCTGCTAATTCCTTTTTTTTTTTTTAACTTAAGTGAAGTAAGATTTTTCGAATCAATTTAAAAAAAAAAAATTGAATATAGGCTATTCAACCCCCCCCCTTCTAGCCTATATTGAGCAACCTTGGACCTAACACGTGTGTTCGCGCGGTGCTCGCGCGGTGCTATGCTGTTGGCCTGCCTTCTGGCTAAAGTCCCTGCCCGAATATGTCCTGACCGGCGCATCCGGGCATCAAGATAATTTTGGTGTCATCAATGGCCCCTTGCTCCTTGTCCAAGAAGTATTTATGCTCGTGGCGAGGAGCAATCATGGTTGTTAGGCGTTTAGTTGGGCGACGTCATCTATGAAGTGACCAAAAGGACGGAAGGCTGCCGCTTAGGATACCGTGCCTGTTTGGTTTCGAGGCGCATTAAATGCGGAGGGTAGGCCCAGGCCTAGGCCCGTAGGCACCCGTTGGAGGCCCAGTAGCCTTGGAGGGAAAGTGAAACCCTTAAATAGATTTGGGCGATCCCTCTTGTCATTTTTACCAATTCTTTTCTTCTTCTACTATCGCCGCTACTGTTGCCGCTGCTAAGATTTTTCGTGGAGCTTCTACCCTTCCAGAATTCTTGCTGTCCTAGTTGATATTTTCGCAAGTTCATCCTTCTTCTGCATTATAACTCCAGGTATTTGCTCGCGCCTCTCTCTCAATTTCTCTGTTTTGCTTTTGAGTTTTCCTTTTGAAGGTGTCGTCAATAGCCATGAATAGGTAATGAGAGGACATTGTTTTCGGGGCGTTGATCCTCAGATGAGGAGGATTTTGTGTTGCGAACCCTCTGAGAGGGTTTAAGCCATGTATTATGGTAGATCTCGAATTTAGGGTTTCTTCCCTTCTTTACTCCCTTTTAGCTAATACCACACTTAGCCAGCCTTCTTTCCCTTTGTAGTGATGTCATCCTCCGTTAGTCTTCGCGGTGCATCTGATTCAGAGGCCACCCATTCGGAGGAGGTTTTTGATTATGACCGTGAGCAAGGTTTGAGTGAGCCGAGTTCTGAGCCCACCCCTCCGACTTCTCCAGTGAGTGATTCCTCCAGCGAGGTCCAGGTCACCCGAGTAGTTGAAGCCCCGAGCACAGACGATGATTCAGCGAGCTCGAGCTCGCCGAGACTTGCTCGGGCGCGAGCTCGCGGTGTCCGATCAAAGCCTGCTTCTCTTTCAGGGACCTCAGATGACTTGTGGAGGTCTTTCGATGGAGATAGAGATGTTCAAAATTGGTTTTCCACTCTTGGAATAGATGAGCAAATGTATCGTGTCCGAGTGCTCGATCCTCGGAGTGAAAATGTTGAGTTCCGCGATCACACTGATCGGGTGGTATTCTTCTACGAATTTTTCCAACTGGGATGGCATCTGCCTTTGGATCCCTTCATAGTTGAGTTTCTGATGGCTTCTCAGGCCGTCCCTTCCGATCTCATGTTGAACACTGCTCGAGTTCTGAGCTCGTTTATTGTATTGTGCCGTCTGCTCGGCTTCGAGCCTTCTCTGTCGGTGTTGAGGAAATATTTTGTGTTCGGCACGGACAAGCGGACGCCGCATTTCTGCCCTCGAAGCCAAAATGTCCTCGCTTTTCGGCGACTTTCCCAACAAGACGGAAAAGTGGGACGAGAAGGTTACGCTTGTTGAATCGCGACTTGGGTGGCCTTTCCCACCGCCCACCGATAAAGCCGTGCCTCCCAAAGGGAATGTGGATGCTTCCTCGTCGTGGGATCGTGAGTTAAATGCTGCTATCGAGGCGGCTCTAGAAATTGATGGCCAGGTCCAGACTTGGACGTTTGATTGGAAAGCTTTGACCGATGACGTCGAGCTATTACGTCTGGCCGGCGTCAATCGTCTGCCCGTTGGGGGAGTTCCTGCTAGGGTAGTGATGGCCAATGAGTTGCCTCACCCCGCTTGGGGGCCTCATCAGGACATGGCTTTTCCGGGCGACTGTTTAGCCTGCAAGGAGATTGGCACCCGTTGTGTTGCCCCTTTGGACCCTTCTGGTTTGACTCTGTATTTTTTGTATTTTAGTTTAACGCTCCTCTTGTTTATTGGCCTGATGTCGCTTTTTGGTCGCAGAAATGAAGAGGATAAATGTTGATCTTGCCAAGAAGGCTAAGAAGGATCTTGGCGCGTCGATCTACGCTTTCCACTCGCCTCCGCGCCGTGCCCGAGTACCCACCGGAGATCCCAAGGTGGGCTCCTCTGGAACGGGCACGAGCAAATCCAAGGCTCCGGTGGCTGCTAATCCCCCTACTCGATCTTCTCCTCGACGCTCCTCAGCTTCTCGCTCGGAGGATGCCTCTGACCCTACTGCTCAGCAGGACCCAGCCGCCCTCTCACTTCGAAAGAGGAAGAGTGGCGAGGAGGCAACCGAGCGCTCTGTGCGCCCAAAAGGGCCAGACACTGCGGCGGGGACTTCTGGTGTTGAGGCTCCCCAAGTGCGCAAGCCATCGTGGATGGAGCCAGGCTTCAAAATGCCGGCCTCGCGGGAAGCTTCGATGGCCCTTACTACAGAACTGGCCGACGTACCGGTGATTGATAATATTGATCTCCGCGTTCGTGGAGCTGCTGCCATTTGTGGTCAGGGAATTGTTCAGAGGGCTTCCCATGCGGGCTTGGTTCGTCGCAATTCCCGCGAGTCGAATGGAGTCTTGTTCGGCCAAGCTGGCCTGGCCGCTTGTGAGGTAAATTTAGCCATTCTTTTTACTTTCTGTCTGCTCTCATCCCCAGTCGTTCCGACTAACCATACGTTTTTCAGATGCTGACCAACTTCAACATGCTCGCTGCTCGTGCCTCCGAGTCTTCGGCTAGGGTTGCCAATCTGAAGGGAGAGCTCAAGGGAATGGAGACATTGCTGGCCAAACGGAATGGGCAGCTCATTGCCAAGGACAAGGAGGTCCTGGCTAAAACTGAAGAGGTCTCTAAGCTTGAGGCTGAGCTGAAGGCCCTGAAAGACCAGCATGAGCTTCTGAAGGGAACCGAGAAGTCTCTCCGCTCCAGAAATGCCGAGCTCGAGCAGAAGGTCCCCCAGCTGGAGATGGAGAAACTCGAGCTGGGTCGCGACTTGGAGAGGTCGGTGACCTACGTGGCGCAGGTCAAGGCGGCTAGTGAGGAGGAGGTCATCACTCGCTACCGGGCATCCGAAGCTTATCAGGAAGACTTGACTAATGCGGTCTCTCCCTACTACGATCAGGGGGTCCAGCATGCTCTTCGGGTGCTCGGTGGTCTCGGCCTGAATGGGGTCACCGTCGACGCCCTCGCTGACGTCTCCTCGGCTTCCTACTATGGGGCTGAAGCTCGCCGTGGGCACGCTTGGTACCCTTTCGACGAGGAGGACTTGGCCTTGCTGAAGGAAAGCGACCAACTGGAGGGACGTGAGGAGTGGATTCCTCCTACTCCTTTGGTGGTCAACGTCCGGTCAGTGCTCGAGGCCCGTCGTCTCGCGGAGGAGGTTATACCTGCTACTCCGGCCGCTGAAGCTCCCAATGGGAATCAGGCTGAGGTCGGGGGGACGCATGTCGAGGCGGCCCCTACCGAAGGAAACGTTGCCCCGTAATCTTTTTTGTTGTAAATGCTTTTGTTGGCTGCGTGCCCCCTCTTTTCCTTTATTTGTAAAGACTTCTTGTTTATTTTAATGAAACGTAGCTAGCCGTAACTTGCATCTTTCGTATTCGTTCGGTCTTGCGAACATGTCCAGTCGTGGCTAATAGTTCCTTCTTTCATGTTACGTTCGGTCTTGCGAACATGTCAGTCGTGGCTATTAATTGAGATAATTTTAACCGATCCTGAAACAAAATAACTTTAACCGTAACTTGAAATTTTTACAAGTCTCGGATTGCCCGACTTTGCGAGCATTTAGGCTAAATGATAGATAATAAGTAGTTTAGTTCGAACTTGCGACTACAACTAATTATGGCCTATCATGACTTGAGTTTAAACAAGTCTCATGCCCTACTCGGTCTTGCGAGCATTGGGACAACTTGAAATGTAACAAGCCGTTCTGCTCGATCTTGCGAGCGACATGAGAACTAGTGATAAGTCTAGTCACAATAACTTGAAATTTAACAAGTTTTATCGTTTGCTCGTTCTTGCGAGCATAATTGAATAACAGGAATGATAATAAAACACTAAATCAAGCTTTATTTCATTTATTGTCATGCTTCAGTTTACAAATAAACTTTTCGTAAGATCTTACCTATTGATAGTATCTCCTAAGATGATCTGCATGCCATGGGTGTTTTAGGTCAACTCCCTCCTTAGTTCACAACATGTAGGTTCCTTCTTTGACTACTTTTGTGACTTGGAAGGGACCTTCCCAATTTGGCGAAAGTTTGCCCATTTCTACCGTCCGTAGCTTCAATTTTTCGAAGAACCCGGTCGCCGATCATGAAAGATTTCTTGTGAACTCTTTTGTCATGATGACCCTTGGCCCTCGCTTGTAGTTGATCATTCTCATTTTCGACTCAGCTTTTTTCTTCGAGCGATCCATATCCATTAGCCGCTCATGGTCGTTTGTCCGTTCGTTGAATTTTGAGACTCGATCGTTGGTAGGGCCATCTCCACCGGGCCATGGCCTCGTAACCATAAGTTAAGGCGAAAGGAGTTTCTCTGTTGGCCCCCGACCGTAGTTCTAACGGCCCAAAGTGCGGCGGGCAACTCATCTAGCCATCTCCTGCTCTTCCTCAAGATTCCTTTTGAGAGCGTGCACTGCTTATTCCCGCCTCTACTGTCCGTTGCCCGTGGGTATGCAACCGAAGACCGCCGGTGTTTGATGTGCGATTTTCACAAGCCCTCGTAAATCTTTCGGAGAATTGAGTTCCATGATCGAGACGATTGCTCGGGGTACTCGAAACGACACCGATGAAATCGTGTACAAAGTTGATGGCGTTTTCGTTATGCTCGCTAGAGGTTTAGCTTCAATCCATTTGGTGAAGTAATCAATTGCCACGATCACGTATTTGCAATTTCCCCGGGCAGTGGGGAAAGGTCCAATTAAATCTATTCCCCACATGTCGAATGGCCATGACGCAACAACCAGTGACTGCTCGGTAGATGGTAGCCGGGGTATGTCCGCGTATCGTTGGCATTTGTCGCACCTTCTGACGTAGTTTTCAGCTTCTCTTCTCAGGTTCATCCAGTAATAGCCTGCTGAGATTACTTTGTCTGATAAAGTTCTGGCCCCTGGGTGACCCCCGCACACTCCTTCGTGAACCTCGGCGAGAAGGCGTTCGGTCATTTCAGGTCGTACACACCTTAACAAGGGCCTTGAGAATGATCGCCTGTAAAGAATTCCATCTATAACTGTGTATCGGGCGGCGCGCTTTTGTATTGTCCGAGCTTGATCTTTATCCTCAGGTAAAGTTCCTTGCTCGATGTAATCTTGTAGCTCGTCGATCCAACACCTCTCGGTGATCTCTATATCCAGGATTTTTGCTCGCTCGATTGTTGGCATCTCGATGTGCTCGATCATCACGGCGGGATGGAGGTGTGAGATTTCTGCTGTTGCAATCTTGGATAAATAGTCTGCTCGTACATTCTCTGTCCGGTCAATTCTGATTAATTCCCAAATTGCATTCTGGCTAGCAACTCCCTCGCCAGTTCGCAGTATTTCTCTAAGGTGGGGTTATTCACCCCATACTCCCCCTTAACTTGATTCACAATG
Organism: Platycodon grandiflorus; assembly: GCA_016624345.1. Lineage (NCBI taxonomy): Eukaryota > Viridiplantae > Streptophyta > Magnoliopsida > Asterales > Campanulaceae > Platycodon > Platycodon grandiflorus. The sequence goes on from CM028362.1 coordinate 53,701,668, forward strand.
AGTTGTGAATCACTAGATGACTATATTCTGAATTCCTATGTCCAATGCCAATTCTGTGCCCGCTATCAGTGCTTCATATTCGGCTTGATTGTTGGACATTGGGAATGTAAAGCGCAGCGCTTTTTCGAAGTGATCTTCATGCTCGGGGGGAATGAGTATGATGCCCGCCCCGCTTCCAGACTTGCTGGAAGCTCCATCGACGAATAGTTCCCAATAGACACTTAGTCTACTCCGCTGCTCGGGTAGGACTCTCGTCTCGTCTCTGTCTCTTCCCTTCTCGGTCGAAAAACTTGTTTCGACCAGAAATCTGCGCTCGTGCCCCGATCGCTCTTTTGGGACTATAATCGATGTCGAATTTCGTGAGTTCGATCGACCATTTTAGCAGTCTGCCTGAAGAGTCTGGTTTGTGTAGAATTTTCCGTAGTGGATAATCTGTGTATACAATTATGGGATGTGCAGAAAAATAAGCCCGCAGTTTGCGAGCTGAGACAACAAGCGAGTAAGCCAATTTTTCTGCATTAAAATAACGGGCTTCGACCTGGGTCAGAGCCTTGGATACATAATAAACAGGTCTTTGTACATTTGAATCTTCCCTAACCAAGACCGCAGCCACTGCCTGCTCGGTGGCTGCGAGATACACAAATAGTTTTTCCCCGAGAACGGGGCTGCTCAACAGTGGGGGCTTGCTCAGATATTCTTTGAGCAGCTCAAACGCCTCCGAGCATTCTTTGGACCACACAAACCCCTTATTTCCGCGCAGAATCTTGAAGAAGGGTAAGCATTTTTCTGCTGATCGGGAGATGAATCTTCCCAATGCGATGATGCGGCCATTCAGCCTCTGTACATCCCTGATCGATTGAGGTGTTTCATTTCGAGGGCCTTTATTTTCTCGGGATTGGCTTCTATTCCCTCGGTTGACCATGAAGCCCAAGAATTTTCCTGCTCGAACGCCGAAAACAGATTTGCTCGGATTGAGCTTCATGTTGTTCTTACGAAGGTTGGTGAACGTTTTGGCCAGATCAGAAATATGGTCGCGACCCTTCGATTTCACGACCATGTCGTCTACATATGCCTCGACATTTCTGCCAATCTGCGATGAGAATACCTTGTTGATCATCCGTTGATATGTGGCCCCAGCGTTTTTTAGTCCGAAAGGCATCATCTTGTAGAGAATAGCGCCGCCGCTCGGAAGGTGTATGGGCCTTGTCATGTTCGCCATCTTTACTTGGTGATATCCGGAGTAAGCATCCATGAAGCCGAGCATCTCGAATCCGGCTATGGCATCGACCGTCGGTCTATTCGCGGGAGCGGGTAGCAGTCCTTTGGGCAAGCCTTGTTTAAGTCTGTGAAGTCTACACATAGCCTCCACTTTTCGCTGGACTTCTTAACCATGACCACATTAGCCAACCAGGTTGGGTAATGGATCTCCTCGATTATGCCCGCTGCGAGTAGCTTTTCAATTTCTGCTTTGATAGCTTTATCCTTTTCAGCCGAGAACTGTCTTGCTCGCTGTTGGACAGGTCGGAACTCTGGACTGATGTTGAGTTCATGAAGAGCAACGTCCTCGCTAATCTCCTTCATATCCTCGACTGTCCATGCAAAGACATCGAGACTCTGTTTCAGTGCACGATTAGTGTTCGCGCTCTCTCCCAGGCTTTTTCCAATTTTGATCTTCTCGCCGATGATGCTGGATTGATGATTACTTCTTCGAGTTCGCCGTGAGCTTCAATTTCAGGGTTGTCCCTGACTTGCAAGGTCTCCACCTCTAACTCTTTCTTCTTCCCGAGAACTTGCTCGGTACTGTTCCCCGAGAGCTTGCTCGGTGTTGTGTCCGAGTACTTGCTCGGAGTTACTTCCGAGAACTTGCTCGGAAGCCGTGAGATCGAGTATAACTCCTAACTGCATCGGAGTTATCTCTGAGAATTCCTCCTTCCTTGAAAACTCGACTTCGTTGTTGCCATCGGAGATTGTGAGTTTTCGTTTTGCCTTGTGTGTCTTTTGGAGGTATCTGTATATGGAGCTTGGTTGGCTTCTGAGCTCTCCTACCCCATGTGGTGTTGGAAATTTTGCCCGCTGATGTGGGGCTGATACCACCATTTGGAATTTTGCCATAGAGGGGAGGCCTAAAATGGCATTGTAATGTGCCCGGAGATCGATAACAAGGAATGTTATCTTCTCCGTCCTAGTCCTTTGTCCCACGCCGATCATGACCTCCAGCTCGATCGTTCCTTTAACCGCAACTTTGTGGTTGGTGAATCCTTCAAGATGACCCACGTATGGTTTAAGGTGGACATCTGAGTAACCCATCTGTTTGAAGCAGTTGTAGTAAAGGATGTCACGAGATGCGCCGTGTCCAAGAATATTCTTTCAACCTCCCGAGTCTATGCTCGCTTGCACGGCCAAGGCTTGCTCGGCCGCTAAAGTTGTGGTTGCCAACTCGCTCGCGTGAATGTGATAGCTTCCTCACGCCTCCCGAGCACCACAGGAACAGATGGCACCTTATCCAACAAATGGATTTGACTTTTCAATTTTGTGATGCTCAGTTCGTCCTCCAAGATGACGGCTATTCTTCCTCTTGGTTGACGGTTGTGACCCGGGTCTTGCCCGGTTCTGTTTCCGCCTGCGTTGTGCCTGGCTTTGAACCGATCTAGCTTCCCTTGATTTATCAGCTTTTGTATTTCCCTCTTAAGCTGAAAACACTCCTCGGTCGTGTGACCGATGTCATTGTGGTACGCGCAATGTTTTGTCCGGTCGCGTATGACCGTATTCGTGGTCGAGGGAATCGCGGGTGGTAGTTCGGCTCCGATCTGGTTCATGATTTCTTCCTGGGGACATTCAGCAATTCGAACTCGCAGTGCGTCCGATTCTTTCCAAACCACTTTTTCTTCGCGCCTGAGCCGGACACTTCGTCATCGCGAGCTTTGTCCTTATCCTTATCTTTCCCCTTTTTGGTCGCTCCCTCCTCGGTCGTGGTGACATAACTCTGTGTCCTGGTGAACATCTCCCCACGATCTATTGGTGGTCGCATTCCCAAATCTGTTTTGAGAAATCCCTTATTTAATCCCGCTGGAAGCACATGGTGACTTCCCGATCGCCGATCGTCGCATTGCCCGAGCATTTTCTTGAATCTGTTGAAATAGTGCCCGGTGGATTCGGTGGCCCCATGTCGGATATTGCAAAGATCCATTCTTGCTTTCGGGGTGGCCCCTGCGGTACTGAACTCGATCATAAACTTCCTCTTCAAATCTGCCCATCCAGTTATGGATCCTCTGGGCAATCGGCCATACCATTTCACCGCTTTCTCCTTCAACGTGCTCACGAAGGCTTTGCATTTGAGAGCTTGATTGGTTGTGACCATGTTGATTTGATTTTCAAAGCTTATGACATGGTCGCGGGCAAGGCTGCTTCCATTGTATTTGTCGAACACAGGTATCTGCATGTCCGGATCTGGAGGTGTCTGTACTATCCAGTCTGCCAATGGGACGTCCTCTTCGGAAGGGACGTCTATTTTTGCTCGCCCCGACTCTAAGGCGATCAGGCGTTGTCTGACCTCCTCGTATTTGTCCTGCTCCGCTTGTGTCCGCAATGGAGGTGGGATGTGGGTTTCTCCTCCATGGTGCTCGCTACGCATACCCTTCTCCGATCCCCTTCTGGGTGACATGCGCCTAGGTGATGGCGAGCGATTTGACCGATGTGATCGGGCTCCATTCTCTATCCGTCTGCCTCGGTCAATTGTTCCTCTAGGCGACTTGCGCCTAGGGGATGGTGTGCGCCTTGACCGACGAGAATGAGCTTCCTCTCTTCGCAGTCGTTGGGAGGGTGGTAAGGATTCAGCCTCCTCGCTGCGAGCACGATTCCTCCTTCGCGGAGCCTCCGGCATAGTCAGCCGGCTGTGTATACTCTGAGCTCCGTGAACTCCCGAGCATTGGGGTGCTTTTCCCCGATTGTTTGGCCTGTTCTCCAATTGCTCTCTCTTCTCGTTAGCCCCGGTACTTGCCGGGTTATTAGGAGGATCTTGCCGGTGGCCACGACTGCCTTGCGTCGCGGATGGAGCTGGGCGGGGAGCGCTCATAGTTGGAATGTCAGGGAAAAGCTGCTCCTCTACTGGTACCATGGGTTGCCCCATAGCGAGTAGCTGCTGGTTAAGCGCGTACATCCGGCTCAGATATTGGGCCTGGTTGGTTAGCGCAGCTAGCCGAGCTTGCTCGGTCAATGTTGCGGCCTCGGGAGCCGCTGCCCGTGCTCGTCGAGCATTAAGCTGGTCACGAAGCTCCACCTCTGGATTTGGTCTGGGAGGTGGAAGTAAGTGAGAGGGCCCCACGTGAGCCGATTGTGCCGAATTGGCGTGAACAGCGGCCGATTGTGACCTAGTAATTCGGGCGTTTGGATTTGGTGGTGCACGGCCTCTGGGTTGTTGTGAAGGTAGTTGTGTGGTTTCACCACCAACAACCTCCAAAGCCGGCTCCTCCAACATAAGAGTGTTTGCGTTTTGAACCATGTTTCAAGTGTGTGCTATGAAGAGAGTTTCCCGGCAACGGAACCAACTGATGATGCACAAAATGGCACGGTCAGGAACTCTCTGGAATCTTCGTGAAACTTTGGATATCTGGGCTTGAGCTAAGAACCTGTAATGGACAGAAAACATGCTAGGGTGAATGCAGGGGCTTGCCCTGCTAAAGCACTCCGGCGTGAGAATAAGAACTTGCTTATCAATTGGACAGAGTCTTAGCTTGTGAATAGTGAACGTACCTTGGACCAAGTACTGGCTTGGCTTTTATAGTGAAATGGAGTAATTTGTGGGCTGATTTTGTGGGATGTCAATCCCCATAATCAAGGAGGAGTAATTGCCGGGCATGATTGGGCTCAATCCCTGATTTTTAGCCTGTGATCTCGGGAGCGCGTAGACGCGGCCCGTGATTCTTGGAGACAGCTACTGGCCTGCTTGGGCGTGCTCGCGTTGTGCTATGCTCGTGTGGATCATGCTCGTGTGTTCGCGCGGTGCTCGCGCGGTGCTATGCTGTTGGCCTGCCTTCTGGCTAAAGTCCCTACCCGAATATGTCCTGACCGGCGCATCCGGTCATCAAGATAATTTTGGTGTCATCATTATGAAAATTCAACATAAGCATCTCCGTTGAGTCTTAAAATTGTCAAGTTTTGTCTCCAGTTTCAGACCAAAATGTATCTAGAGTTGTTTCATTGCAAAGAAAATGGAAATTGGTTTTTATGTAGCAAACTAATAGCACAGTGCAAAGATTAAATTTGGAAGTAGGCTCATCTTCTTATGTCAGATTTGAATTTATTAGTGGCAGATTGTTTATATTTTGTACTGTGCCACATTGGTTGAATGGGGTGCTGAACTCAAACCTCAAACCATAACTCTTCTTTTTTAAACAAGGTTCTAGAATTGCGTATTGGCTTTAAAAACTTTTCTTTTTGTGATATGTATCTTTTTCCATATCCAAGTCTCAAATTTGTGAAATGTGGTCTTCTACCTACTATTGTTGCTTATTTATGTTCATGAAGCAAGTAACTTGCCGTGTATAATTTCTGATGGATTAATTTTTCACATGTTTCTTTCTTTTTCATAAAAATGAAAGAAGAACAATTTTGATTTGATTTGATCGGCTTGTTTCTTAATTGTCATCCAGGGGTAGGACAGTAGCTGTGTGCAGGATTTGGCAATTTTGATCTGATTTGGTCGTCTTGTTTCTTGATTTGAATCTGTTTCTTATTGGTGCAATGATTAAAAACCAAATCATTAGAGATTTGGGGTTGCTTTTTTACCTTTATTGGCCAACCAAAAGGGGCGCTAGTTAGGGTATTTTACTCAGATCATGGCTTTTTGTTTCTTTGCATTTGCCACATTTTATTCTTAATTGTCTTCTTACTTGAAATTGTGTGTAGATTATAACTCATGCTATACGGAGAGCTCATGAGAACATTGATAGGACTTTGAAGGCTGCTGGAATTATATTGAGCCAATTTTATCTTTCTCGTCAGGTTCGTTTACTTTACTGCTCACAGTATATGGTGTTTTTTCTATTGCTTACTGGTTACATATATTGGGTTAGAGGTTGAGGGTGTGTTTATAAGCCCAATTCAAAGCTTTAGAATTGGGGCTCCTTATGCTACATTTTTTTTTTGGTTATGTTTGCGAAATTAAGTTTGGATCTGGTATTGAATTTCACTTCGATGAAATGAATCCCATAGTAATCAGAAGTAAATTTCAAAACCAACCCTGATTAAACACACTTACATGGCCAGATTCTCTCGTAAAGTGATTATTGGCATATGATGTACATGGTCTTTGTCAAAGATAAATATCTACTTGAAATGATTTACATGACCAGTTTTAGAAAAAACGTGTCATTGGTAAAAAGTTTGAGGCAATGATAATGACCTATCTGATACTGAGCATATATATGAAGCTTTTTTTACTGGAGAGAAAAGGCTTGCTCCTGGTCAAATTTCTAGGACGATAGGTCAATAAACAAATTTCTGGGACGATAGTTTGTCTACCAGCTTGGTACCAACTGGCTGTTCAAATTGCTTGGTTTCATGTTCAGAAGCAATCTGAGGAAATATTGTTTTATTTATCGAAGAAACTACAGCTATAGAGTATTGAGGATATATGGTTAAGTGACTTAACAACATTCCTGTGAACTTTTAACTTCATAATCTGTGCTTCCTTTTTGAAGCTTTTCGGATGAAGAGAACCTATCATTCTTCTTTAATTCTGTTCTGTTGTAATTGATTCTCATGAAAGGGTTGAAAACACAATGTCAAATCGCCCGGGCTCCTACCATGGAATGCAGTTGGCAGCCTTATTCTGCAGCTGTTGTTCAAGTAATGTTACTGCCAGTTCTAATTTTTCTTTCTGCAATGATAGGCATGGGAAGTAGCAAAGGTTGTATAAGACTCATAAGCAATAAAATAATGAGGCTAGTGGTGGATTGACTGGGTTAACACGTGTCCGGAGATTTCAGCAGGTATGTATGTCGGTGATGGTTTATTAAAGGTATACTTTGTCGACAGAATTTGCTGGCCTGATCTGCACATTGCTGTATATGGCCTCTGTCCTAGAAAACATCATCTTTACTTTGAATGTTGACATTTAACATTGTGCTTGTACTAGCTGCATCCATGTGGAGTGAGTTGTGATCCCCATGGCTTAATTTAGTGTAGTAGTTTTTGACTTAAAAATTCTGGCCCAGTGGGACACCTCAGGCTTTAAATTTATGTCTAATATGTGCATTATGGTTCCTTTATCAAGCTAGTAAGGTTTTTTTTTTAATAGGATGATGTTCATATCGTTTGTAGAGAATCCCAATTGAGATGAAAACTACTTATTTTTAGCTCGTCCATTTTGAAACTCTTTTAAATGTTTTTTTAACTTATTATTCTTGATTTGTACAATTCAAAGATGAAGTCAAGGGTGTATTAGAATTCATTAAATAGGGAACCATTATTGGTTCCAATAAAATAAAATAATAAAAAACATCTTCTTAGTCCTACTTTTGTGCTATGAGTCTTAAGAGATATATAACTTTTCTGCAACAGTTGTGCTTTACTATAATATCTGTCTTCTTTTGGCCTACCTGTAATCATCTTCATACTGCTACTTGGTTGCATTACTTGCCCATTTAGGCTTTCTTGAACTTCTCAAAGTTGGGGTTGATGCTGCTAATCAATAGTGGCTCTAATAACTTTACAAAGAAATACTCATATAGTTAGCCTTGAGGGGTAAGGTTTAATTACAAGCTGCATAGATTATTTAATTCTATATTTTTGGGGTGGCTTACTTGTCGTGTCCTAGATATGCTGGCCTTTGCAAAGACAAGAGAATTGATTTCTTATTTAATCTGATCATTTTGAATTTTTTTTCTTTGTAGGCCATGATTGCTAGTTCTGTATCAAAAGGAGATTACAGGGCTGTGAAGGAAACCACAAACTTTGTGTTGAAGGTATGGCACATATGTGTGATCTCCATCGTTTCTGAGATTCTGCTCTACTCAAATCAGATTTCTTATTTGTTAATGTATACTGGATTGGTTCTTTGTGTTGAAATTATCTTAATTTCAGTTTGATCTTTATATACATGTTTCTCCAGATAGGTATAGTCACAGGTGCTCTTTTGGCTGCAATTTTGGGTGTATCATTTAGTTCTATAGCCACCTTGTTCACCAAGGACGCAGAAGTATTGGGGATTATTAGGACTGGGGTTTTAGTATGTCCACGATACCTTGTTCTTTCAGTAATTTGATTTCGCTAGCTCTTTTGGTTGAGGTTTGAGGATGAGTGTACCAACATGTTACTGATGCTATTTTTATGTAATTACCACGTTTGTCGTGCTAGTCACCTTAAAATGCTTTAGCTTTCATTTTTGATGGCCTACATTATGGAGTTTTCAACTTTCCATATGCAGCTTATTCCTATAGATAACAAGCCTTTTATGATAAATTATACTTATATATGCACATCAAATGCATTGGTTGAGTTCAAGCCCAAGTGAGGACTATACTTAAATCCACACATAACACAAGCTGACCCCCTTCTCTGTATTAATCTGCTTTTTAATTGGGGTACCTACTCGTTAACTTTGCCTTCTTTTACTTTTCTGGCAGTGATTATAGTTTTGGAGAAGATCTATCAGCTCGCAATATAAGAAGAAAAAGTGTGCCTTTTAGCCAGGTTTATAGAAACGCTGAATTTGCTGTGATGCGAAAGAAGGCTTTTGGTGGAATTTTAGATCTTAACAGTTTAAAAGGCCAAGAATGCGATGTCATAATAATGTCTTGGGGGATTTGAATTTCCATCTAGCACAATGCAAGGTTTGATATTTTATATAGGATCAAACATTAATGGATTTGTCATTATATACTTTGAATTATTTAAATGTAATTATGTTTAAGGATAATTAGTGGATGATGAACATGAAATCCATGATTATGTTCAGTTTGAGCTGTTAGTTGTGCCTTTTGATTACAATATGCATATGATGAAGAGGTCGAATTTGGCCAGTACGTGTAGGTGCAGGAACAAAACGGGAATATCTGGATTGCTTTTGTAATTTTTTTTAAAAAATAGCTATTACAACGTTTTTTAAACCTTGTCTTCCAACTTTTACAACGTTTTCTAGAAAACGTTGTCTTAATTCTTTTATACTTTTACAACGTTTTTTATTAAACGTTGTCTTCCACCTATTACAACGTTTTTCAGAAAATGTTGTCTTACACCTTTTACAACGTTTTTACAAAAATGTTGTCTTACACATTTGACAACGTTTTTTTTTAGAAAATGTTGTCTTACATTTTTTACAACGTTTTTGTAAAAAGTTGTCACTAGTTTTCCACAACGTTTTTAAAAACGTTGTCTAATATAATTCAAAGAATAAAATGTTGTTGTGGGAGAACAAAAACAACGTTTTATACAACGTTTACCAAAACGTTGTAAAAGAGACGGACCTATTACAACGTTGATTTCCACAACGTTTTGTAAAACGTTGTGAAAAGTCTATTACAACATTTTTTAAACGTTGTTAAAACCCTTTTTTGTTGTAGTGTTTGAGGATTATGAATAACTCATTTTATTGAAAAACAAAAGCGTCTCTTGAAATTCTGAGAATTTGAAGAATTTTTGAGGGAGTTATCCAATGTATTCATGGAGAAAAAAAGGGGGGGAGGGTAAAGAAAAAATTTAATATGAAAAGACATCTTGGAAGTTTGACATTTGTCCAAGAGTTTTTCTTCCCCTTTTGTATTTGAGATCAGGTTGTAGGAAACCATACCTGAGTTATTCACGTCTGATTTAATGTCGAGGAATAGGATTATAGGGCTTACGAAGGGTTTTTACTAATGAGTCATACAAGTCTGTCCTTCAGCCATTTGATGGACTTATAATAGTTTTAGAAAAAAGATCACGTCTGATCATCCATTTGCCATAAATGAAGCTAATTACTCTTCTCAAGAGTATGCTTCAAATGCTAATAATCCTTGAGCTTTCTAGCTTATTCCATGCTGATTTGAAATTAATATTACTTTAAGTAAATATTTAGCGACAGGAGAGTATCAACATAAAAGAAATAAAGGCTTCTTACAGTAAACAAACATAATTTCATTCAAGGGAAAGTATGATCAAGCAAAACAAATTTCAAAAATTTTAAGACAAGTTTAAATGGAGTTTCCACTTCCTAACACGGGGTTTTCTTCTTAGTTATCCCTGCTGAAAAGTTTACGAGTGATTAGCAGGTCATTGGTGACGGGAATTTGTTCCTCAGATCGGACAGAGTCACAAATTGACTGAAATGAGAACAAGAAATATGAGATGATTCGCATATTGCCTGATAGCATGTTGTGACCAACTGCCCCTCAATGTCCCACATTGGAAATGACTAAAAAGTCTCGCATGTGCCACGCACATATTAACATCCATTAAAATTTCTAACGGCCATCACGACAAGGGGCCAAACTGGGATAAGTAGTAACATTGTGAGTCCAAGTGGAAAATATTTCGTTTTGGCCACCATTATGAGATTGGGTGGATTAGTGGATACTTTGGGAAATTTTTCATATTTTGGCCAAACTTTTAATAAATGTAAGGTCCTAACATTTTTTAAAATTGTTTAATTTTAATTTAGTTTTTGCTTTTCAAAAACCCTATAAAAAATATTCAGACAGAGTGAGTATTTTTTACCTCAATTATTACAAAAATAAAAATAAAAATAAAAATAAAAAAAATAAAAACAAAAATAATGTATCCAAAAGCATCAAAGTTTACTCAAAAGCAACGGAAAGAAAAAGTTATTTCAACTATGCATTTATTAGCATCTAAAAATAAATAACCAAAAATATGAGAAATTAATCTAGGCTGTATTTAACCTCATGATTTAGTAATTTAGTTGTAAAGACTTAGATTTTTGTTTGTAGTAATTGAAGAAAAAATAGGAAATATAAAGAAAAAAGCTAATGAAACCAAAGAGAAAGATATTTCAAAATATAAAATTAAATCACAAACTCACAAAAGCCGCAAACATGTGTATTTGTTACGGCCGTGCCCTCTGGTGTGTGACGTGTGTCTTTCACTAAACAAATCCCGCCCAAACCCTTCCAGATCGAAAACGACGCCGATTTGTACTTTCTATCAACAACGTGTTCTGCGTTCTTCGTTTAACTTCTCAAATCGAATTTTCTATTCCAAAATGATGTTTCATTTCTTATTTCAACCGTTGGATGTGAACCACATGTGCATAAAAAATCACGGGGTAATTAATATTATTTATTCACATGTACATGTGACGCACATCAAACAGTTGAAATATGTGATGAAACACCATTTTAAAATAGAGGATCCGATCAGTTCTGTTTAACCATGCTTATATAAATCCCACCGCACCAACTTCACGTCCCGCCAGTATTATCATTTCCTAATCCCCTCACCAAAAATTCAAACCATCTCTCTCTTTCTCTCTCTCTCTCTCACACACGCACACGCAACACACACACACACACACACAAATACACACACGCACTAAACATGGTGAGCTTCGAGAACCTGTCATGTCTGCTCATCTTCGTCTCTACAGCTCCATCGATCACTCGTAAATTTTCACCGTAATTCTCTCTATAATTTTTCAGGTTGTTGTGCAGAAGCTCAAGGAAGCGGAGATCACCGAGCAGGACTCGCTTCTCCTTGTAAATTTTACTTAACCAGCTCCAGTTTGAATATCGCGATAGTGTATTAGCAGCGAAATTATATATGTTTGTTGTTCCACTTCAAATCAATTTTGAAAAACAACTTTCAGCTTTGGTTTTCGGAAATTTGATTTTGCTAGCAATTCTAGCTTAGCTGTGTTTTAATTCTAGCAGTGGATGTTGAAATCATTTGTAACTTAGCTTCTAGATGCTTTTCTCTATGCATTGATTCATAATATGCTGTTTGCTTCTCGAATCTATACCTTCATGTTCTGGTTTTGGTGAGGTTTGATCATTACGCGTTGGATTTTTTCATATTGAATGCGAATTCTTATATAATACAAGTGTCGAACATACTTGAAATGATTTGGTTTGATTCCCTTTTCTGTTATTTGCTCAGAATTTATATCGTTTTCTGTAACCTAGTTCCTAGATGCCTTCCTCTATGCTTTTGGTTCATAGTTAGTTGTTCTCATCTGAATGTATACCTTTCCTATTTTGATTTTTGTGATGTTTTTGGTCATTACATTGTTGGAGTGAAATGAGCATGTCTTTTTTTCTCGTATTAATTGCAAATTCTTATATATACAAGTTTGGAACATATCCATAGGCTCGAAATGATTTGATTTGATTGACTTTTCTCTTCATACCAAATCTGATGGGAAGTTAAATCGTATTTGTGTGATTTTGGCTCTAATTAGGTCAGATATAAGTTTGTTCGTCTGCTTTACTTCATTGTTAAAAGTCGACTTTCAAACTGCGTTATAATTTCACCAATTTTCGAAGTGTTGGTGTGAATTTTCAAATTGTAACCGGAAATACATTTTACTTGATGAATTTTGAGGATTTTGTTTCAATTTCCGCAATATTTGTAGTAGCAAACTTCTAGGGTGTTTTTATGTATCTGGTATGTGTAAAGGTCAGATATCTATGTTATGTACAATTGACTCGAGTACAAATTTTTCTAGTTGTTAACTGTTGTGTACAATACCTTGAACAAGATTTGGTCACTAACGACTACTGATAATGCTGAATTTGCATTAATTATTGGTCGAAGTCAAATATATACTGTTTTTTCAGCTGTTATATAGTTAAATGAATGCAAGTCAACATAATTAATGCAAAATCTACTCAACATAAATGAATGTCAATTAGTTGAGTAGATATTTCCCTGGCAATATGTATGACTGTTGGGGTCTCCAGATTAAATTAGTATGCTAAGCTCTTGCTCTCTTTATTATCATGTTAATCAGACAAGGAACCTGCTACGGATTGCTATATTCAATATCAGTTACATCAGAGGGCTTTTCCCTGAGAAATATTTCAATGACAAGTCTGTTCCAGCTCTAGGTAAGTTCTTTGCTATACAAAATCTTGTATGTAACCGAGAGATTTAAACCTATTGACTTACTTTGTTTTACTATGTCATTGCAAACAGACATGAAGATCAAGAAGCTTATGCCAATGGATGCTGAGTCACGAAGACTAATCGATTGGATGGAGAAAGGCATGTTGGATGTCAATGTCTTGATGAGTTTTTGGAGCTTCAAGTCTTTTCTGTTGGTGATAAACTCATCTTGATTTTGCCAGGTGTTTATGATGCTTTGCAGAAGAAATACCTTAAGACACTACTGTTCTGTGTGTGTGAAGCAATAGAAGGCCCGATGATTGAGGAATATGCCTGTAAGATCTGAAGAAAACTTGATCATCTTCTTAAGAATTTATAACTTTTTGAGTGTAATCTTGGAATAATGACATGGCCTGTCAAGCTTAATTTTATTAGTATACTGGTAATTTTATATTGTAATTCTACCAAATTAACCAGATAATTTATAACTATATGGCATTGTGATGAACTGATAATTGGTTGTGGAAAAGGAATACTGGATAGAGCTTATATATGGATTATACTCAAAACATGCATGATTGGTTTGCTGAAAAGGAATATTACAGAGCTGATATATGGATTATACTCAAAACATTGGCAATGAAGATTCATTTTATATTGAGGTCTCTTTGAGACAACTACTGCTGTTGAAGTATACCGAGTTATTTTATTCCTTGCAGTTTCTTTCAGTTACCCAAATGCTGACAGTCAAGAGGTTTCTATGAATGTCAACCGAATTGGAAATAAGAAGCAGGGGGGAACATTCAAGTGTAACTCCATGACAGAAATTACTCCGAATCAGATGAGGTACTTTATCCAAATAATTGGTCTAGCTTTCATCGGGTCTAATATTGGTTGGGTCTTGTTACTTCATTATATTTCAACATGTCCAACTTGTATTTTCATAAAATATTGCTTTCCAGGAGCTCTGCTTGTAAAATGGTTCGCACACTGATACAATTGATGAGAACTCTGGATAAGATGCCCGAAGAGGTATTACTCGTAAGGCTGAACATTCACATCTTTATGCATTTTCCTGAATGGCAATAATAGTTTCTGTATGAAGGTGAGATAAATTTCTTCTGATTGTGAACTACTAATTCTTGCTTCAGCGAACTATACTGATGAAACTCCTCTATTATGATGATGTTACGGTATGACCCTTTACTTAGCTGCTTTTCATCTAATCGTTGTTTGTTGGTGAACTCTGTTTATTTATCATCAATGTCCTCTGGCATTGGAAATCATGGAGAAGTCTCATACTTCATCAACTATGCTGATATACATGTAATTTATCTGAAACTGATAAGGATTGTCAGTCATCCAAGAATGTGACTCAGGATCCTATACTGTTAATACGTCACCAAAATGTCTTCGTTCGACGAATATACAGGGAACCTTTTTGAAGTCTGATAGTTAATCAACAATGTTACTAATGTTCATTGTTCAAAATTGAAGAATGCATTTCATGATCCTTCTCTTTTCTCATTCAGCTGACAAAGTAATCAAGTTAAACTCCTGTTTTCATGTTCTAGCCGGCGGATTATGAGCCTCCATTCTTCAGAGGCTGTACAGAGGAAGAAGCTCATAAACCATGGATCAAAAATCCTTTGAAAATGGAGGTTGGCAACGTCAACAGTAAACATTTTGTTTTAGCTCTGAAGGTAAGAGACAAACAGTAAGATCATTGAATCTGTTGTTTCAAATTTTTGTTAAACTTTGAGATTTGTAATGTGCACAGGTTAAGAGTGTTCTTGATCCTTGCGGGGATGAAAATGATGATGTTCAAGATGATAATGTGAGCTTGGGAGCTGATTCTATCCAGAGAGATGAGGGTAGTGATTCTGACAGTGAGGTGCAGTGCTAAACTTACTATTATTGCCCTCTCTTGAGCTTGCCCTCTTTTATACCGTAAATCATGTTAAAATCTTGTTAATTAATTAATTAATTAATTTATTTTTTGTCTCTTCTCTGTCCACTCAGTCAGAGGAAGATGAATACATAGTCGCACCTGTAGGTAAAACTCAAGCCACATGCTATTACCTTTGTCATCTTTGTTATGCTAACTTTAAATGTTTGAGCGGTCGATAACAATCATTTTCTCGGCAGACAAACAACAGGCTCCAGAAGATGGTACCAGGGTTGATGATGGTAGCTATTCATCCAACATCATCCAAACCCAAAAAAGAAAAAGAAAAAGAAAAAGAAAAAGGATTTATATAATAATCGGTACATAACTCATGATTTTCTGTCAATTATGCAGATGATACTCAGGATCCAGCTGAAGATGAACAACAACTTGGTCGAGTAAAAGATTGGGTCATTTCCTATCATCTTGAGACTATCGAGCTCAATGATGTTCTATCAAATTTCCCTGATATCTCAGTGGTAAAAATTTCGCTTACTTTCTTCCAGTAGGCTGCAACAATCTTCAGTTTCACTGTTTCTTATATGATAATGGCACAATTTCTTTCAATGCTTGCAGGTTTTGATTGAAGGTAAATGGAGGATCTGATCAATTCTGAAGCTCATAGAAATCAACCGTGACAACAATATTATCCTGTTAACGGTTTTAAATGAACTTAACTTTTTTAATTGTTGACCTGTTACAGAAATTATGGGCAATCTTGTGAAGGAAGGCATTCTATCCAAAACTGGAACAGATGGTTACACCATCAACAAGCCTAAGGTTGTTCATAGAAAGGAAATCCTGATAAATGATTGTTTCTGGTTACCGTCATCTAATTCACCTTATATAAAAACATTTCAATACTAGAAATTCGACTATGAATTTGATGCTGTCAAAGAAGAAATTGATGGTCATGTAGTTCCAGTTGGAAATAAAGGTCAGCAGAACGTGGGTGAGGATCACATGTACATGTGGGTGAGTTTACTTGGCTACTATGTCGAACAAGGTCTCGTTAAGCTGTATATTTGTTATGTGTTTACTCGTCAGTTCCATGATAAGGCTTAAAATGTTATAATTGCAGGCGTTGTATCACGCACTTCCAATGAACTATGTAACTGTTGCTAAGCTTCAGAGCAAGCTTGAAGGAGAAGCCAACCAGACTACTGTCCGCAAGCTGATTGATAAGATGACCAGGGAAGGCTTTGTTGAAGCCAAAAGCATCCGAAGACTAGGTATATCTGTATATGTGGTCAACTATCATCTCTCTCTCTCTCTCTCTCTCTAATAATATCTGTGCTTAGGATATGATATAGCTTTAAAACCTGTTATCTTCATTCTGCATTGTGGTTACAGGCAAGCGTGTCATTCATTCTGATCTAACTGAGAAAAAACTTTCTGAAGTCAAGAAAACCTTGGACATTGATGCTATGGTGAGAGTTTTGTTTTCTTTTTGTTGCATAATTGCAAATTTTATCCTGTTGAGCTCAAAAAGATATGTTTTCTCAGGATGTGGATGTAAATGGCACACACAACAGGGCCAAAGATGCAGAGTTTCAAACAGGTACTTGATCAGGTCATTTCTTATTGGGTTTATCAACTGAAACTAAGATTTTGTTGCCTTTAGCAGGGAGCAATCATAGGGACCTATCCACTTGTGGTGTGCTCCACTCAATTGGATCAGATCTCACACGCACTAGAGGCAGGTCTGATACATATCAAAATGGTTCTATCAGGAGTGAGCAGACCGTGTTGAGGATGAGAGAGAATGGACACAACACCCCGACAAGCAAGGCCCAGGTCCATCTGCTTGTAAACAGTCCTCTCCATTTTAATTTACTATACAGTAGCAATCTGACGTGAAGTTATTAATTAATGCAGCCTATAGCTTCTATAGAGAGTTACGCAGCAGCAGGGGCTGAGAATGCTAGAGCTAATGGAAACGCTAATCACTGTGATGAGGTTGACAATGTTCTTTGTAGTCGTTCAACTCAAGAGAAGCGTTCTAGGAAAGCAAGCACGGTAAGCTTCAAGTATGAAAACCTTTGCAATATCTTAAGAAGTATTTACTCCTGGTTACTAATTTTTGTTCAATTACCTGTTTATGTGTCTACAGGTTAAGGAGCCTATCTTGCAGTACATAAAGCGCCAGAAATCTCAGGCTTCCTGAAAGTCTTGATAACTTTTCAAGAGCTAACATGTTATGTCTTAGACTGACTTGTCTCTGTCAGTTGAGTTTCCCTTCCACTTTTAGTTGTTGAATATGCAGAAACATATTTTTCTTGAAAGTAATTAGTTAGAGCTTAGTAAATCTTAGTGATGATAAAAATATTTCCGTTATTAGTTTTCGTATGAAATTGGGCCTTGCATTGTATGGTGAACCTTGAAATACACATCTACGTATAAGTGATTGATAACGTTAATGTCAGTTTTGTTTTGTTTCTCTTTTGAGCAAAGTTTATCAATGACTTATAAGGGCCTTATTATGGACCTTTTTATTTTTAGGACTAACTTTTATTTCTTTGGAACATTTTCTTGGAAATAGATGACTTCCCTACTGTTCTATAGTAATCTCTTCTCTTCACAAATCTGTCCAAGTCCTTCATAAGTTCTTGAGAGTTGGACCCATTGCCGAAGTATCAAAGGTGGATGGATGCTTGGGGTTACCCCTCATACACCCCATTGAAGGTTCCAACTTAGTAGAGCTTGACCACTTTGTTCTCTCCTTTTATGACCTTTGACCTCTGCATAACTTAGGGTTAGAAAGATAAATACGTTTTACTAATACTTCTTGTCGAAGCTTATCTGAATTCACTTGTGCCCAATCTCCTATAGCTTAGCACACTTTCTGTTGAAATCATTTCCCACATGAGCCGGATTCCTCCAAAAGTGTCGCGAATCTTTTCTCCTATGCTGATGGTGACCGAAAAATTCTTATCTCGTGAAGCCTTTGCCACACCTTAAGTCGATGAACTAACTGAGTTGGCGATTCTTGTGCTCAAGTACAATTCTTATGCCCTGAAGGCTTCGTTGACAACAAGTCCACTATTGTTGCATAAGCGACTTGGTTAAGACTTGTCAATGAAGTCCAAAACATTACTAATTGGCCTTTACACAAGAATCCAAGAAAAAATCTAAGAAAAAGGAAAATTTGGCTTTGAAATGTGTTTGCTTGGATGGTTTGTGCTGATTCCTTAAAGAAGGTTGTTTGTATAGGGGGTGGAATTACCAAAAAGAGCTTCAAAGCTTTTGCGACGAGAAAGAAAGTCTCCATCCCCGTTTATCAAAATGACTAGTACAAAGTTCTTTACTAATTGGACACTATCGCTAGTTTAAGCCATAAGCACATTATTGCTTTACTTTATTTTCAATCCGAGAGTACAAAACAAGAAGCAACAACCAACTAATATGCTTGAATTTTTCTTCTCTCATGTGTCAAAAATAGAGCGTGGCAACGGGTTTACTTTACCTGGACTCAAATGCCAGCTTGACTCGAAGAGTTCTAAAATCGGATCCTCAATCTCTTCATTGTTCTTATTTATATTGATCTCTCTTCGTACTCCGATTTCTTCTTCCCTGACGATATCTTCTTTCTTCTCGTTGCTTTCGTGGGTTCCCTTCTCCAGTATTTCCTTGTAGCTGCACTTCATGGTTTTTCTAGACCCGTCCGAAGATGATGATTTTGGTGATGGTATTGGAGATTCTTCTTTTCCACTTTTCTTGATCTCATCTTGCAAGGACTCATATTGGGAATCACTTGGAGATTCCAGGTAACTGCACTTTGTAACTGTTCTAGGTTCTTCCGAACAACAAGATTTCGGAGATGATGACATTGGAGATTCAACGGCCTGCTCGTCATTTCCACCTTTCTTGATCTCATCCGGTAAGTAATCATTGTCAAGTGGTGCTGATTCGTTGCAGTTGATATCAATCAAAATAGTTTTCTCCCTTGTGAATTTCGAACCCCAGTGAATCAGACTAGCAATCAAACAATCCAACAAAAAAACGAAATAGGCCATTCCCCAATCAAAAAATGGCCCTCGATGCATGATCGTTGCAAACACGTCTGTGGCATGGTCACACTTCCCCGGTAGAGATTCAACAAGGTGGACAAGCTGGTCAATCCTGTCGAATACCCATGCAGATTGTGGTATAAGCATTTCGACTAGCTCTTCAACAACAAGGATTTGATCATCAGCAAAGGAAAGGACTGCTAGACACTGATGTTGGATTGTGTAGATGAGTGGAAAGGCTGAAGTGAGAAATTTGTCTATCCTATTTACAATCTGCCCAAACGGTCCATCGATATGTTGTGCTTGACTGTAGGCTTTCTGACTTACAGCTAAAATCGACACTCCACAAGCGTGCAGCATACGTGATCTGGGCATTACTATGGTAGCTGCTTTGGTTTCCCCAGACAACGTAGATCGAAATTCAACTCAGTAGAGCCTTGTTATAACTTCTTGCAATCATGAATTCAGCTACATCAACCTCATTCGGCCATTTAGCTCGATCCAAAACGAGAATTCCTGTTAAACAACAAATTACTGCTTCATTTTAGCCAAAACAGTTGCCCTCGCAGTTCTGTCGATGATATAAGAGGCCATACATAACTTATTAAAAAATTGAATAGAGATTATTCGTTAGAAAGAAGAAAAATTGAAGATAATGTGAATAGAGAAAATGAAACTCAATCTCGAAAATCAGGCGGAAGAAAATGTTCTAAAGGATTGAAGGTCCGAATCGAACACATTCCATAAAGAAAATTCATCCTTATTGGGTTATATTACAATTTTTGTACTCCCTCAATTCATAAATTATTGTCAATTAAACTGAACAACATGTATAAGAACTGTAATAAAGGATTAAAAATCAAATTTAGAAAATAGTTAAAAGGATTAGAGAGAGAAATGTACGTACCGGCTTTGAAAAAGATGATCAATCAAGAAACCATGATCATGATTCTAATTAGAGACCACCATAAGAGAGAAATTAAGGATATGTGATTGCAGAACAGATATTGATGATCAGGGGTTGGAGAAGAAAGATTATAAAAGACTCGAAAGATATTAGGCGGGAAGTGTGGAAGAAGAAGAAGAGGGTTGTTAGTTGTTACTGATTCTAGCCGTTTTATATGGACCCTCCATGCTGGAACCATGGGTTTTAAAATTTGGTTTTTAAATTATTGTTTTGATTTCCTTTTTTGTCCGTCCCAAAATAATTGTTTTGAAAATTTTCTATTTAGATAACAATTTTATCATTTTACGTTTACTTTTTTTTTCCTTCTTACTTTAATTATTGGTCACGTACATGGACATTAAAAGAAACTATACATTAGATTAATATTAATAATCAAGTTAATTATTTTTTTCTTAATTTGTGTGTCGAGTCAAATAAGATAATAATTTAGAGAAAGAGTGATTAGTTTTTTACTTTTTAGCTTCAGCGTCCTATAGAGTAATATCACGTCATGAGGTGAGGTGGTGCTCCAAAATCATTGGGAGTCCATAAAACAACTAAGAGGTTATATGCAAACTAGGGGTGGCAATTGGGTATTACCGATTAGGTTTGTATAAAATTATCAACTATCTAATATAATTAATGGGTAGTTTTGGGTATTATTTAATATCAAACATTAAACATTAATAATTCCTTTTCTGTGCTTGCTTACTTCTTTTATAAAAGAATTTTTTTAGAAAACGTTTAAAGATAGTATCTAATACAACACTTCATACATTACAATATTGTACGGAACAACAGGTTCAAAAACAATTTACGTGCAATTCTTTACAAAACAATTTCCGTGTAATTCTATATGTTTATTTGTTCGCTTTTTTATGTCATTTTTGAGGTTAGGCTCCTCCGTCCTCCCATTTATAAGGGCTAAGCTGGTTGTCTTCCTCAAATTTGTTTTCTTTTTCTCTATTAATAATATCTAGCAGGGTGTCGTCCATGTTTCTCTAAAAAAAAAAATCATAATAATAAATAACAACCAAATATTGCTTAATCATAAACAAAATTATAAATATGTTTATAAATTCAACATATTATTTAAGGAACTTGTCTACCTTATTGGTAGATAGCTTTAGTGTAAAAAATTTGATTCAAATTCAAAACATGTCAATAACAAATCATAAACAATCTTTGTTTTTATAAATAAATAGCATATTGTGGCAGCGGTGGCGGTGGTGGCAATGGAGCTACGATGGTGGTGGTTGGCGGGGTTGGTGGCAGTGGTTGGCGTTGGCTGTTGGTGATGGCCAGCGGTGGCTGGTGGTGGTAGCTGAGGTGGACAGTAGCGGGATAGTGACTGGCGGTGGTGACATTAGTGGGTAAACCAATGGATAATCTTGTTAAAACCCACATTTATCCATTTTATTATTGGTCATTATTGGGTAACCCATTTAAAACTCAATAAAGTTATTGGGTTTTAATTAAATGGTTAAAACCAATAAGTCTTTTATAATAAATATATTGAATATCTTAATGGATTGGCTAAAAAATTGTCACCCCTAATGCAAACTAAGGTTACGAGCTCTAAATCAGCTGATATTGTTCACTTCTCTTAACGGAGAGGTCGGGTATTTAAATTTCACCTCCCTGGTACTTCACTACTTTAATGCAGAGCCGACACTAGGCATAGGCCCATTAGGCGATCACCTAGGGCCCCTGATTTTTACTACTAAAATATGGCCCCCTAATCTCACTTAATAGCCCAATATATATAAATTATAAGGCCCCACCTACGTAAGCACTGAGATACTCCAATTTTTATGGTAACTGATGAGAATAATGCTATAACATCAACAATGTAAATGTGAATGTAAAATAAAAATAAAAACTAAAGTCTTATATTTACACATTCTTTTGTTCACATCCTCGAACAGACTTTTAAAATTTTGACATTCTAGTTGTGGATGTGAATACATCCTAGTCAGTATTTATCTCCAACACAATCTTCTAGTGATGCGGGAGCGTCAAGGGAAGCCGTGAACAAAACCGTAGACGCAATGCATGTTGTTGTTGAAATTGGATTTACATTGCCGCTTGAAGCCTTGATGATACAATGTGGAAGGAAACAAGAATTTAAGAGGTGCACGGATGTTATTTACACTACAAGAGAGGACGAGTGAAAGGCATGTGAGTGGCATGTGTAAAGGGGCGGCTTGGAGGAAGGCAAAGGAAGGCAAAAACGTTTTTTCTTGTGGCCCATGTGAAACCGAGTTGTACCCATGTGAAACCAAGTTGTATTGTTTCCTAATTTGGTCAATGTTGTTTAGTCTTATTAGAACTCTTTAGTTTCCTAGTTAAATAGGTATTTAGGTGTCAGTTGTACCCATGTGAAACCAAGTTGTATTGTTTCCTAATTTGGTCAATGTTGTTTAGTCTTATTAGAACTCTTTAGTTTCCTAGTTAAATAGGTATTTAGGTGTCCTAGTGTAATTAAATTTCCTAAAGTATTCGTGTAATAGTTTCCTAGTTAGATTAGGAGAGTATTTAAAGTTTTCTTGTAGGAAATAGGGTTAGGGCTGAATTCATTTTTCTTTTTAGACTAGGATTTTCGTTTTTTTATTGTTATTGTTCTTTTAGGGCTAGGAATTCAGATTTTTCATTGTTCTTTTTAGATTAGGATTTATTTTGTAAAGCCTATATAAAGGCCTAGAATTAGAACTTGTAAAATTCAGATTTTGTGATATATGAAAGTATTTCAAAGAACAAAGTTTTGTTCAAATTTGTTTATTGCATTCCTTAGGTTTAGGAAGGTAATATCCAAAGGGATTCTTTACGTTAGGTGAGTGAAGCCTAACCGGTGAACCCAAACGGGATCTTTACGTTAGGTGAGTGAAGCCTAACCGGTGAACCCGTCATCTATCCTACTTTCCGCTGCAATTTCGTTAATTTACATACAACCTTCATCCATAAATTCAACTCAAGGATTTCAAGATTGTGTCTTTTTAATTCAAGATTGTGTTTTTATAACCCACGGTTTCAAGATTGAATCTTTGGTGAAAAATACGCATCATCTAGTTTTTTCCATACCTACGTGTCTTGCATTTTTCACTAAATAGATGATTGTATTGGACACAAAAGCAAAATCCTCTAGTTTTTCTCATACCTACGTATCTCGCATTTTTCACTAAATAGATGATTGTATTGGACACGAGCAAATTCAAAGTTGCATTGGTGAGATCTCTTTAAATGAATGTACATTGAAGGGATAAAAGTTGATATTTGATTGAGGATGTTAATTATCCACAGCCAAATGAGATCAAATAAACATTTATGTGGTCGTAGACCATAGTAAGTAAAAGAGAAGGATCCAATTAATGTGGCTTTTGTAAGTAAAAAAAGGACTCAGCTAATGAGACTTTAGTAAGTAAAATGAAGGACACAGTGGAAAATTTTTGCTAAGTGACCATACGCATTACTCTAATTAAAAGTAGACATAGTTATACAAATTACAACGTGATGAAATAGTTCAGTTAATTGAAAAAAATTTGTACCCTAAATTCACAAAAAGTAGCAGTCACCTATTCCGTAAATTCACACCATCCCAAGAAATTCTGATGATGAAACAAACCCCAAGCAAATTAACAATATAAGAACAATTCAAAAAACCAAAAAAAAAAAAAAATTTTTATTCAAAGAATCACAAAACGGCGATATTCACAAACCCTAATTTAAAACTGGTGGAATCTTTTGAACAAGATGCCACGGAAAACTAAACCATAATCGATCTCATTGCTCAAACCAATCCAACGCATCACATAAGGGGATATTCACAAACCCTAATTTTGAACAATGGAAACTAACCATGATTTCATTAGGGTATGATCAAAATAATCTTTCTAATTAACTCATAAGTCTCGGATTCGAGACTTATAAAACTCAAGCTTCATACAATTTTGTTGGAAGAGCTTTACCGCCATTGTGATCCAACCCAGTTCGGAGGATTAGTTTGAGAAACCAAATTAAATAAATAAATAAAAATATATCTAACCAAACATAAAATAAAATAAAATAAAACCCTAAAAGTTACTACTAAAACTAAATAGCATCAATATCTTCTTCTTGAAACTCAAAATACTCATCACCACCAGCTGCATCATAATCTTCGTCCATCCGGCCGTCAAGCCTCACAGTCTCTGGCAACTCTCCATAGGCCTTCAAAAGCCTCGCCTCATCCGACATGTACTTCAATATAACATCAGCCTTGTCGTCTTGGAAATCACGAAGGCCGATGAGGATGATGTCCCCGGCACCAATCCAAACCTTCTTGTGCATCTTACCGCGTATATGGCAGAGTCGCTTGACCCCGTCGATGCACATGACCTCGCATCGACCGTTGCCGAGCATACGCTGCACTTGAGCGTACTCCTGGCCGTCTTCCTTGAAGATCAACTCCCTTTTATCGTCTTCCGCTTCGTTCTTCCCTCGCTTCTTGTTTTTGCCTCCCTTTCCCTTGTTCTTCGGCATGGCTACGTACTGCTAAAAGCTCAAAACCTAACACTGAAAGAGGTGTGTGTGTGTGTGTGTGTTTTTTAGAATTTCTGAAAGAGCCAAGAAGAAAATTTTATTTTGTCGTATTTATAGTTGTTTGGCGATTGGCAAGTCCTACTTCGGATTGGATTAGGGTAAGGTAAGTTCTGCCGCCAGCTACCATATTTTGGACAAAGTTTCAAGATAAAATAAATTTAAAAATTGTTGTAGAACGCCTCAAAATATAAATTAGGGAACACAAATTTGTCTTTCCTTTGTCAGGTTTAATTTTTTTTTTTGCTCTTTTTTAAAATAGGGAATACTTTTGCTTTAATGATATGAGAATTGTTATTTATACCTATAAAATTGCTGAGTACACTCAATTATTAAGTACACCTCCACCTAATATTTTTAACCCCTCAAAAAGCTAAGTACACCCATCCATAATTTTCTATTATTTTCCCCAAAATACTAAGTACACCTCACCCCATCCTCCTCCTTCCTGGTACACCCCACCCCCTTCCTCATCCCTTCTCCGCCTCCTTCCTTCCCCCACCCACCCACAACACAGCCGCCTCCAACCTCCTCCCCCCCCCACGCACTCCCCTTTGCTTTGATTTTTTTGAACACCCCTTTCCTCCTCCTTCCCCCCACCCCACCCTACCTCACCTCCTTCCCCACCCCACACACTTGCCTTCCTCTTTTTTTTTTTTTTTTTAAACAGTTTGTTTAGCACTGTGTTACCGAACACCTATAGTGATGTTCGGCACCCCTACCGAACATCATTATGGGTGTTCAGCACCCCTACCGAACATCACTATGGGTGTTCGGTAGGGGTGCTGAACAAAAAAAAAAAAAAAAGGCATTTAAGTCAAAATTTATAATGACATTTTTGTAATATTTGTATGGGGTGTACTCAATAATATGTTGGGTGTAAATAGCAATTCTCTAATGATATTAATTATTTTTTGTACATAGTTTATTTTTCCTTTTATCTCTATTTTATTTTTTTCAAAATGGCGAGAGATATGGTACATGTTAATGAATTAGAGAGCCCCATTAGTGATATACTAGCGATTTAGGCCCGTGCTTATGGGACGATGTCAGTATGAGACTAAATCAAGTAATTTAGGTCCGTGCCTATGATACGATGTCAATATGTGACCGAATGCTTGAGATATTGTAGGGGGTGATTGCTTAGAATATTAAATATTGAATTCGAGTCCTACAAAATTAGTATCAAGATGGATTAGCTAATATGGATTTTTAGTGTTGTTGTTGAAACTCCAAGGATTAGGGAAACAATTGTGCAAAATAGACGCAATTTGGTCTGAACTGGAAGACTTGAAGGGTTATTGTGCAACAGTATAACTACATTTGTACATGTGAAACTAAGATTTGATCTTTGCCGTAGAAATTTAGTAACTCAGTAAATTTGAGTCAGTAATCATCACCGGTCAATTGCACACGTATAAACTGATTTCTTTTGTAATATAGATAGGTCATTGTGCCCGTGCCTATAACACATCGTCAGTATGAAACCAAATTAAAGTATGCTCTTGGTTATCTATGGGATGAGTAAGACTAAATGACAAAAAAATAAAAAAATAAAAAAAATTTATTTTATTTATTTCATAAGAAAACAAATAATGAAATATTGAAATAGAAAACAAAAAGAGAGATTTGAAATATTGAACCACTAAATAGTTGTCGATCACGCCAAGAAAGATTATGTGAATCGTGTATGGTCCACGTGTGTAGTCTAGTAGGATTCCGGCTTTGTGTTGCAGGGATTGTCCTTGAAGTGTAAGTAGATTTGAACCTGTGATCAACAAAGAACACCGTAAGGGGTGCTGGGTTGTCCCAGCGATAACCCTCAGGCGTGAGAATTCGCAATACTTCGTAGGAGAGGTAAAGCTAAGAAAGTGTGTAGGCAAGTAATTTGCATGTACCTTATGAGGCCTGTTGAGGGTGCTTTTTATGGGGAGAAGTCGATCATAATCCTAGTTAGTTTCGGAATGAGAGAGATATGATCGATTCCCATGTTTTTCGGATTATGTTTCCTTGTCTGCCTGGGACTGGTGTATCTCAGAATTGTAGCATGACTCTTCTCAGGCGTGATGTGACTCCGTATAGGACACTGCTTTGCCAAGCTGAAGGGTCTAAGCCGAGGTCGGCCTGGATGCTTCCAGGTCGCTCGATGTAGTCGAGGTCGGCCTGTCATGCGCCAGGTCGCTCAATGCCTATCATGGTCGGCCTGGCATACACCAGGTCGCTTGATGTTGGTAAGGTCGACCTGGGATGTCCCCAGGTCGCACTGTGGGTCCCTGTGTCAGCGTGCTGAGAGAGTATACTGATGAAGTGGACGTATGTCACCTCGACGCATGCCCAGTTGGATCTTATAAAGCCGCAATGTCTGCCACGTGTTTAGTTGAAGGCTGAGGTCGTTCAGTAGCCCCCCACTTCTCAAGGAGAGGATTTATTCTCGAGGTGTGAAGTAAAGATTCGTTGCATCGAGCTGACTGGTTTTCGCGAAGCTTCCAGATTTTAGTTCGACTTCATACTTTTCTTGGGAAACGTGCACATTTAATGGGTGTAGAGGTCGTAGGCTGTCAGACGGCGCGCCTCTTCAAGTTTGAAATTTTGGCGGTCGATGTTTTTGTTCCAAAACGACACCGTTCGAGGATCAGCTTGTTTCTGTGCGGGTCGACCCGGCCACTCTGGGTCGCCTATATAAACGATTCCCACTATTCATTTTCATTTTACCAGAAGCTTCCAAAATTTTCACATTTTCAAGCGATTTCCAGCGATCTACCCGTTCTCTTCAAAAGCTCAGATTTTCGCATTTCATTGACTTCCCAAGACTTTAGGTTAGTTTCCTTTGATCTTTGCTCCATTTCCTTCCGTTTATCACCTGTATTCTAATTTGTTTGCCTATTTTATCCTTTCCTCCGGTTAATCGGCCGGTTTTTGTGTAGAACTCCGACGAGTTTGAATTTCTTAGGGTTCCGGCGAGTATCATAAGTCTTTTAATCTTCCGTCCAAGTCGACCTGTCCTGGTCGAACTGTCTGGGTCGTAGTGTCTAGGCCGAACTGTCTTTCCTTCACAACCATTCTCCCTGCTAGTTCTTCTTCCTCGTGTTCCTTCTCTGAGAACATGAGGATTAAACGTGCCAACGAGGGTCCCATGTTTGCTAGGCCGCAAAAAGGTCATGCTATATATAAGACCGAGGATGGTGACTGGAAGGTTGTTTTACCAAGTGAAGCAAAAGTTCTGTTGACTTCATGGGGTGCCAACCTGGATGGCCTGGTCGTCCCTGCCGACGAACCCTACCAGGTCGATGACATTCCCTTCGGAACCTCGATGAGGATCATCGAGAAGTACAACGTTGCCATGTCGGGGCTTCTATACTTGTACTTTGACGAGAATCGAGTTGTTGGCAAGGTCGCGGGGCCTTCGAGGGCTGCCAGCTCGGCATCATCATCTTCCTTTCTGGATGCTAGTCATATATTGCGGGCTCCTAGGAGCAAGAAGAGAAAATCCATGCCCGATGTTGACGCCGAAGGTGCGGTGAAGCAGGCCTTCCGAGACTGGCGGAACAAAATTACCATTGTCGACCTGGACAGTTGGCAATCAAAGTTCCCCTGTAATTTTGACGATTATCGTGGGCATGTTCTTGACCCCGAGTTGGGACTGGCCGATTTGCGGGATTCAAGAGGTTGAGTTGGTTTTTACTTGAGTTTTTTTCGAGCTGGGGCTCCGCTTTCCCTTGGACCCTTTTATCTGTGAATTTCTAGATGTTACCTCAACCGTTCCTCTTGATCTCTCTTGGCATACCATGCGAATTCTTATTTGTTTTGCCGCGAGTACGCGTATACTAGGGTTCGAACCGACCTTGACTCTGTTCTGCCATTATTTTCACCTCGACCGTAATAACAACCGCCTTCAAGCCAAAAGCCAAAATTATTGAGTTAAGTTGTTCTCTGATCCTCCTGGCAAGGTGTCGGGCTGGGCCGACAAGGTTATTATGGTCGAGAGCCGACTTGGGTAGAATTTTGCTGTGCCATCCGAGGAGCCCTTTACGCTGATTCACCACAGCGAGCTCGATGAGTATGATAGGTCGGCGAAGCAGGCTTTGGAAGCCCCCCTAGGTGTGCGGGGTAGCTCTCAAGTCAGATGTTACGATTGGAAGAGTATAACCCAGAATGAAAACCTGCTGGTTGTTGCTGGGTTGTCCCCTTTGAAGGTTAACGGGCTGGAGCCGATGTGCACTTTTCCGCCGTTTGAGAGTTTCCCAGGGTGGATTCTGCATAAGGACTTTGTGCTTCATCAGCATTGTCCGGGCTGTCACAGAGACCCGGAGAGGGGTTGTATCCATAAATGAGTGTTTTTAAATGTACTCTCTTTGCAATGCTCCTTCTATTCATGCATATATGTTTCTGCAGTGCTTGACCTTTTTGTTTTTTTGCAGAGATGGAGGATGTAGATGCCATGAGGAGGAGCTCGAACAGGCGGGCTCAGGCGAAGTTGGAATGATCTGAGCAGCTAGGTCGGGCCCGGGTGGCTGCGACCTTGGCCGGGACTGCGGAGGTGCTCCCCATGATTGTTCTTTCAGCTGATAAAGGCAAAGAAAAGGCGTCGGGCTCGAGAGCTCTTGCGAAGCGATCCCTATCCACATCGGCTTTCGCATCAGCCAAGAAGTTGAGGGTCGAAGAGCCCGGAAAAACTGCTGAGCCCGTGGTTCCCGTGGTGTCCGTTGAGACTGTTCGTCCTGAGCCTGTTGAGCTGGCGGAGCCTGATGTTACAAAGCAAGTTTCTCCGATTGGGAGTATTCGAAGTGTAACCAGCCCTTCGACCGAAGTACAATCCATCCCGAGCTCGGCGACTCCTATTCAAGCTGGGCCCATGTTGAGTCCGGGCAACCTATCATTTGAGTTGGGAAAGAAGGCCGTGCTGGATATTGCCGATGAGTCGGTGCGCGAGACTTTTGATGACTGCTCGCCCTCTCGCCTGACTCGGCATTCTGGGAATCGACCTGTCCCATGTGAGCTATTCTTTCACTTGATCTCCCCTTGGTTTATTTTTACTTCATTTTCTGACTTGCTTTTTCCTTGGTAGTTTGCTGCAGGAATTAAATCATTTGCGAACAGGCTGGCTCAGGCTCACAAGGAGAGGCGCGAGGCTACTAATCACGTTGCTGAGCTCAAAAAGGAAAAATTGGAAAGTGTCAGCAAAGCTGAGCTCGCTGGAGCCCTTGCTCGCATAGCTGAGCTTGAAGGTGCAGCTGCCAAAGCCCAGGATGACATTAAGCTGAGTCAAGATTTGGCTGCGATGAAGGTAGAGGAACTGAACCGTGTTGCCGAGCAGGCCAGCCGAGCTGCTGAAGAGGCAAGTCGTTTGGAGAAGGAGCTCACTGCTGCTGTTGCAGAGCAAACCAAGCTTCGGGCTGACCTGAAGTCAGCGCAGGGGGAAGCCTTGACAGCTCAGGGCGAGCTTACTAAAACAAAGTTGAACTTGGAGGGCAAGATCGCCGAGCTGGAGAAACAATTGGTGGAAGCGAGGAAGATGCCAAGCCCAGATGCTATTATTGCCAATTTTAAGAAGACCTCGTCGTATATGGACGATATTCTTTCTTACTATGATAAGGGTAAAGCACAAATTCTTCGTGTTGCAGCGCCCTGTGGTGTCTCCTTGAAGGACCTGATGAAATGGGGGAATGCTGAGCTTAAGGGTGACCTTTCTCGTAGGGGGACACGAGCTCGTGCCATATCAGGTCGAGGAGCTGGAGTTGATTGCTCAAAAAGATGCTGAATCAGGTCGCGAGCCCTGGGTTCCCCCTACTCCCTTTGATAATAATGTCCCTTATTTGCTCGACGCCCTAGATGATGGGGATGAGGTCGACTTCGATGGGGACTTCAAGCTCGGGGAATTCAAAGGGACCAAATCAAACCAAGACGAGCATGCCCGCTCTATTCATGAGGCCGAGAGCTGTGCTGACCCTTAGTTTAGTCCTCATTGTGTTGTCTTTTAGTCTCTGTTGCTATTGTAATCAAACAGTGAATTTGTATTTTTGATTCATCCGGGTTTGTAAATAACTTGATTTGTATATATATATATATATATATATATATATATATAAGCCTGAGTTTTTCTGTCTCAATTCTGCTTATTTTACTTGGTATTTTTGTGCAAAATTTTCTTGTATGATGACCTCGGCGTGGCGAGGTGCCATTCTTACGATCTTCTTCAGCGTGGTGAAGAGTAGGTCGTAAGGTGACCTCGACGTGGCGAGGTGCCTTTGTACTTACGATCTTTTTCAACGTGGTGAAGAGTAGGTCATAAGGTGACCTCAACGTGGCGAGGTGCCTTTGTACTTACGATATTCTTCAACGTGGTGAAGAGTAGGTCATAAGGTGACCTCAGCGTGGCGAGGTGCCTTTGTACTTACGATCTTCTTCAACGTGGTGAAGAGTAGGTTGTAAGGTGACCTCGACGTGGCGAGGTGCCTTTGTACTTACGATCTTCTTCAACGTGGTAAAGAGTAGGTCGTAAGGTGACCTCGACGTGGCGAGGTGCCTTTGTACTTACGATCTTCTTCAACGTGGTGAAGAGTAGGTCGTAAGGTGACCTCGACGTGGCGAGGTGCCTTTTGACAATGTGGAGGAAAGTGAATTTGCAGTTGATGCCAGATAGGAAAAACTTCTCTTTTTATTGATAATATCGGAAACATCGTTACATCAGTGATAATATTTTTTCAAATGATTCGCATGCCAAGGATTCTTTAGCGGTGTACCATCCTGTTCAGCCAGTCGATAAGTCCCATCTCTGATTATGCCTGTTACTCTGAATGGGCCTTCCTAGTCTGGGGATAGTTTATTCCTCCCAGCATTTCTGCCTGTCACCTCGATTTTCCTGAGTACCCAGTCTCCGATGTTGAAGGATCTTATTCTGACTCGTTTGTCGTGGTGAGCTTTGGCGAGCTGCTTGTAGTTGATCATCCTGAGTCTTGCCTCCAGCCTTCTTTCCTCCAGGTAGTCAAGGTCGAGCCCCCGAGTTGTTGCGTTGTCTAGCTCGTCAAAATGGGCTACCCTTAATGTTGGTAGGGCCATTTCTACTGGGGCCATTGCCTCTGATCCGTATGCCAGCGTGAAAGGTGTCTCCCCTGTTGAGCCTCTGACTGAAGTGCGGATTCCCCATAGTACAATGGGTAGCTCGTTGAGCCATCTTCCTTTCTTCTCATCTAGGTTTCTCTTCAAGGCATGGAGGATCTTTTTGTTTCCTGCTTCGGCCTGACCGTTTCCTTGGGGGTGAGCAACCGAGGACTTCTAATGCTTAATATTCATCTGCTCGCATCTCTGAGTGAACTTGGTGAAGAATTGGGTGCCATGGTCGGACACAGTAGCTCGAGGTAGGCCAAATCGGCACCAAATATAGTCGTGTATGAAGCTAATTGCCTTCTCCTCGGTTATGGTAGCCAATGGTTTTGCTTCTATCCATTTCGTGAAGTAATCTACCGCCACTATTAAGAACTCGCAGCCTCCTTTAGCCCTTGGGAAGGGTCCTACGAGGTCGACTCCCTACATATCAAATGGCCAGGCTGCGACTACTGGTGTTTGTGGAACTGATGGCAGTCTTGGGATATTAGCAAATCTCTGGCACTTGTCACATCTTTGCACGTAGGTCTCCGCGTCTTTCTGCAAGGTCGGCCAGTAATAGCCGTGGAAGAGAATTCCATCTGACACATCTGGGTGACCTCCGCATACTCCTTCATGGACTTCGGCGAGTAGGTCTTCCACTGTTTCTGGTCGGACACATCTGAGTAATGGCTTGGTGAATGATCTCCTATATAGTATTCCAGCAATCACTGTGTAGCGAGCTGCTCTTTTTCTTACTAGCTAGGCCAAGTCTTTTTCTTCAGGCAGTATTCCTTGCTCGATATAATCTTGTATTTCATCTATCCAGCATTTTTCCATTGGGTTGATTGGCATGACTTCCTCCCTATTCACTGATGGTGACTCAAGGGTTTCCAACCATACGTCTTGAGGGAGGTCACTGATGTCCGATGATGCAAACTTGGATAGGTGATCAGCTCGCGCATTCTCTGTCCTGTCCACCTGCTTTAACTCCCAATATTCAAACTTTTCTAACAGGTGTTTTGCAAGCTCGCAATATTTTGACAATGTGGGGTGATTAGCCCCGTACTCCCCCCAAACTTGCTTTACGACGAGCTGGGAGTCGCTGAAGATTACGACCTAGCTGGCCCCAAGTTCCAGTGCGAGCTCTAGCCCTGCGATTAGAGCTTCATATTTGGCCTGGTTGTTGGATGCCTGGAACTTAAATCGCAGAGCTTTGCTGAATTCTCCTCCTTCTGGTGAGTGCAAGGATAGGCCTACACCGCTACCTGCCTTGCTTGACGAGCCGTCAACATAGAGTGTCCAATGGTGCGGTGGCCGAGGACGTGACGAGCTGGCCGTCCTGATATGCTTGGACAGGCTAGGAGGGTTTGTCGAAGATGTCAGCTCAGTCAGTGTGGTGGCCGGGCTTTGATCTTGCTGACAAATGATGTTTCAGCGATGAAGTCTGCAAGTACTTGTGCTTTTATTGCTTTGCGCTACTCGTATGTAATGTCGTATCCTGAGAGCTCGACAGACCATTTTAACATTCTCCCAGCTACGTCTGGTTTGTGAAGGATTTGCCTGAGTGGGAGGTCGGTATATATCGTCAAGGCATGGGCCTGGATGTCAGCTTTCTTGCAGCTATGATCAGTGCTAGTACTACTTTCTCCACATTTAGATATCTTGTTTCCACATTTGTGAGTGCGTGGGAGACGTAGTATATCGGCTTTTGGATCGCATCACGTTCACTGAGTAGGACTGCTACGACAGCTGTGTCTGAGGCGGCGAGGTAGACGTAGAGGTGTTCTCCTGGTGCTGGGCTTCTATGTAATGGCGGGCTGCCCAAATATGTCTTCAGCTCGGCGAAGGCTTTGGCACAGTCTTCATTCCAGGCGAAGTTCTTGCTTCCTTGTAGCATCTTGAAGAATGGGAGGCTCTTTTCTGCAGATTCTGTTATAAATCTCCCTAGAGCCGTGATTCTTCCATTCAGCAGTTGTACCTCTTTGATCGAGCTGGGAGCCTTCATGTCGACCAGGGCTTGTATCTTTTCTGGGTTGGCCTCTATACCTTTCTCATTCACCATATATCCCAGGAATTTGCCTGCCTTTACTCCGAAGGCACATTTGGCTGGGTTGAGCTTCATCTTGTTTTTTCTGAGATTTGAGAAGGTTTCGTTCAGGTCGTCGACGTGGTTGGCTTGCTTCGTCTTGATGACCATGTTGTCGATGTAGGCCTCCACGTTTCTTCCGAGCTGGTCTCCAAAGACCTTGTTCACCATCCGTTGGTAGGTAGGCCCTGCGTTTTTGAGCCCGAAGGGCATCATTTTGTAGCAATAGATGGCGCCTTCTGCTCGGAAGGCTGTCAGCTAACCACATACATATCTGATGGTACCCCGAGTATGCGTTGATGAAGCTGAGTATTTTATGGCCTGTGATTGCATCCACAAGCTGATCTATCCTTGGCAGTGGGTACCAGTCCTTTGGGCAAGCCTTGTTCAGGTCTGTGAAGTCGACGCACATCCTCCATTTTTCGTTGGTCTTTTTGACCATCACCACGTTCGCGATCCAGGTCGGATAGAAGACTTCTTCAATGATGCCTGCTTTGAGTAGCTTGTCGACCTCCTCCTTGATCGCTGCCTGCTTTTCTGGGGAAAATATTCTAGGTCGTTGTTGGACAGGAATTATGGTTGGGTCTACATTCAGCTTGTGCACAGAAACTTCTTCGCTGATTCCTTCCATGTCCTCTGTCCTCCACGCAAATACGTCCTTATTTTTCAGGAAAAATTTGATTATTGCCTCCCTTTCATCCTTGTCGATTTCCAGTCCGACCTTGATTTTTTGTTCGGGGAAGTCGAAGTTGATGACTACCTCGTTAAGATCTTCATGTGGCTGGATTTCAGGTTGATCCCTTGGATCGAGGCTTTCTACTGTGACGACTTTGTTTGGCCTCTTTGTGTCATCGGTGGCGACCTGGTATGAGTCGGCTAGCTCGGTGCCCAAAGTGGGTACGTCGAGCAGGTCGTCATCCAGGCCTTCCTCGCGATGCGAGGTACAGAGATTGTTTTGCTCGAGCGTCTGGGTGATCGGGGGCGAGTTGGTATGCTTGGCATCCGATTTGGATATGTCGGGCATGTCGTCATCCTCGTTTACCTCTTTGTGCGGGCTGGGAGAGTCAGCCCGCGCTGATTGCTATGGTCGCTCGTCAGAGGGGCTTGATTTGGAGCCTTCCTGGATTACCATTGACTTCAACCGCTTGTCATCGAGGTCTATTTGGTGGACCTCTTCGTGGGTTGTAGTCACTTTCCTTTTCCCCTTGAGCCAAGCTTCCTCGGCCTTCTTTTCTTCCAGGAGGTAGTTCAGAGTGCTTCTTGGATCATTCCTGACCTCTCCGACCCCGTTGTCTGTGGGAAATTTAATTTTTTGGTGAGCTGGGGAGATTACCATCTCAAATTTTGTCTGGGTTGGGAGGCCCAGAATGGCATTGTATGGAGAGGGGATGTCGAGGACCAGAAAGGTGATAACCTTGGTGCGAGAATTGTCTTTGGAATCGAGGACCACGTTGAGGTCGACCGTGCCCTTGACAGCGACCTTGTGCCCGGTGAAGCCTTCCAGCTTGATTCCACTCGGGGTCAAGTGCGAGCTTCCCAATCCGATTGCTTGGAAGCATTTGTAGAACAGAATGTCCTTCCCTACTCCTGTGTCGATAAGCACTCTTTTCACTCTTCCCCTGCCAATTTTGGCCTCAATGGTCAGAGCATGCCCTTTTGCAGCGGGGTTAGAAGCCAGCTCGCTAGAAAGGAATGTGATCCCTTTCTCTCCTTAAACCTGAGGCGGGCCGACAGTATCGTTGAGGCTGTTAATTGTTGTTTTCAGCTTCGTGATGCTCGACCATTCCTCCATGATGGTGTTGACCAGAACCTCGTCCTCGTCTGCATTTGCCCTTGGGGCTTCTCGTGGCCTTTCTCTGTCGCCGCCTCCTCGCTGCTCGTATCTTCTGAGCTCCCCTCTGTCAATCAGCTTCTGGATCGCCTTCTTGAGCTGAATGTAGTCTTCGGTGGTGTGCCCGATATCGTTATGGTAAGCACACCTTTTATTGGGGTTGCGAGGATAAGGAGTTTCTCTCTGAGGTTTAGGTCGGCCAATCTTGTTTTCTTGTAGCAGCACGTTCATGATATGTTCCCTGGTCGCGTTTAAGGGGATATAGAATTCTTCTTTCTTGGCCCATTTATTCTTCTCCTTTCCTTTTCCATGTCCATTGCTGCTTCCATTCTTGCGGTCCCTAGACTTGTCTTCCTTTCTTTGTTTCTGCGCCCCAGAGGATTTCTGGTCCTCCTTATCTTGGTCTGCCAAGGTCTTCTCGACGTTCCCAAGGTTCTGGGCGGCAGTGTACATCTCCGCGCTGGTAGTAGGTCGCATGCCAATTTCAGATAGGAGTTTGGCAGATCGGCATCCAGCTTGGAAAAAAGCCATTATGGTTTTATCGGGGACGTTCAGCAACTTTTTAGCGACGTGCTTGAATCTCTCGAGGTAGCTTTCCAATGACTCGCCAGGTCGCTGCTTGATTCCGCAGAGGTCCGATTCCTTCTTGGGGAGGTCGCCTGCTGAGGAGTATTTCTTCAAAAAAGCTTTCTTCTGGTCGTACCAATCTCTGATGGAGCCCTCCTCCATCTCTTCGAACCAGTTGAGGACGACCTCTTCAAACGTGCTGACAAATACCACGCACCATAGATCCAGATCTCTGGTGCACACTCCCATCTTTGCCTCGAAGCACGATACGTGGTTTCGAGCATTCTTATTTCCTGCATAACTTTTCAGAGACGGCAGCTTCAGGCGATGATTCGGAGGGGTATCCCTAATTCTTTTACAGAAGGCTGCCGTTACGCTCCCTGATAGCTTCCCTTCTTTGCCTCTTTCGAGGGCTTCCAGTCGTTCCTTCATCTTGCGCAGTACCTCGTCCTCTAGGTCGCTGCTCCTATCCCTCCTTTTGGATCGACGGTTGTGGCCGTCGATCTTAGAGTATTTGTGTGAGGATGCCTCGCTGCTGGAGGTACTGTGCTGGATGGATTTACATTTTGACCTGTAGCTGCGAGCTTCCTCCGGCCTACGCGATCGCTCCTTTTCGTGCTCAGCCCGACAGGATCTGTAGGACATGGGCGGACTGGGCTCTCGAGCTTTCGTTCCCATCCTTGGGTATACGCTTCCTCTAGGTCGCTCTCTATCTGGTGTTCCCAGGCAATCTTTGACACTGGGTTTTTGATGTGCTTCTACTCTTCGCCCGAGCTGGCTTTTTACACTTCGTCTAGGAGCATCATCCCTTAACCCCCCATGATGACTGTCAGCCCGCAGACCCCTGGGCTCACTCCTTCCTGGTCGACCATCGTGGTGATCGTTTAGAGAAGGATGCGAGCTCGGGGTTGGTAGCTGGGTTGCCTGGGCAGCGAGCTTGCGGGATAGCTCGTATTCGCGCACTTCCAATTCTCTCTGCCTTGCGAGGAAAGCCTTCTCTTTCCTTATATGTTCCAGCTCGGCATGGTCGATTTTCTGTTGCGTGCGAGGTGGTCTGTCTCCCACCATGACGAGGTCGTCCCTATTTCCAGAGACCTCGTTGCTCGAGGAAGTTGGGCTTGCCGTCTGTCCTTCCTGAATTGACTGAGCTGGTCTTTGAGTGGGCTGCGTCGGCCGTTTGCCTATTGCTTTTTTCCTCATTGCCCGAGCTAGTCTTTTGGCTCGGGTGTTTTGGTGAAGAGGAAGACCTGATAAGGGCACCGCGGGTGACTCCTTCTCAGCTTGCTCAGGATGATTGCCTGTGGGCGGAGCGGCAGCTGGCACACCTGGTGTTGTTGCAGGAGCTGCAGGCTTAGAAACTTGTTTAGAGGTTGCCATGATTGATCACAGAAAAACTTCAGGTCTCGGCAACGGAACCAAACTTATCACGCCAAGAAAGATTGTGTGAATCGTGTCTGGTCCACGTGTGTAGTCTAGTAGGATTCTGGCTTTGTGT
Source organism: Platycodon grandiflorus (assembly GCA_016624345.1). Taxonomy (NCBI): domain Eukaryota; kingdom Viridiplantae; phylum Streptophyta; class Magnoliopsida; order Asterales; family Campanulaceae; genus Platycodon; species Platycodon grandiflorus. Next base: position 53,739,247 of record CM028362.1, read on the forward strand.
TGCAGGGATTGTCCTTGAAGTGCAAGTATCTTTGAACCTGTGATCAACAAAGAACATCGTAAGGGGTGCTGGGTTGTCCCAGCGATAACCCTCAGGCGTGCGAATTAGCAAAACTTCGTAGGAGAGGTGAAGCTAAGAAAGTGTGTAGGCAAGTAATTTACATGTACCTTATGAGGCCTGTTGAGGGTGCTTTTTATGGGGAGAAGTCATAATCCTAGTTAGTTTCGGAATGAGAGAGATATGATCGATTCCCATGTTTTTCGGATTATGTTTCCTTGTCTGCCTGGGACTGTATCTCAGAATTGTAGCAGGACTCTTCTCAGGCGTGATGTGACTCCGTATAGGACACTGCTTTGCCAAGCTGAAGGGACTAAGCCGAGGTCGGCCTGGATGCTTCCAGGTCGCTCGATGTAGTCGAGGTCGGCCTATCATGCGCCAGGTCGCTCGATGCCTATCATGGTCGGCCTGGCATACGCCAGGTCGCTTGATGTTGGTGAGGTCGACCTGGGATGTCCCCAGGTCGCACTGTGGGTCCCTGTGTCAGCGTACTGAGAGAGTATACTGATGAAGTGGAGGTATGTCACCTCGACGCATGCCCAGCTGGATCCTATGAAGCCGCAATGTCTGCCACGTGTCCAGCTGAAGGCTGAGGTCGTTCAGTTGTATACAACATTTATATGCATTTATCATCTACTATAAATCATAAAAATAGAGTTGTGACTAAGAAGTATTATACATACATTTGAAGTAAATCAAGAGGAATATTACAGACTTATTTAAGAAAGATATCTTGGTTTGCTACTACACCATAAATACTGGACATGCCTGAAAAATTTTTTGCCAACTATTTGAGTTCCTTTAGAGCCTGTTTATAAGGAATTTATACCACAAAATCCACTAGACTTCGCATGGATGGATATGTTTTTACTGGTTCGGGAATGAGCTTCTGCCACGGATTGACTGCGTTTGACTATAGCCTGGGAGTGAATTAGTCGAGGTGCGGGAAAGCTGACCAAAAAAAAAAAAAAAAGATTCCCTACTAGATTTTTTCTTTCTGGTGTCCCATGGTATCCTCGACTAATTTCCGAGCCAAGTAGGATCACAAAAGCCATAAAGATCTCGATCCCTACTAAGTTTTGACACAGCTGCATTTCCCTAAATCGAACACAAAACTTATAATTTTTATAGTTTTTTTAAATTTTATTTTAAGGGAAAGTGCCTTTTCTTATACATGAATGCTTTATTTCATTCAAAGATCTATATTCAGTTGCTAAAAAATTAAACTGTAGAACTTGATCATTTATGCTAAAATAATTGAGCGAAATTCGGGCCGGTCTTTTTTTGACAATTTTCATTCGCTAAAGTCCACTATAATTATTTTTAACAGAAAAATGACACTTTTATTGCGAAATATCGTCTATGCCCTTCAAAAATACGGAACAAATTTTTTCCATTGTGCGTGGCAAAGCGCAATTTTTTGCGATGCACAAAATTAACCACCTCAGAAGAAGAAGAAGAAGAAGATGGATAAAATTGATTCAACATCGATTTCGCAACATTACCAGCGACCTCTCAGAAAGGGCATTCTCTCAGTGAAATGAAAGGTCCTCCTCCACAAGTTGGCACCAAAATACAAGTCCATAAAATACAAATATTTCTACCCGACTTACCAAGTTTACATAACTCAGTTTAACCCACGATCTCACCAAGAATGGAACAAACTACAAATGGAATACAACTTGCTAAACTCTGAAAATAACGCCTCACTGCATTGGAAACTATAACCTGCAAACTAAGGAAAAACAAAGGCGTGGAATGAGCTAAGGCTCAGTAAGTTACTAATGCAGTAATATGTCATGTCATTATGCACATCAATATAACATGATAATAAACAGGTAAGAGCATATAAGATCAACTAACCCCATACTAACGAGAGGCTCAGTAGCCGCCAATTGTACATACTGGTTGGAAACTACGACCAACATTCGTTCATATAGGAAGTACATAAAGTACATAAGGTAAACACATAAAGGTGGATACGTGGATTCGAGGCACACCTCCGAATCCCTTTCAACACTTCCAACCTAGACATGTTCATTTGGTTTTTTAAACTGGAACCGAACTGGCTAGAAATCGTCCAAACCGTGAACCGTAATGAATCGTGAACTGCCGGTTTCAGTTTCGGTTCCGGTTTGCGTCTTTTAGGAATCGTGAACCGCCGGTTCCAAACCGTTAAAATTTAGAAATTTATTGTACATTTGAATTTTGAGGTAAGACTCCTTTGTCCTCCTTTATAATAAGTTAAGGCTAGTTGTTCCCTCCTTGTAATTTTTTATTATTATTAATAAAATTGGTCAGGGTACCGCCCCTGTTTTTTATTTATTTTTTGTATTTTGAGTTCCTAATTTTTTATTGTAAGTTTTTTAAGTTCTTAAATTTTTTGTAATCATTACAAAACTATTGATGAATTTAAGAAAAACTATTTTATTTTGCAAAATTTTTTCTCAAATCTAAATTCAATATTACAAACTCTATTTTTTCAAGACTATTGCAAAGATTAAAAATTTTAATTCCTTAATTCTTAAATTGTAAAAAGTTTAACACTTTTAAATTCTTAATTATTAAATTTTAAATTGTAAAAATTACAATTTGTAATTTTTCATAACTAAAGTTCTTAAAATTTCTAATTTATAACTTTTGATAACTAAAGTTATTAAAGTCTTTACAATTTAAAACAGTTTTTTAAAAAATAAAAAATTTATAAAAAAAAATTAAAAAAAATCTAAAAAACAAAACCGAAAAACTGGAAAACAGGAACCGGAACCGGCGAACCGAAACCGGAACTCCACGGTTCGGTTTCGGTTTGCCTTATCACGGTTTGTGGAACTGTCGATTCCGAACGGAAACCGGAACCGTAACCATTTTGGGCATGTCTATTCCAACCTTGTCGCTCCATTAATAACTCGATAGACCACTGTGCTACTGCTTCAGACGATCATAAGAGATGGCTTTATTGCTGCTCCATAAAATAATGATAGATGAATGTACTTTTGCTCCCGAAGGCCATAATAGATTCCTATGCTGCTGCTGATGTACACAGATAATGGTAGATGAATGTAATTCTACTCTAGAAGATCATAATAGATTCCTGTGTTGCTGCTGCTGTACACAGATCATGAAGGGACCGATGCTCGTATTCCAATGAATGTACCCGATTGCGTCAAGTACGATCTACAAGAACCCGTTGTGGACCATTTTCTATATCCACGTTGACGTATTGCTCGGTCCCCTACGAACTGAGACAAATACGACTCTAGCCACTTACAAGTATCACAAGGGACCAATGTTTCATTTCCCAATGTATACAAAAGGTGTCGACAATATACAGCCGCCGTTTATTCCGTTCAACTGTAGGGTTAGAGAAACCCCTACCGTGGCCAATGGTAGGGCAAGGCCAGATGTATTGGCCTTCGGCTATTACGTAGCCCCGACTCCCGCAATTACCGAGCGTCAATAAACCCCCAAAGTGAAAATATGCCAGCTGGACTCGATGCAATGCACAAGTAGATGTTTACTCGTCATGCTAAAATAAATCGAAGTGTGTTCTAAAATACAACTTATATAGGTTTATACTACTCATTACCGTATTACACGACGTATATTCTTTACATCTGATTCAACTCTGCTAGAGTCTGTCCTCTACATATTACGCCTCGGGATAAACCGTAGTATTGTCCCTAAATAACCATGTCAATCTTAATACCCAATGTTTGGGGGTAAGAACCACCCATGTAAATCTCACATGTTTAACGTAAGTATACTAGCGACTATGATCTCAATGAGTTACAGATGCTCGATAGAACTAAAACAAGTCATCGGCGACTTTACTACCGAAACCCAACAATAAAATAAACCCGCGAGTCTACAACTCAGGAAATAACAACAATACTAATGTCTACAATATCCATAATACAACCCCGAGGAGTCTTTAATATTAGGAGACAACGACTACCACAACAACAACGACGACGTGTACAGCAACGATCTCTACAAGTCTCAATTATTCGGAGACCACAAAATCAACAATAAATCATCAATACCCAACATTTAGCATGCTAATAAATCATCTTGAACAAGTATAGCATGTAGAGATGTCATATACAACATGAATAACACGTAAACATTGTGATGTTACTCTACGATGACTAAAAGCCTATGTAGTAACTTACTATTTATCACAAATCCTCCACGAAATCAAAGGGACTTCGGGTGGAAATGTACTCCTCAACGACCTCTACACTTCTATGGAGTCTAATCGTCGATCCAAAGCCCAAACCAAGCTTCTTCTTCCTCAAAACATCACTTTCTCTCTCTAAAACGTGGGAGATGATGAGAGATCCGTGATTCCTCAATAGATTGGGGAACCTCTTTGGTGAAAAACGTTCTCCTTGTCACCCTTTACGCCATGGAAAAGACGGATCATCGATCCGACTTCAAACACTCAAGATATCGCAATTTTATCTCTCTCTCTCTCTCTCTCTCTCTCTCTCTCTTATAACTAGCTGGGTTTGGAGAAAAATAATGAGGGAAAATGGGTTGGGTTCTCTTATTTAATCCATGGGTAAGTGTTTTGTCCAATCCCGGGCTTGTTTGAGCATTTTAAACCACTTAAAAATGCAAAGAAACCGAGAGAGATCAAAACTCGGCAAAGCAGAGCTCGTGGCTATGCGGGGGTATAATGCGGCCGCATAAGCACCATGCGGACGCATAGTGCGGCCGCATAGATTCCAGAAAGGTCAAGTGTTCTACGCGAGCTCGTATATTGCGGCCGCATAGAGCTAAAGCACTGGGCAGTTTTTTCAAAAATGCCCTCGTTGATCCCTAGATGTTTCTAAGTCATCCTAGGTCGATCCTAACCTCGAACCAAAGTCAAAACACCATCAAAACTCACCCAAGTCATCCCCCAATAAGGCTTGAATGAAGAACAACACAAGTCTCACTCGTACGCAAAGATAAACACACGAAATGACACACGAATCATTTCAACTTGCGGTTTAATGACAAGACTAACATGCTTTCTATTCGAGAGTGAATCCAAACCAAGGCTAGGTCACTTAAACGTGGGGAATATACAAGGTATACAAATGATGGTCGATGTCGAGAATAGTTTTGAACGAATACAAAAATAGTGCACAACACATCATAGATTAGTCACGTGCCAAATACGATTTACAACTGGATATACGTCACGCTTAACAAGCATGACATCTAACATTCCGAGGGTTTCAAGGCCAATATGAGGTGACGACGAGTGTACTAGGAAGGAACTTAGGTCAGGGTGTTACATCCTCTCCCCCATAAAAGAATTCGACAGTGAATTCAAGGATCAAACATTCATGGGGAATACATACATCACAACAAGGCTATACCATAGCCTACTTAATCAAACCACTATCGATAGTGAATCGAAGTCTAACAAATAAAGGAAGTTGGTCCAAGTTAGAGGCCATCAACCTCAAGTATTGCTCACGCATAAGGTTTTTAATGAATATGTGTAACTTCGAGACGTGAGAAATTTTGGGGTTTCGTTACGAGACTAACTACCATCTCTAGTCAAGTCCAAATTCAGAGTATACCTCATAGTGTTATGCTAACTCATTTTAAACACATCCCAACGTCACGCTTCCGCGGCGCTAAACAAATCTCTATTTCCCGCGGTACAACCCTCAACAATTAGTCATGGGAAATTCTGCGATTGAATAGGTTTGGGTTAATACAGCCCTTAGGTTCACAAGGTAATTCGACGACATCCTAACATCAAGGGAATAGGCTTGAACCAAATGGTGTCGAACTTCGAGGTCACGCAAGTCATACTGACTCTACTGAGAATATGGACATCAGTAGCTATAATGCAAGTCGATGAAATAAAATGTCAATGAGATCACGGGCTAACATGCTCATTCCACAAATACTAATATTGATAAACCACAAGGTTAACATAAGTAATAACAAGAGTTCAAAACTCTAATGCGCTCGACAGAATGGATCGGTATCACCGAATACCAATATCGGATACTATACACGCTACTCGAAACACAGGGTGCCTCACACCCATAATGATTGCATTCTATGGTTAACTACAAGATATAATATTCTAGTGAATGAGCACCCAACCAGAGTACACAAGGTAGTCCAATAACAATAAAACAAATAAATAATATAATAAGTCACGATGAACATGACTCTTACGGATTTCAATCTCAAGGTCTCACCTTCTAACTTTGACTCGTTCTATTAGAGTCTTGGGTCGGTGCAGTGGGGTTTGGTGGGGTTACTTGCGCTACTCAAGGTGTCTCACCTAGGACATTTAGTTGGTCTTCAAGTTCTCTCAGTTCACGTAATGCATGTTTGAGTTGAAATACGGTAGGATGTATGACTGACATTCTTGCGGTCTTCCTAGTTCATGCCATCCTGCTATAGGCATACAATAGAGACATTAAGTCTCTAAAGGAAAGTAAAACACCTTAAGTGATTCAACTAAAGGCATACTTACTAACAGAACGTTCTCAATTCTCAACCCAACGCACAATTAACAAGTACGTAGGGTTCTAAGGACAACCACCTTACCATGCCAATGGGCATACGCGCAAGGTGACACAATCTATTCGCATCGCAAGAATCTATAAGGCAAGACTGAATTAATGTAATATATCCATTATACATCACATTGCATATAATGTAGTAATCATACGCTCACCACCGGGGTGGCTAATTATCAATTTGATAAGGTTAAACAAACATATAACACACGTGATAATGTACAGCTCACAAATGGCTAAACGCATGCCTATAAATACTCATGTTCAACTAAGCACGACGGCTCACACAATACCAAGTCGAATCAAACCTATTTACAAAGCACATTACACATTCCACACAAGATGCACAAACTTGTTTAAGTGCACTATTCCATTTGCTTGTCCATTCCGGTTAGTAATAGGGTTAAGCAATTTCTATCTATCATGCTATCAACTTAGTCTTGACGAATATCTCTTGACAACCAAATCAGGGGCCCTTCTGAAGTGGCTTCAAAAGCTACCGTCACCGGGCGTCAGGGACATGTGATTACAAATATGCCTTTTAGAATTGGTTTCATGCACATAAGTATCAAATACAAGCAAATGCACCTGTGTGATACAATGTCTCTAGTATGTACAAGTGCTGCATTCCATGATGTGATAGGCAAGAATAAAGTGTCTAGTGAGTATGGACTCATATTCTCGCACTATTGTAACTCGATGCTCACATCTGTATCTATAAATGATTCCTAATCACAAGCCTAAGACATTGCTTAACGCGTCCCAGCTATACATCTCGACAATTAACAAGGCAACCTATAATGGTCAAATTACAACACTAACCTTCTACGCGGCACACTCTAGCTGACATCATTCTTACGAGGATTCAAGGTGCACTCAATAATCTCTACAAAAGGAATAACATACTACAAATCCTTAGTCCCGCTCTTGTGAGCAAAAAAACTCAACCACTTTAGTCCTATATGGACTAACTCCAAAAACTCACCTATAACAATCCAACACTTATACCTAAGCATTCGACGTTAATCACTCATGCCAAATAACCCAACTAGCTAAGCCGAGGATCCTATCCTGGTGGACAACTAACTTAAGCTCTGATACCAATTGTGACGACCTGAGTCCGAGATTCGATGTTGAACCCCAACTCGGAGCGCCAAATTAAACTAACAAGAAATGGCTGAAACAACTAATAAAAGCGAGCCACAAAAGCTCAAAACCCAAAACTAAGCAGTAGAACAACTAAAAGAACATGAGCTTCAAAGCTCGAATAATAATAAGTCCACAACCAAATGAAACCTCTACGGCTAAACAGGCGTCGAAGAACAACAACATTTAAAACACCACGAGTCAACACAATCGGGAAAAACCATTAATAAAATAGCAACAGGCACAAGGTCACACTAACCAAGAAAATTGAAGTTATAAAGTAATACAACCAACACAACTCCACAAGTCGGCACCAAAATACAAGTCCATAAAATACAAATATTTCTACCCGACTTACTAAGTTTACATAACTCAGTTTAACCCACGATCTCACCAAGAATGCATACAAACTACAAATGGAATACAACTTGCTAAACTCGAAAATAATGCCTCACTGCGCTAGAAACTATAACCTGCAAACTAAGGAAAAACAAAGGCGTGGAATGTGCTAAGGCTCAGTAAGTTACTAATTTAGCAATATGGCATGGCATTATGCACATCAATATAACATGATAATAAACAGGTAAGAGCATATAAGATTAACCAACCACATACTAACGAGAGGCTCAGTAGCTGCCAACCGTACATACTGGTTGGAAACCACGACCAACATTTGTTCATATAGGAAGCACATAAAGTACGTGAGGTAAACACATAAAGGTGGATTTATGGATTCGAGGCACACCTCCGAATACCTTTTAACACTTCCAACCTTGTCGCTCCATTAATAACTCAATAGACCACTGTGCTACAGCTTCAGATGATCATAAGTGATGGCTTTACTACTGCTCCATAAAATAATGATAGATGAATGTACTTCTGCTCCCGAAGGCTATAATAGATTCTTGTGGTGCTGCTAATGTACACCGATAATGGTAGATGCATGTACTTCTACTCTAGAAGATCATAATAGATTCCTGTGTTGCTGCTGCTGTACACAGATCATGAAGGGACTGATGCTCGTATCCCAATAAATGTACCCGATCGCATCAAGCACGATTTACAAGTACCCGTTGTGGACCATTTTCTGTATCCATGTCGACGTATTGCTCGGTCCCCTACGACCTGAGACAAATATGGCTCTAGCTATTTACAAGTATCACAAGGGACCAATGTTTTATATCCCAATGCATACAAAAGGGGTCGACAATACACACCGCCGTTTATTCCGTTTAACTGTGAGGCTAGAGAAATCCCTACCGTGGACAACAATAGGGCAAGTCCAAATGTATTGGCCTTCAGCTATTACGTAGCCCTGGCTTCCACAGTAATCGAGTGTCAATAAATTAAAGTGTGTTGTAATGAATCACAACCCAACAATACCAAATACGATGCATTCTATTGAATCACATACCGAAATCATGTTAATGTGCTTGTAAGTACTAAACACACAATCAATCATCAAAGTAGGATGATTGTCCTATTGCTTACTAGAATCATCACATGTACACCAAATCATCTAAGTCCGCAATTGCTAGACTTCATAACTGAACAAATAAGCCTACTCGTACTTACAATCACAAATTGACATACAATGAATACGCCAACTACACAAACCCCTTCATCTCATGTCCAACTATTCCATCTCATTTTTATCGTGTACTATACATATCACGACTCCTAATAAGTCACGTCGTCCGTATAGGAACGATAACCAAGGTGTGTCATTAACTACCTTGAATACAACCAACTCATCAACCAACGGTTGAGACTATGCGTCTCATGTGAAATGTCGTGCACTAAGGGGCATGACTAATCGATAACACTTATGGAAAGACTAATATAGATAATTAATCCTTGTTAGAGCATAAGGTTCAAGTCAACAATTCAATGTACTTCATAAACAACTAATGTTTGACTAAGTCAACCCAAGTCAAGTTTTATTAGATCAAGATCTCATCAATTCGTCATCCCACACCGTAGGAGACTAAAATACAACTTATATAGGTTTATACTACTCATTACCTTATTACACGATGTATATTCTTTACATCCGATTCAACTCTGCTAGAGTTAGTCCTCTACTTATTATGCCTGGGGATGAACCATAGTATCGTCCCTGAATAACCATGTTAATCTTAATACCCAATGTAAACCTTACATGTTTAATGTAAGTATACTAGCGACTATGATCTCAATGAGTTACAGATGCTCGATAGAACTAAAACAAGTCATCGGTGACTTTACTGTCGGAACCCAACGATAAAATAAACCCGCGAGTCTAAAACTTGGGAAATAACAACAATACTAACGTCTACAATATCCACAATACAACCCCGAGGAGTCTCTAATATTCGGAGACAACAACTACCATAACAACAACGACGACGTGTACAACAACGATTTCCACAAGTCTCTATTATTCGGAGACCACAAAATCAACAACAAATCATCAATACTGTTAGGTCCGTGTTGATATGCTCAGAATATATGCTAGAGGGGGGTGAATAGCCTATATGACCTTTATTAAAAATTTCATCTGATTTAGAGTTTATGATAAGAAACAATGATGAAATAATTAATAAGATAAGTCATCTTCCAAGTTTAAGCAACATAGCTGATATAGTGAAATTAGCTGATGTGCATCAGCAGACTTTAAGGACTGCTAGTAGGAAGATTATGTTATACTTTGCTGGTATAGTAGGGTTTAAGCAGTGGAAGAACAAGCAGCATAAGTATAGCAATTTAGATTAAAGCGGTTGCAAACAAATAGGTATATGTTTATCAAAACAGTGAACTTAAATCTTGTATTAGATGCATTAAACTTTTCACAACCGGATTGCACAAGATATATAACATATGTAAAGGCTGAATGTAATAAAATATGGTTTATATTAAAATTCAGAAAAGGCTTGCTCAAAGGCAAACATGCTTAGTACATCAACCTAGACTCTCTAACCTAGCAATCTCCTAGGAAAGAAAAAGGAGAGATTAAGAAAGCAAAATCAAATTTATCGAAAATACATTGGAAGATGTAGTCAACATTTATTATGTTGTCTTCCTGTAGTATCAACTCAATAAATTTGTTGTGAAAAGAGAATATTAGGCGTTGTTCAAATAACTAGTATTTGAACAACTGAGTGCTAAGCACTCAGCCAAGAATGATGACAACTTATTGCACAATCGACAACCCTTATAATGTAGTATAAGTCTGCCGATATGAATACAGTATGGATTATTATGCTCTGGTTCTTCATTGGACATCTTCAAGCTTGGTCAGTCTTCAACGAGGGGCAGAATGGTTAATCTCTAGCTATAGATTTGAAATTTAGGAACTGAAGAGACTGAGTCTTTCGAAGGATGAAAGAACTCAAATCAAGAAAGGAGTTCTTGATTAAGCATAGCTTATTTGCCTTAGGATTTTTAGATTTCTCTCCGACAAAGTGTTTGTTCATACACTTGTGTTTTTCTCACTCTAAGTGTTGTTACAGATTAAAAACACTAAGATCACCACCACCTGTATGAGGAATGAGAGATTTCTTTTATAGGCTGGTGAAGATAAAAGAGTCGTTGAGGCTTGGATGAGTTTTGCCCGTTAGAGATCTGGATCATCAATGCATTAGAATACATTGTAGAGACTATTGGGCAAAAACCTTCCGTTTAAGTTTTGTCTTGAAGTCTGTCCGTGATTCAGGCTGTCAGGATGGGAAATGACATGCAGGCCTGTTAGCAGCGTACTGTGTTTGCTTTTTATGGAACATAGCTTTGAGGATTAGGACCAAACACGAAAGAGGAAGTGTCTTTTGGATAATAGTGAAAGCGCTGACATCGATGCGTATCTTGAGCTGTCAGGAAGATCTTGTAACGGATCTATTTTGAGTTGTAGCTTCAAGTAACGACTGATGTTCCTTTTGAGAAATATCAGCATTCTTAAAGTTGTCTGATGAAGAGCATGGATGATACTGAGATCTGCCGATGTAAAACTACTGTGGTAAAGATTGCTAATGAGACATGGCTGGTAGGAATATCTGCTGGTGAGATGTTACTGATAGAGATGTCTGCTTGTGCTGGTAGAGGTAATCCATATGAAGAGTCATCGTTACTTGGTAAGACATAGACTCAGACATGTACAAAGACTTCCTAGTCTAATGACTTATGCAATGTTTCATCAAGCTGCCACATTAACCGGTACGCAGCCTTTTTAGCCACTTGCGAACATGCGTTGTAATGGGAACAAGCAAATCACTGTGTTGGAATATGCAAACATATGCATCAGCTATTTTACAAGCATATTCCTAACAAAGACCCAACATTTAGCATGCTAATAAATCATCTTGAACAAGTATAACATGTAGAGATTTCATATACAACATGAATAACACGTAAACATCGCGATGTTACTCTACGATGCCTCAAAGCCTATGAGATAGAATAATAACTTACTATTTATCATAAATCCTCCACGAAATCAAAGGGGCTTCGGGTGGAAATGTACTCCTCAATGACCTTTACACTTCTACGGAGTCTAATCGTCGATCCAAAGCACAAACCAAGCTCAAACCAAGCTTTTTCTTCCTTAAAACATCACTTTCTCTTTCTAAAATGTGGGAGATGATGAGAGATCCATGATTCCTCAATAGATCAGGGAACCTCTTCAGCTAAAAACGTTCTCCTCATCACCCTCTACGCTATGGCGAAGACGGATCGTCGATCCGACTTTAAACACTCAAGATATTGCTATTTTATCTCTCTACTCTCTCTCCTCTCTCTCTTCTTTCTCTCTCTATAACCAACTGGGTTTGGAGGAAAATAATGAGGGGAAATGGGTTGGGTTCTCTTATTTAATTCATGGGTAAGTGTTTGGTCCAATCCCTGGCTTGTTTGAGCATTTTAAACCACTTTAAAATGTAAAAACAGAGAAAGATCGAAAACCAGCGAAGCAGAGCTCGTAGCTATGCTGGGGCATAATGCAGCCGCATAAGCACCATGCGAACGCATAGTGTGGCCGCATAGATTCCAGAAAGGTCAAGTGTTCTACGCGAGCCCGCATAGTGCGGCCGTATAGAACTAAAGCACTGGGCAGTTTTTCTGAAAATGCCCTCGTTGATCCCTAGATGTTTCTAAGTCATCATAGGTTGATCCTAACCTCGAACCAAAGTCAAAACACCATCAAAATTCACCCAAATCACCCCCAATAAGGCTTTAATGAAGAACAACACAAGTCTAACTCGTACGCAAAGATAAACACACGAAACGACACACAAATCATCTCAACTTACGGTCTAACGACAAGACTAACATGTTTGCTATTCGAGAGTGAATCCAAACCAAGGCTAGGTTACTTAAACGTGGGGAATATACAAGGTATACAAACGATGCTCGATTTTGAGAATAGTCTCGAATGAATACAGAAATAGTGCAAAGCACATCAGAGATTAGTCACGTGCCAAATACGATTTACAACTTGATACGTCACGCTTAACAAGCATGACATCTAACATTTCAAGGGTTTTAAGACCGATATGAGGTGATGACGAGTATACTAGGAAGGAAGTTAGGTCAGGGTGTTACAGAAGAGGGCACAGAATTTGGAAAAGTGAGATGATCACATGGAACATTCTTAGTAATGGCATGACCATTGGAAGGCAATGTGTGATCGGAAGGAGTATGAAACTGAGATTGAGAATGAGAAGAATCATTAAAGAGACACTCACAATCAGAGCAAGTTGGTAAAATTGGAGAGAAAGAAGGATTTAGAACAGAAGAATTGGCAAAAGGGAAAATGTTTTCATAAAAAAATGACATCTCTATTGAAGAAGATTTTATGAGATTGTAAATCATATAATTTGTAAGCCTTTTTGCCAAAAGGATAACCAATGAAAGCACACTTGACAGCCCTGGGAGTAAATTTGTCTCTCCCATGAGCAAGGGTGGAGGCACAATACAAACAACCAAACACTTTGAGGTGAGAATAGGAAGGAATATGACCAGTGAGAATTTCAAAAGGGGTTTTATTAGCAAGGACAGAGGTGGACAATCTATTGATTATATATGTTGCAGTAAGAAGACAATCATTCCAAAATTTTATAGGGCAATGCAAATGAAATCTGAGAGCCCTTGCAATTTCCAAGAGATGTCTGTGTTTTCTCTCAGCCCTTCCACTTTGTTTGGGGTTTCTGTACAAGAACTGCCTTGAAGTATACCAAGAGGATTAAAAATGTTGGTGACCGAGGAACTAAAAAATTTAGTTCCATTGTCAGACCTTATAACCTTGACTGAGGCTTGAGATTGATTTGTGATCATATTGATGAAGGTTTGCAAGAGAGAAGAAACTTGAGCCTTAGACTTCATGAGATATGTCCAAGTAGCCTTGGTCATCTACAATGATAAAAAATGAAGTATGACCGTCATGAGATATGTGTCTGTAGGGACCCCAGACATCACAATGCAGAAGAGCAAAGCATGAATTACTTTTGGAGTTACTTAATAGAAAAGGATTTCGGGTTTGTTTAGCAAAATGGCACACATCACAAAGAAGTTCATTACACTGAAGTAAAGATGGATTACAAGGTATTGAAGTAAGCAGTTTGACTTTAGAAATAGGAATGTTGCCCAAATTGGAATGCCACAATTGTACAGAGTGATCATTACATGTTACAGAATGAGAAACAGAATTGGAAGGCTTGCAGTCCACTAAACATGTTTGAACAGAGGTATCCTTGGATAGTATCAGTCTATATATGCCATCTTGCAATCTATCAATTACCCTTGATTTCTTTAACATTTGGTCCTGACGAAGACAAACAACAGGAAAAAATAATAGGGAGCATTTATTGTCCAAAGTTATCCTGCTGCCTGATATATATGAGATTAAAAAAGAAAGCATGCACATACAGCATATTGAACAAAGTAATGTCAGCTGTTAAACAAACTATGCCAATGTGAGTGATAGGTTCTTTGTTGCCATTGGGCAAGTGTTTGAAGGATTTGACTTGTTTGGGGTCAATCAACAGGTCAAAAACAAGAGGTTATATGGTCAGTAGCTCCAGTGCTATAATCCAATCAGTGTTACTAACAATGAATTGAGTCATGCAAATAAGACTAGCAATACTTGAATTAAACAACATATTACCTGTTAAATGAGTTTTTGGAGATTCAAGAGAGGTAGTATTTGATCCATTGTTAAACATATTGATCAGTTGCTGAAGTTGAGCCACTGAATTAACATTTCCAGATCCTTTGTCTTGATCATCATGATGTTTAGTAGTGATGCAAGAAGAAGATCCAGTGTTGTTGTTGTTAGTTGAGATAGATGCACCTGTGGTTTTGTTTACTCTTGATTTATGATTCTTGGGCATTCTAGCCAAATCTGGTTTGGAACCATAAAGAGCATGCCATTCTGGATATCTATGAAGGAAGAAACACTTTTCTTTGGAGTGGCTATCACCATAACAAAAGTCATAAAACATTTGAGATTTCTCTTTGACCCTATAATGGTTCCCTTTGTAGCTATTGTTGTTGTAGTTGGTTCCTCTACTAAGCAATGCAGTGGTTAATTCAATATAATTTTGGTTTGGATTTATGTTGACAACAGGTGAACCTCTCTGTTATTTTTCTTGAAGTAACATATTCAAGGCCTCATTCACATCAGGTAGAGGTTTCATCATCAAAATATGTTCTCTAGTGGCAGTAAAATTATCATTCAGTCCCATTAAAATTTGTGTGAGCTTGTGCACCAAATCAAACTCTTCTTGCTGCTTTAAGGCTCCACACTCACAGTTGCACAGGCATTTTGACAAACGAGTCAATTCATAATACTCATCCCAAAGACTTCTAAACTTTGTGTTATACATAGAGACATATAAGTGTCCTTGACTGAATGATGCAAAGTCTTTTCTTACTTGGAAGATTTTTGGAGCATTAGTTTGAGAATACCTTATTCTCAAATCATCCCAGATCTGTTTTGCAGTAGACAAATACACTACACTGGAACCAATATCAGGAGACACAACATTCAGCAACCATGCTGTTACATCGATTCCACAGTCCTGTGTACTTAGATTCAGATTTAGGTTTTGGACATTGACCATTTATTATTCCCAATTTCAACTTTGATTCAAGAAAACAAGGTCATAGCACAACTCAAATGTCCATAATTGGATCCATTAAGAACATGCTTTATAAGTTTTATTCCCGGGTGATCATTTGGATGCAAGAAAAGGTGGTGATTAGGGTTTAATTGAATCGTGATTTCTTCAAGATCATACAAATCAACTTGAACATCTTGGTCCTTATTTGTAGTAGTTTCAGCATCATTAGAAGATATTCCTCCAATTTCAACCATGATTACAACACAGAAATTTATACTTGATAACTATTCAATTAATTAGGTAGTAATTGAGACAACAATCAAACTATTTTTCATAGATTGCTAATGCGGAAGTGAAAGAAAAAATTGTGAGATAGTTCAAAAAACAAATGAGTTACCAGAGATCGCAAACTACTCTGATACCATATTGAAGTTGCAAAATCTTGATCATCTTAGTAAAAGCTCATGAACAGAGAATTATTCAATTTGAGAAATATATTTCATTGATTGTGAAATTGTTTACTAGAAGATATATATATATATATATATATATATATATATTGCACAGAGAAAGGAAAAGAAGAAAATAACTTCTCTAACTGCATGAGATTCCTTTTAAGTTATATTTACACTTTGATCCTTGAACTTTGCATTATGGCTGCACTGACCCTTATGCCTTGGCCTTGGTTTACCTTCAGCACACTTGTTCATTTCGTCATCACACTTGTTATTCTTCATAATGAATTAGCAACATGTTCCTTAACTTACACTTTGTAGAAGTGTATTATGTTTTCATTTTCCGAACTACTTTACTAAAGTTGTTTGCTAATTTAAGATAAAAAATATTTGTTTTGTGGTAATTTTGATTATTACCGTGTTTATAAATGGTGATGGTCTAATTAAATGAATTATGAGAATGAAACATGTAAAGAAACCCATTTGAATATATTTGGTCAACTTGATTAAATTTTAACCACATTATATATATGAAAATCATTACCTTAATAAAACTACAAAAATTGCAATTCATAGTTTTTTTTTTTTGTAGTTTCTAATAGATGTATATTTAATTAATAATGATTTGTAACATACAATATTCACTCTTAAAACTCGAAAAGGAACTCTTTGAGCAGAATGGATGGAGTAAGGCTTTAAAAATAAAAACTGTCCTAACACAAATGCTTTTTGAGTAGATTTCAAAATCCAGACTTTGAATATCCATCGACGAACATACCAGAAAATGCTACGTCGCCATACTTGTCCTCACCGATGTGAGCGCTATCCCGGGCTGGTCGTTTAATGGCACGGTCTGGTACATTTCATCAGGTCCCAACGTTTCATTACCGGGAAATGGCCATGCTATTCAGTTGGGTCAGAATGGTAAAATCAACCAGACAATTAGAGCGAAGGGAGCTTACATTGAGTTTATACTTACCTTCACCCTTGCTCCTGCAAACGCTAACTGCACTAATAACTCAACTACTGTAAATATTTTGGCTGCTAGGAGATCCAAAGATTTCTACTTGGAAAGGCGTTTTGGTAGAGAAATGTGGGAGAGCCATGGTTATAACTTGGGGCTCTGGAACGTTATGGAGGAGCCTATCAACTTAGAGATCCGAAGTTTGTCAATTGATACTAATCAAAATTTTGTTCACTACTGGTCCTGAGGAGACGATCGCGTATAGGCTGGGTCAACATTTGGACGCTTAAATACACTGTCAACTGCTTGAACACCTAAGCGAATGCACAGCTCTACTGCTTGCCTATAGGCACACTCCTAAGATTGCATTGATAATCTTGAGTTTAGTACGGTGCTAAAAATGTGCATTGAGATGCATATGACAAAACTAGTACTTACAAATTGCAAAAGCGACCACCTAGGTTACATGGAAATCCCATATCATTCATTCACTTTCTGAGCATCAAACTTGAGCTTATCTTTAAAACAAAACTAATATATATATATATATATATATATATAACAATACAAAAGATATGGTTTAGTAGAACGTGTAGACTAATGTTGTAATCGAGAATCAACAGTCTAGAAACTGAATAGCATATAAATGTATGTTACACTAGTTTTTATTTCAACACGATCGCAAATCATATTGGCCCAGATGAAGAACTGAGTTTGTATTAGCGAATTATCATGACATGGTGTATTAAATATGGCAGCACATATTGTATTAGGAATAGGAGAGTATATATGAAAAGGACTTGTAATTGCCTTAGGACATTGTATTACATTATAAAAAGGGTTAACCCTAATACAATCATAGATGTGAAAATTTTTTCCCAGTGCCGCTGTTCTTCTTGCTTACCTTCTTATATTCTGTTCTCTTTCATGGTATCAGAGCCATGGATGGCTAATCCCTTTCAACCGATGCTCCAAGCTCTCAATCAACCAAGTCTTACACCCTACCTATTTTCTATAACCCGAATGCCATATATAATTGGCCAAACCTACCTCACCAAAGACAACTATGTCAACTGGAGTGGCCTGTTCAAAACCATGCTGCGTACACACAAACTTCTCTTTATCATTGACCCAACACCACCATCAGAAAAACCCTGAGCGATGGCTCGAGAAACCCCTTACACGAATTGTGGACAACTGGGATAGATCTTGTCTATGGATGGATTAAGGGCAACGTTACTCCTGCCGTGCTACCGTACCATAATTCCCGTAGCACTGCACCTCAGTCCTGGGAAACATTAGCCAAGAGATTTGGTGCAACATCCGCTTTGCAAATTGAAAACTTGAAAGACAAGTTGCACGAATTGAAGAAGGAGTCGAATCTGTCTGTTACTGATTACTTGTTACGAGCCACAAGTATTTCAAATGCTCTTGCTGCTGCCGATGAACTAGTAGAAGAGAAAGAATTGATTCAGCGTATTCTTGGTGGGCATGGACAAGAATACAAGGAATTTCTCACCTTCACAGCCTCGTCGAGTATTTGTCAAACTCACACCCTTGACGATATCACGGAGTTGTTAATAAAGGAGAAAACGCTACAGCAAAAATTTGTTGTTCCAAAACACCAAACCGTGGCCCTTATAGCTGAAAATCCCAACTCATCAAACCAATAACTCTAACTCACATGAAAATTACAATACTAACAGGAACAATTCAGGACATGGAAATCGAGGACATGGGAACCGTGGGGGTGGTTATAATTCTGGACGAGGTAACAATTCTGAAGGTCGCGACAGTGGATATTGGAAGGACAGTGGAACAACAATTCTGGTGGCTGTGGAAATTGGAATGGATGTGGACAAGGCAAAGGACGTGGACAACCAAATCAAAACAATTCTGGCTGTGGTATACTGCCACCTCCGTATCACTCAGGGACATTCCCGAATTTTTTACACAATGAGGTAACTTGTCAATTGTGTTTCAAAGGAGGACATAGTGCTCAACTTGTGCTCAAAGATATAATACAGCGTATGTAGCACAGACTGAGCCGTACCTTGACTTCGGAGCAACCAATCATATAACTTCCGACCCATCAACTTTCTAAGATTATTAGTCATATTCAGGTAACGATACAGTTGTGTTTGGAAATAGGTCTAAGTTAAACATATCACATATTGGTAAATATTCTATTCTAGCCAATAATCGATCGTTTTGTCTCAACAATGTCTTGTATGTTCCCCGATTACACAAACCATTATTATCTATTCATCAATTTTCTAAAGATAATAACTGTTATTTTGAACTTGACTCGTGTGGTTTTTGTGTTAAGGACAATCAGACACGAGAGACTCTCATTTCTGGCAATAATTCTGGAGGATTATACAAATTGTCTTTCAATTTCGTGTCCAAAGAAAATTCCCTTGCTCCCATTGGTGAACGCTCAAATCAAGATGTGTGGCACGCTCGTCTAGGTCATCCTTCGAGTAAAGTGCTTAAAGTTTTGTGTCATCAGTTTAGAATAACTGTTAGTGGTCAAATAAGTGATATTTATAAGTGTCATGTATGTCCATTGGGCAAATCTAGCAAATTGTCTTTTTCTTCTCGAACGTTTAATGCATTACATTCTCTTGATATGCTACATTTAGATGTTTTGGGTCCTTCCCCAGTTAAATCTATTCATGGATATCAATTTTACCTTTCTATTGTAGATGATTTCTCGTGTTTTGTTTGGTTAATATTTCCCTTGTTTCATAAATTAGATGTTACCAATGTATTTACCAACTTTAAAACGCAAGTTTAGAAGCAACTATCTCGTCGTATATCTGTTGTTCATACTATTTAAACAGTTCAATTACAGATGGGGGGTGAGTTCACAGGACGTATATTTACTTCTTTCTTATCAAAATAAGGAATTAAACATCAAATAACATGTCCTTACACGTCTTAGCAAAATTGTGTGGTTGAGCGCAAGCACCGTCACATAGTCGAAACTGGTTTGTGTCTCATATCTAAAGCTAATGTTCCGTTCCATTTTTGGTTGGAAGCTTTTAATACTTCGGTTTATCTTAGTAATAAACTTCCAATGCGTCAACATAAGTTCATCTCTCCGTACCAAAAATTGTTGCTAAGGAAACCAGACTATTAGTTCCTTAAGGTCTTCGGATGTTCCTGTTTTCCTTACATTCGACTGTATCCTAATTCACATAAACTTATGCCCAAATCTATACACTGTATTTTTCTTGGCTATGATAATTGTCGTAAAGGTTACATGTGCATGGATCTCGTAAGCAGTCGAGTGTAAATCTCACGTCACGTAATATTTGTTGAGACACTCTTTCCTCTTCAAGTTCATACTTCGTCGACAGGACTCCTGAAATTACATGACAATCTTGCTGCTTAACCTATCTTGTCCATAAGTGGGAAACAGCTTCACACAGTAGGCAATAGAGTGTCTCCTTCAATTGGACAAAGTTATAACGTATTTTCTCAAGCCAATACAACAACACCAGTCCTGATTCATTAAGCCAATCATGAAAATCAACAGACTTCAATAACCCAGTCCACTCCGTCTACAACAATAGTAAGCTGGCCTGAGTTCTCTAACTCTCTAGTTCTGTTTCATCTTTCTCCAGTGGCTGCCGAAACACCTCCCAGCACTACCCATGGCAGTACCGAACCTGGCATTATGTCCCCAAACTCTCCTGTGCCCGGTGCCACAATCTCTACTACCTCGGGCTCATCTTCTGTCCCATTATGGTATAGGGCAGTCTCAGAACTTCTTCTGCCCCATTATGGACTTAATTTTAAACAAGCTTGCCAAATTCAGCACTGGCGAGATGCTATGTCTGAGGAAATATCTGCACTTCATAAAAACCAGACTTGGCATTTGGTTCCAGTTTCTCCAGACATGAACGTAGTGGGTTGCCGATGGATTTCTAAAACTAAGCGAAAGGTAGATGGGTCAATTGAGCACTACAAAGCTCGTTTGGTAGCTCAAGGGTTTAGCCAATTGGCTGGTCTCGACTTTGATGAGACGTTTAGTCCTGTGGTCAAACCATCTACTATTCGTACAGTTCTTGCCATTGCTCATGCTCGTCACTGGGATATTAAGCAACTGGATGTCTGGAATGCTTTCTTAAATGGGTTTCTTCAAGAGGATGTTTATATGAAACAACCTCCAGGCTTCGTTGATAGTTCGGCTCCATCTTATGTTTGCAAATTAGACAGAGCCCTATATGATCTTAAGCAATCTCCTCGCACTGGGTACCATCGACTTTATGAGTTTTTCCTTGGGCATGGATTTTTTAACAGCAGGTCAGACTCCTCCTTGTTTATCCGCCATACTGGCTCTTCCTCAACTATTCCACTTGTCTACGTGGATGACATCATCATCACGGGTATATCCCCTTCAGATATCTCTAATATAATCGCTGCTATTTGTGCCACCTTTCAAAGTCGTCAGTTGGGAGACTTAAGTTATTTCTTGGGCATTGAAGCCAAGCGTACTGGTGATACTCTCTGATTGTCTCAAACTCGGTATGCTCTTGATCTTCTCGACAGATTTAATATGACTGCCTGTAAGCTGGTGTCGACACTTACCGCTCCTAATTTTCGCTTGGGCCTTTTGGAGGGTGACTTAGTATCTGATGCTACTCGTTTCCGCAGTATGGTTGGGGGATTACAGTACCTCACACTAACTAGACCCGACATTGCATTTTCTGTTAATCAAGTCTGTCAATGCATACATCAACCTCGGACGAGTCATCTTCTAGTAGCTAAACGAATCCTTCGATTCGTCAAAGGTACACTTCATCACGGCCTAACCTTTTATCCCTCGTCTGTCACCTATGTCAAGGCCTACTCCGACTCTTATTGGGCTAAGGACCCTTGTCACGACCCGACCCGAGATCCTATGTGGAACCCCGTTCGGTCGTGAGACAAATGCATATTTCAAAATTCCTTTCGTGCAAAAACCCTGTAATGCAAGTGTATGATTTTTAAAGGCAAACAAGACCCCACGGAAAAATAACAAGCCAGAGTAAAACACATTAGCTAGCCATTAAACCCACAAGCTAGAGAGCTCGGGATAAGCATACATTCATAACAGAGCGCGCGGAATAAGAGTTAACAGTGTAGACAAGGTCTGACAACCATGTCGGTACCACAATATAATATTACACGAGTATCGAATATAAAGACATCTACCCAACTATACATTGTTTAAGTAACATATACACCCTCGACCTCACCAAAAGAAAATACATGTATAACAAAATTGTCATAACAAGATAAATCTCAAAACATCATAGATAGCAAGTATCTCATAGCCACAATTAATTCACATAGCATGCATCTCATGTAGGAGCGATATGTAAACACATATAAAAGGATACCGTCGAGGTACACCTCCGACATACAAACTTCCAACCAACCAACAAATAATACCAATGTAGAAACCGTTGATGTCGTACCCGATCATCGAACCAATAACCAAGAATCATGGTGAACCGTTTTTCATATTCACGTCGACGTGAAGACTCGGTCCCCACAACCCAAGAAACAATCACGGTATAGCTTACCAAGGTCGGGTTTATTCCGTACAACACTTAGCGCTATAACCCCTACAGTGGCCAATGGTAGGGCGAGGCCCAGTGTATTGGCCTTCGGCTACTGTGTAGCCCCGACTCACGAAATAACCGAGCGTCAATACACCTCTAACAAATATGCCATAGACTTTAACGAATGCTCAAGTAGATGTTTACTCGACATATTAAACCAATCAACCAAATACTCAAGTAGATGTTTACCCAACATTTATAATAAATATGCCATACTCCAAAGTAGGGAGTATAACGACCACGACACCAACATGCTCATGTATGCTAGGCGATTCTACTACACATAGCTATGCAAACACTAACACCACAGATTAACACAATACTAATAAATGTGTATCGCGTAACCAATCACCCAACGGGTCTCTCACATATCCAAAGAGCTCACAAAACACACACGTGGTCACATTTATTATAAAACCCTAACCAACTCCGTTAGAGTCATTTTAGGTTACTAGTGATGTCGGGTTACGAAAGTGGTCTTGCACTTTAAACCTAGTACATTAACGCCCAAATTCGAGTTCCCAATATCATATAACAAGTCACAATATTTTTCACAAGTCCACAACACTATTTCATGGCAAGAATCATGTGTTCACAAATCTAGCATGGTAACTTCACACATTAGAAGTCTAGGAGTCACATGAGACATAAATCAAGAAGAAGAGGGGGTAGTAGCTTATCTCTTGTCCAAAAAGATGAGAGAAAACGAAATCTATTCGGTGGGAAAACTTCCTCTCGGCAAGACCTTCGCAACGGCATGCTCGGATCGTCGAGATTCCCTTGAAATCTCAAGAAATCACACTTTTTCACTCTAAAGTCTCTCTATTCTCTATCTAAGCTCTTGGGGAGTTTGAGCATGAAATGAGAGACCTTGAGGCTCTCTATGGGTGTTTAAGAGGTTAAAAATGGCAGCTCTCTCGGCTTGGTGACGTGGCTCAAGGAGAGCCACTCAAATTTCTACGTTAAAAGAAGATAGGATTTTCTTGGGTGAACAATCTGGGTGCTATGTGGACGCCTTATGCGGCCGCATAGCTTCTATGCAGGCGCCTTAAGCGACCGCATAAAATTTAGAAAATCTATGCGTTGGTTAGAGCTTGCACTATGCGTTCGCATAGTGACCAGCTCAGGTCAAAGTCTACTAAAGTCTTCCAAAGTGTTTACTAAACACTCCCAAGTCAACCTAAGGTGATTCTAAGTCCAAGAGAAGGTCAAAACACTTAAAAAAGATTCCTGAAATGACCGATAACAGGGCAGGAAGTTCAATGCATCATAAGTGCGATCAAATTCAAGAATTAGACAATACTTCGAAGTATACGAAACACATGGAATATAGCACAAACTTATTATGCCTTAAATGCAACATACTCGAGTAATGTTAATAGTGTAAATCAAGATGATATATGCATGACACAAGAATGATATGAACAATATAAATGATGCAAATGAAGCAGGTGTTACAACCCTAATGATCGGCGTTCTACATAGGTACAGGTATTTATGTTGGTCCTAACCTCGTCTCTTGGACTGCAAAGAAATAACCCACGGTTTCTCGATCGAGTAGTGAAGCAGAATATCGAGCACTTTCCACTATAGCTACTAAGCTTAGGTGGTTTGCTTACTTGTTTCGTGAACTAGTTATTCCCACTTCTCCTCCATCCTTATACTGTGACAATATTTTAGCTCTACACATGGCTCGTAACCTGGTGTTCAATGCCCGCACACGACACATCGAGATAGACTATCATTTTCTCCGTGAACTCGTTGCGTGCGGTTTTTTGAAGCTTCATTATGTCACTTCCGATGACCAACTGGCTGACTTATTCACCATGGGCTTGCCCAAGCCGCGTTTTCTGTCGTTATCATTCAAGCTATAACTCCCGTACGGTCGTTTGGCTTGATGGAGGGTATTAGCGAAGTATCATGACACGGTGTATTAAATATGGCAGCGCATATTGTATTAGGAATAGGAGAGTATATATGGAAAGAACTTGTAATTGCCTTAGGACATTGTATTACATTATAAAAAGGGTTAACCCTAATACAATCATAGATATGAAAATTTTCTCCCAGCGTCGCTGTTCTTCTTACTTACCTTCTTCTATATTCTGTTCTCTTTCAGTTTGGACCAGGCTTTATGATTTTATCATCTAACATCATAAAATGCAGATAACAGGTTGGCAAACGGCAGATTTGAGATTGGACCGAGCTTTCTCAGGAACTCTTCCGAGGGAATTCTGCTAGATGAAAAACCCGACCAAGAAGATGAGAATTATGATAACTAGAAATCTCCATTACAAGATTGGTCAATCTCGGGGACAGTGAAGTACATAGATTCAAAACAGTATGTAGTCCCAAACGGAAAGGCAGCAGTTGAGCTAGTTTCTGGTGCTGTCCTGACCACTCCAGCCCTCGAGAAGGGATCAAAATATAGTTTAGAGTTTGTCATAGGAGACGCCAACGACTCTTGTTTGGGAGATTTAGTTGTGTTTTTGTAAGTAGGAATGAATATCTGGAATTTCACAATGCGCAGCCATGGAAATGGATCAGCACAAAAACATTCTGTGATGTTCAAGGCCGAAACAAACAGCTTCATCCCTATCAGTTTTGCTAGCTTTGACGAGACACAAAAGAGCGAGCATGTGTTTTGTGGGCCTGTGATTGACCACGTTGCGCTTTCGTACAGTTTAAGATTGAAATTGCATAGGGGAGTTGTGATTTCTAGCTTTGTAGCCAGCTTAGTGCTACTATGGGTAGGTTGATAAGGCGTTTCAATGGCTCTTTATGATCGCTATGCTGTTTGGAGTTCAATGGAACATAAACACACAAACACACTAAATTTATTCATGAAATGAATCTGATTATTGGCACAATCACAAGTAACTAGTCAAGTACCGAAGCAACCACATTGAACCATTCGCTTCCAAACACATAATGTGGGTGAAAACAGAACTTATCCAACAAGATGACCCTCAATTTCAATTGTGCGCAACTCAACGATTTATAGAGAAAAATAGAATGCATTAAGGTTTTGTATAGTACAACGCAATTTAATTGAGGTAACACATACAATTCTCTAATGCTTTCTATTTTAAATATTTTCTAAATACGACCTTCTATATCTTTCTCTGTCCCCGCCATCCCGACTCCTTTATTAGGTTCAAAAAAAATTATACTACGTTGCTCCTTTTGTATGTGATATATAATCGTGATTTCTTTCCAGTTTTCATTCTATTTGAACTATCATGCAATGAGATTTGTACCAAATTGACATGGAATGGAATGACTATTGTTGCATACAGCCAGGCTGTTAAGGATGCCAATAAATCTGTATGACTTTCATATATATGCATTGCTTTACAATAGATTACAAGTCTTTACAAAAAAGAAAGGATTTTCCTTCATTGGTCGTATTGTCGAAGGTGGTTAGCATGCCATAAATTTTTCAAAGCTGTCCCATCTTGCTCTGCCAACTGATTTGTACCTTCTCAAACCATACCCGTAACTTTGAAAGGGCCTTCCCAATTTGGGGAGAGATTGATTCTGTTCGCATTTCTCCCCATCGTTTCGAGTTTTCTGAGTACCGAGGCACCCACTGAGAAGGACCTCAGTAGTACTCTTTTGTCATGATGGCTTTTAGTGAGTTTCTTGTAGTTTACCATCTTCATCCTCGCGTCAAGCTTCTTCTCCTCAAGTAAGTCTAAGTCTAGCCCCCGAGCCTCTTTATTTGTTTCTTCGTTGAAGTAAGTAACTTGGAGAGTGGGAATTGCCATTTCCACAGGTGCCATAGCTTCTAAACCATAGGCTAAGGTTAACGGTGTCTCTCCCATTGGTCCTTTTACCCAAGTGCGAATGCTCCATAACACTGTGGGGAGCTCATCCAGCCACCTTCCCTTCTTCTTGTCGAGGCTTCTTTTTAAAGCATGTAAGATCTGCTTGTTCCCCGCAGAATTGCAAGTCAACTCTCTCTATAGCTGCTAATGAAATACTGATATTGTATGACACTTCAGTTGTCACCATACAATTGCCTTCATTTCTCCTCCTCTTTTTTACTTTGTGAATGTCTTCGATCTTAAAAAATTAATGTCAAGGTTCTTGATTTTTACGAGAAATATGTATGCTTAAATTTTTGTGATTTTCAGCTATACTTTTCATCGAGTTTTATTAAGGGTGCATGAGTGCCTAAGAAAGCTCATGTTCATCGTTCACCATGTGATCATTAGTTCTGAGAAACAACTAACTCAGTTCCATAATCTTAAAGAAAATCATATTAAAGTGACTGTTCAGTAGAATTCATGGCTCCGTGTATTGAGGTATTACTCCTCGCAGCTTCTTTTGTAAAGTCGATAAATCCAAAAAACAGTCTTCCACGCCCTTTCCACCAAAAGGATATATACACTCGCTAAAATGAATGGAATCCCAGAACACAGTCAGACGCACAAACATTTCCTGCTATAGAAGCAAAAGAGTTTGGAACCAACTGGCTGTACAAGCGCTAATGCTTTCCCTCAATTGCCATCAAGGTCCCGTCCTAGCTAGCCATACTCAAACTGTTAAAGGATCGTGACTTGAGTCCCAAGCCAGTCACAAGCCTTTCCTTTTCCTCATGATATTTTGTTTCCTATTTTATCTCTTTTATTTTTGGTATTGGATTTGTATCCAAACTTAACTACATCTCTATTGTATATATATGAGAAACAATACATCAATAATACAACGTTTTGAATCATACAAACTGTAGCTTCTATATGGTATCAGATTTTTGACGATCCACCACCGCTGCCCACCATGGCTGAAAACACCCTTCTTCCAAACTCGGCTGAGCTTGATAAACCTCTTGTTTTTGTCTCTCTTTCTCATATTATCAAACTCTCTCCAACCAACTATATTGCCTGGAAAACACAGCTCGAAGCAACCCTCATAGGCCTTGATCTCTTTCCCTACCTTGATGGGTGTCTTCCAGCGCCGCCCCAAACTGTTGCTTCCTCCGCCACAACTTCTGTCACCACAGCGACGGACTCTCCACCAGTTACCACCGTCACCTCCACCACAAAGCCCAACCCCGCTTACTCCACTTGGTTCCGCCAAGATAAGCTAATTCTTGGTGCTCTCGCCGGCACCTTGTCTTCCAATATTGTTTCTCTTATTTCCCAAAGTCCCACCAGCCATGATGCTTGGATAGTTCTTGCAAAGACCTACGCCAACCCATCCAAAGGTCGTAGCATCACTAAAGGCTCCCGGACCATCTCCGACTATATGCAGGATTTCAAGTCATGTTCTGCCCAGCTTGCGTCCCTTGGTCGTTCCATCGACTCCGACGATCTCGTCGACAAAATTCTGGACCAACTTAATGATTCTGACTATGACAGCGTCATCAGTGCTGTTCATAGTCGCGACACCCCCATCTCCTTTGACGAACTCCATGAAAAACTTCTTAACAAGGAGAACTCTCTCAAACATCGGCATCCCACCACTTCTCCCTTCCCTGCCTCAGTTAATTATGTTGCGCGCAATCAAGGCCGCAACAATACTACCACCTCGAAATCCTACTCTCAGCCACCCTCACCCCATCCGCCAACCCACCAGCAATCCTTCCCTACCTCACCTCATCCGCCCAACCAATCTTTCTCAAACCCCCGGCCTTATCGTGGTAAGTGTCAATGGTGTCGTTTGGATGGTCACTTTCTTAATCAGTGTCCCTCCTTTCGCCAAACATACCCTAATGCTACCTTCCCGTCACACTTTACCAACCCCCCAACCTTCCCGCCCCGTACTTCCAACCCACGCCCACAAAACCGTGGCCCGCCTCTCCCTCCTCGTGCCTATTCTGCCACCACTACTGCTCCGCCTCCCACCAGCTGGCTTTTTGACAGTGGGGCTACCCATCATGTAACCAATGACCTCAACAACCTCTCTCTTCATGTACCATATGATGGAACGGAGGAACTCTTGATCGGTGATGGGTCCGGACTGCAAATTTCAAACATTGGTTCCACTTCTTTTCTTGCTAACTCTTTTTCTCTTAACCTTAGTCAAGTACTACATGTTCCTAATGTCTCTCGTAATATTATCTCTGTCTTTAAATTCTGTCTTGATAACAATGTTTCTATCACTTTCTCACTTAACTCTTTTATTGTGAAGGATCTCAAGTCAGCTATAATAATCCTCCACGGCAAATCTGAGTCTGGCATCTTTGAATGGCATCCTTCCTCTCCTGCTATTCATGTTTCCTCCAAGTCTTCTACAATCAATTGGCATCATCGTTTGGGGCATCCTTCTTATGATATTTTACGTTATCTTAGTAGTTCCTTTAATTTAGATATTCCTAGAACAAACATCTTTCATTGTAATTCTTGTGATTGCAATAAAAGTCACAAGTTATCTTTCACTAAAAATTCAATTTTTTCCCTCGGTCCTCTTGATGTTATTTATAGTGATGTTTGGACATCCCCTCTCCTCTCCTATGATGGTTTCAAATATTACATAATTTTTGTTGATCATTTTTCCAAATATATTTGGCTTTACCCTCTCAAACACAAAAATGATGCCACCAAAGTTTTCTCCAATTTCAAGGCTCTTGTGGAGACCTATTTTCAACGCCCTATTCTCACTATCTTCAGTGACAATGGGGGTGAGTACCTTGGTCTCTGCCCTCTTCTTACGTCTTTTGGGATAACTCATCTCACTTCCCTTCCTCACACACCTGAACACAATGGCTATTCCGAGAGACGTCATCGTCACATTGTCGAAACGGGCCTTTCTCTTCTCACTCATTCTTGCATGCCACGTAAGTTCTGGCCCCTTGCCTTTGTTACTGCGTGCTATCTCATTAATCGTCTGCCTACCCCCACCCTGAATCTCAACTCCCCGTTTTGTCGTCTTTTTTGTCATCCTCCCAATTATCTCAAACTTTGTAGCTTTGGTTGTTTGTGCTATCCTTGGCTCCGTCCCTACATTTCTAATAAGCTTGATCCTAAGTCCACTCCTTGTGTCTTTGTTGGTTACTCCTCAACTCAAAGTGCGTATTACTGTCTAGATCCCTCTTCTCAAAAGATTTTTGTTTCTCGACATATTAAGTTTGTGGAACACAACTTTTCGTTCTCGGATCTTGCTGATTCCTCCTCTCCTTCTCATTCTGTTGATGAATGGTGCTTGTCCTCACTACCCATTTTACATGTTGTACCTCACCCATCACCCTTGCCTGTGCCCGATTCCCTACCACCTGCTGTGCCTGTGCAACCCCTTCCCGTTGCGCCTGTTCTTCCCTCACCCACGCCTTCTTCCTCTGCCTCTAACTCCAGCCTTATTGCCCCTACCTCTCTCTCTACCCCTCTGTCCAACCCTACTGTCCCGCCACCTCTCCCCCCTCCTCTTACCCGGCCTATCACTAGACTTCAGAACCAGATTCGCAAACCCATTAATAAGCTTAACCTTCACCTTTCCTTACCTGACACTTCTGTTGAGCCCGCCACTTATACCCAGGCCTTAAAATTGTCGGTATGGAGGGCGGTCATGCAGGCTGAATTTAATGCCTTGGTCCAGAATAACACATGGGATCTTGTTCCACCTTCTGCGGATTATAAACCCATTGGCTGCAAATGGATTTTTTGGACCAAATACAACTCGGATGGGTCAGTCGATCGCTATAAAGCTCGTCTCGTTGCTAAGGGCTTTCATCAACGCCCTAACATTGATTATTCCGAGACATTTAGTCCTGTTGTCAAACCTGCTACTATCCGTACTGTTTTCTCTTTCACTATTACTAATGGTTGGCAGCTTCGACAAATTGACATAAACAATGCTTTTCTTCAGGGACGACTTTATGACGATGTTTACATGGTTCAACCTCCGGGGTTCATAAGCTCCACTTCTCCAACTCATGTATGTAAACTTCGTCGCGCTCTTTATGGTCTTAAACAGGCTCCTCGGGCTTGGTACAATGAATTAAAGGGCTACCTTCTTTCCTTGGGATTTGTTAATGCTTCACTCTTTACTCTTCATCTACCTCAGGGAGTAATTTATTTGCTTGTCTATGTTGATGATATCATTGTGACTGGGTCTGATGATTTTCTCCTTTTTACATTTATCTCTGCTTTTGCATCACGGTTCTCCTTGAAGGATCTTGGTTCCTTGTCGTATTTTTTGGGGGTTGAGGTTCTTCCACATCCTGATGGTTTATTTCTGAGCCAGCATAAGTATATTCAGGACTTACTGCTGCGTACAAAGATGCATGATGCCAAGGCTGTTCCTACTCCTATGGTCCCTGATCCGACTCTCTCCGTCTCTTCAGATCGGGCTATCGTTGATACCTTGCAATATTTGTCTCTCACTCGTTTTGATTTGTCTTTTGCTGTAAATCGCCTGTCACAGTTTATGCATCGTCCTACTGATCTTCATTGGGCTGCCCTTAAGCGTGTACTACGCTATCTTGTTGGTACTAGCACGCATGGGTTATTATTACTTCGCTCTTCTCCTTCTGTTCTGCATGCTTTTGCTGATGCTGATTGGGCCGGTGATAAGAGTGATTTTGTTTCTACTTCTGGCTATCTTGTTTATCTTGGTTCTAATCTTATTTCTTGGAGTTCTCGCAAACAACGGACGTTAGCTCGGTCTTCTACTGAGGCCGAGTACAAGGCTCTTGCTGCTACTGCCGAGGTCTTATGGGTCCAAAATCTCTTACAAGAGCTTCGGGTTTCTCTCTCTCAGATGCCGGTTGTCTATTGTGATAATATGGGTGCTACCTATGTCGCGGCTAATCCCAAATTTCACTCCCGTATGAAGCATTTGGCTCTTGATTATCACTTTGTGCGTGAGCAAGTTCAAGCTCAACGCTTGCGGGTTGTTAAGGTTGCGGGGGGTGATCAGTTGGCTGATGTTCTTACGAAGCCTGTCATTCGCACTCGTTTTCAAGATCTTGTCTTCAAGATTGGTCTCTCCGAAAGGTCGTCCATCTTGCGGGGGCGTGTTAAAGGATCGTGACTTGAGTCCCAAGCCAGTCACAAGCCTTTCCTTTTCCTCATGATATTTTGTTTCCTATTTTATCTCTTTTATTTTTGGTATTGGATTTGTATCCAAACTTAACTACATCTCTATTGTATATATATGAGAAACAATACATCAATAATACAACGTTTTGATTCATACAAACTGTAGCTTCTATACAAACAAGTTGATACACATTAAGAGTTATTCTAGACTCAGGTTATTTCGTCAATCAAACTAATTGAGCTTCAACTTAATTTTGAATCATTGAATCAATAAGCTAATTTTGTATAATCATATAAGGTGTCCTCCCTCCCTCCTTAAATAGTACGTTTCCTCCTTCACAAAACGTGCTTCAGAAGGAGTACAACTCCGACACCAAGTATCTATCAACATTTGGTTATCATGATGAATAGTTACTTAAAAAACTATGACAAAGTGTTTAAGAGCTTAGTTTGAGCTCACTTAATATGTACACTAACAAACTTTGAACGACTTTTAGGTTGGAACAACTTTTAGGCTCTTAATAAGCAGCCAAAACAAGAGACTCCAGATTCAGTAGATGAGTTACAAGATCACTACCACGACCCTTTACCTTCTTCAATTGATTATTCTTTTTTTACTAAATTCAAATATTCCAGCATCCGATTTTACTTGGACAGTCGAGAGGTGAAATTTAGTTCATTTTTCCTTGTGTTTTCTAGTGCTCAGGAAGACAGTTTACAAGCTATTTCTCTCGCGAAATTCTATCATCGAGATGGGCTTCTCCTTAAAATCCTGTACATGATTCATTTGTCTCAACTTTCAATCATCTAAACATCCCTAGGTTGGTTTAATTTTCTGTTTCCTCAAGCTTGCATACAGCTTCTGAGGTCAAGTAGTAGCAGGAGAGAGAGAGAGAGAGAGCACAGCACTGACAAAACCCATATTATCAACAGAGAAAAAATAATTGCAGTTTATAAACCTGCTTGGGATGGGCTTACATCGCTGAGTTCAGTAACGTGGGCTTGTCACCCAAGTGGGGGCATTAAGGTGATGGAATGTTGGGTTAACCTGATGAATAGGATCTAGGGAAGCTATCTTCCGGCCTGCCCGTTCCAAGCAGAGAGTGACCCATGTGGCCCAAACGTAAGTGTGGGCCTTGTGGCTCGTAGTTTGGAGGGCACCGCGTCAGGCTGGTTTCACAGAGCAGCGATTACCTCCCCCTCCCTGCAGTGGAAGGATAACAGGCTGGTGCTACTTTGTTCCACTAATGCTCAGCAGGTTCTCCCTAATTGGACCATCACTTTTTTCTTTTTCAGAGAATGAGCCATGTGGCCCAAACGTAAGCGTGGGCCTTGTGGCTTGTAGTCTGGAGGGCACCACATCAGGCTGGTTTCATAGAGCAGCGATTATCTCCCCCTCCCTGCAGTGGAAGGATATCAGGCCGGTGCTACTTGGTTCCACTAATGCTCAGCAGGTTCTCCCTAATTGGACCATTACCAACAGTTTAAAGTCTCGAATGGAGAGAAACTATTTTCAGGCCTGCCGCGACTACCTCCCCCTCTCTGCAGTGGAAGGATAACAGGTCGGCGCTACTTGGTTCTACAAATGTCCAATGGGTTCTCCTTAATTGGACCATCATCCTTTTCATCCATTTTGGATCCTTGGCTCAACAATCCAAAGTCTGGAGTTGGTGTAAATCAAATGCAGATGGTTCCTTTTGCCTTGAGCACTGGAGACAGGTTTAAGATGCAAATGAAGTTGGTGCACGTGACAATGATCTGAATTTAGTGATGCAGCATTTTCTTACTGCGATGGGGCTAATCTGTTAACTTGAGTGACTTATTGAGAGGAGTGTTCCGAAAACTGATCTGAATTTAGTGATTTAGAGTAGTACAGTTGCCAGAAGTTTTTCCTCATTTTTTTTCTTTGCCTCTAAATATTATTATCAACAAAAAGCCCCTTCAATTCTTAAAATATCTCCTAAACAGCTTGTATAGTAAAATATCTCCTAAACCTAAAGTCCCAAGTTGGCCTAATTCCACAAAACAATGGATCATCTAATTTCCAACCAAGCCAACTACCTCACCCATGACCAGACACTATCAGTGTGGAGTGAAGATGAGTGAAGCTGCCGAAGGTATTAATTTGGTGTTGTTTCTGGCTATTGTTTCTGGCCTTAGTTTTATCAAACATGCAGAGAAGGTTACTCTACTGTGAAGGAACCGAAAATATGAAGTGCAACCTCCTTGAAAGTTGCAGTAATTTGCCTGCAGTTTCTATTGTATTGTTTCCATCGAGGCAGGGTACGATTGTGGCCATGTGAGTAACTATTTCATGCTTTTGTATAGTTTAAGGTTGAAATTGTGAAAAGAAGTTATGATATCTTACTGAAACATGCAGCTTGACCTATGATTAGTTTTATTGGCTTTAACGAGTCACAAAACAGCGGGTACATGTTTTATGGGCATGTGATTCACCATTTTGTGATTTAGTTTAAGGTTGGACTGCCTAAAAGAGTTATGATTTCTAGCTTAATAGTCGGCGTAGTAGTCATTGGGATAGGTTGATTGAGGTCCTCGACACCTCTTCGTGGTATGAGGATTTGTTTGGTGTTCAACAAAACTAGGCACACAAACACACAGTAAGATTATGCATAGAAGAAGTTGCAGACTTGAGGGATCATACAATAAAATCAAAGGAAATACCCCCATATAATATCACCGAAATGGAAGAAAAAAATTTAGACCATTTCTCAATTTGGAGGGGCCATGGTAATCTTCTCTGTATCGTTCCAGTTTTATCGGATGTTCCAGTTTTATCGGTAGCAGTGCTATATTAAGCAGTCTGATGTTTGGAAAGTTATCAATGTGGGGTAAGTTTTGAAAAAGACAATAATCACAAGTTGTTACAACACCAATTTAAATAAGCACTTGTTAGAGAGTCCACTGAAATTGCTTGGTTTTTTTATTTTAGTTTTTTAAAGAAAGGGAGACAGTACTCCCAAAATCATACAAAGCCATAGCCTTTTTTCATGCAAGTAAACAGACCATCTTCATCCAGTTTCACAGTTTGAGCAACAGCAGAAGGTAACTCTGTATTCAAGCCATAGCCTTTAGGCCTTGAAAACTGATCTGATTAGCAGAGACTATATTGTCTTCAGCATGAAACAGTGGTGTACCTTTTCTTTTCCTTTTGCTTGTTGTCTTTGAGCCTTCGTCCCTCTCACGTACAACCAAAAAGAAAAAAGCAAATTGAGTATTATGTTATCACATGTTTTTTTTTTTTTTTTTTACAATCGATGAATCAGAGAAGTCTAAAGTCTACCACACCTTCTCTCCCAACAGGACATATATTGCCTCAGGATTAAGGGGATGATATCGTGAACATAGCCCTGACCTCAAGCCATTCCGTGCACGCCTTAAGCTGTTGTTTGTACCATTATTGTTAATTGCAGTCAATTTTATGTATCCAGTAAATAGATTTTACATCAAGAAAAAAAACTGTTACGTTGGTGAGAAATAGATAAGTAATTAAAAAGCACGCGTTGCATCTTCAGTGTTTGCACGACTGAATGTGGTTACCTTCCTTTTCAAAGAAAACGGATCAGACAGGTTTGCAACTAGTATGTGATCGTAGGTTCGTATATTATGAAAATGGAAAGGAAGCAGGAATGGAGAAGGCTACCGCGCTAACAAAACTCAAAGCCTGCACAACAAAAACTTTCCCCCGAAACAGTAGCTTTGATGGAATCAGCCATCTCGTAGCAGTTTGATGAATCTTGGGAAGGTTTCTTGAAATACATAGATACTCCAAACCGAGTCATATAGTTTCCTTGACTTACAAATTGCTCAAGTCTTGATAGCTTGGTTGTATTTGGAACGTGTATATAGGAATCTCACAATGCAGATCAGCAGAGAAACACTCTGTAATGTTCAAAAATTTGAACAAATTTGAACTAAATGGTAAGAGGTCTAACCCGTTTGGGAAAGACCTTACAAAAATAAGCGTATGCCACTTAAATGCAGCGAGCACACGGTATTCTTTAGTAAAAGGCGAAAGAATAGTTCGCTTTGTGATCACTGCGTGGCTGCGTGCTTTGAAAGATCCACCGAGCGCTCACTCTATAGGCGCTCGTCCTCCTAGCGAATCTAAGTAGATAATGTGGGATAGCCACTGCCCAATAAAACTATTACTCCCCCCGCCCTCCCCCCTGGGCCCCTCCTCCCCAACAACAACATAGTTGAGCCCTGACCTTTTGTCTTCCTAAAACAGTAAGTGAGTGAGATTGGCGGCTTGGAGATAACCTTTCTTCAATGGAGTTAAGATTTCTAGCCTAATAGTCAGCTTAGTAGTCCTACGGACAGGTTCATGAGGTCCTTCCGCGCCTCTTTATTTTATGTACACTATTTGGTGTTCAGTAAAATTCATGCAGACGAACAAAGACTAAGATTATGCATAAAAGGAGCAACTGACCTGAGTAATAATATCATGAAATCGAAGGAGCTAACCCCATATAATTAAATATCACAGAAATGGAAGACAAAAAATGCCAGCTTCTGTCTCAGTGAACTAACAAAAGCTAACAAAATTATCGCTAAGTATGAAAACTAACAAAAGCTAACAAAATTTAATTGTGTATCTTGGTGGGGAGAGCCAGGCCCTCGCTTTGTAGTGTAAGGCATGGGCGACTCATGAAGACCCCAATAGCAAGCTATTGTGATGGGCCTTCCCCCTCAAAAAATAAGATTAATATCGTGTGAGCTAATAGCCCACATATCAGATATTAAACTGATAAGAACAGATACTACACTTGATCTTAGCCAAAAGGCCGAGAAAGGTATGCTTACTTCATATTTAGGCCTTGTGTTTTATACAAACTTATCTTTCATGTTTTCCTCTCGATGCCGATGTGGTGTGAAACTGAGAAGTTGTCTACTTCTATTCTATCAGCCGGCCTCCATCTCTCCACCAGATTTCTCAATCCTCTCTTTTAAAAACTGAGGAAAAGAATTAACCATTCTTTAATTATAGTGAATGAATAACCAATGTTTTATATCCCTGCCATTCGACTTTTTTTTCTATAGAACTGTTTTATCTGCCATAGACGAGAGTTATCACTTATCACCAAGGCCACTATATCATTCCGAGACCTCAGATCTCCCTTCACATCGTTTTTATGAGCACTTGTTAGTCTTTACCTTTTTTCATCTAAGTAAACAGACCATCTTCATCCTGTTTCAGAATTTGAGCAACAGGAGAAGGTAACTCTGCTAGGCCTTGAAAATAGACAGCAGTTTGATGAACATGAGCAGAAAATGCAAGAGAATCAGCCACCCTATTTGCTTCCCTATAGCTATAAATATGCTTGATTTGAAGGCAGTGAATTGGGTAATGAGAATTCCTTATCCCCAATTTCAACTCTTTTTGTCAATCAAAATACTATATTACACTCGTTGCCTCATCGTTCAACTGCCTTCCGTTTTGCTCTTTTTCTTTTCTTCTTTTTTTTCTTTTTTGGTAAGGGATTCGTCTTCCATCTTAAAAGAAGTAAATGTGAAAATTCATCAATTTTATGAGAAAAATGACACTCAGTTTTACATATCATATATTTTTATTTTCTGCAATACCTTTCGTCATGAAATTCCTTTCGTTTCCTCTTTGTTTATTAAATGGATCCACGAGCTTCTAAGGACAGTGGTATTGTATATTCATGTCTGGAGAGAGGCCTACTACATTGTGGATGAGCTGCCGAAAAGTGCCATCCCCATGCGAGTAGTCACTAGGATGCCAAGTTCTCGCGGAACCATTAGAAATTAAAGTGTTACTTATTTGATTAGAGGAGACTCTATTGAAGAACCAATTCACTATGAAACAGTGTACCTTTTCTTTTCCTTTTGTTTGTTTTCTTTGAGCCTTCAGCCATCTCGCGTACCACCAAAAAAAAAAGAAGCAAATTGAGTATTATCACATGTTTTTTTTTACAGTCTCTTGAATAGTTAATGTGAAGGTTTATGAGTTTTACGAGAAAAACCTACGGCTTAAGTTCTACATCATTATTTTTTTTTCTGGTAAGGGAAAGCGAGTAAAAGCTTGTGTTCATCGTTCACCATGTGATGATTAGTTCAAAGAAATGACTAAATCGGTTTCCTAATCTTAAGGAAAACCATATTAATGTGATTTTCTATTGCTTAACCATCGTATATGTACACTCCCTAAAAGAAAATGAAATCTCGATATTGCAGTCAGACCCATAGATATCCCCTACATGGTTAAGTAATTGAAGCTATGGAGTTGGGAACCAACTGCTCCAAACGAGCCAGTACACCACCTAATCTTTTCGCCCAGTTGCTATCATCAAGGTCTAGTCCAAGCCTGGCTCAAACGAGTTAATACACTTAGTTTTGGACCGTTGGATGAATAAGTCAAATGTCAGAAAACCCAAAAAGTGAACATGTTAAAATTCAAATGCTATGAAGTGCTTCTAAATTAAGGACTACTCCAAGATGAAAGTATCTATCTAAATTTGGTTTTCATGAATAGTTACTTAAGAAACTGTGATGAGCTTTTAAGACAGGAAGACTCCAGATTAAGAAGAGCAGCATTACTGCAACCCTTTACCTTCTTCAATTGATTGTTCTTTTTTACAAAACTCCAAATCTTCCAGCCTCTCGTTTTACTTGGACAATATCTAATGGTGAAATTTAGTTCATTTCCCTTGCGCTCTCTAGAGCTCAAGAAGAAAATTAACCAGCGATTTCTCTCGCAAAATTCAATAACCAAGATGGGTTTCACCTTAAAAATCCTGTGCAAGATTCATTTATCAAAACTTTCAATCATCTAAACTTACCTATGTTGGTTCAGTTTTTTGTTTCATCAAGCTTTCAAGCAGCCTCTAAGGCTTCAATTGCTGAGCTCGGTAACGTGGGCTTGTAATCCAAGTGGGGGGATGACGCTGATGGGACATTGTGTTAACCTGATGGACAAGTTTCCAGCTAGCTATACTCTGGCCTGCCCGTTCCAAGCGGAGAGTGGGTCATGTTCCCCAGGCGAAAGCACGGGCCTTGTGGTTCATAGTGTGATCGATTTGTTAATTTTTACTAATATTTGTCACACGTTTTCATACAGAGTCGAATGAGTTGTGTAGGGAGCAAAAAGAAGTGGTTTGGGGTCTGTCAGACAGCTGCTTGACCATCTGAGTCATTATTGGCCAAGAACGATCATCTACTGCACCAATGGTCCAAGGGGCCATAGAGCTGCTTGACCATCCGAGCCATTACTTGCCAAGAACGATCATCTACTGCACCAATGGTCCAAGGGGCCATAGAGCTGTTGATGACGCTCTAGTCAAGCAACCATGGTTCATCAACCAGACTTGAGTCACTGTCTCCTTTGAAATGAAGGATACAGAGGTAGGATCCTATAGAACAGATCCTGTTCAAGTAAGTTCGTTCTTGTCTGTGTTCCAAAGGATCTGTAAATACTGTCTTCATGATCGATTTGATTTGTTATTTTAATTACTAATAAGTTTTCTTTCAAAGAATCTTGTCAGCAAGTGAAGTTACAAAAAACCCCATCTATTCCATAGAATAGATACAAAGACACTATGTCAAATATGTTTCTAATGAAATAACCTCAACATTCCCAGGGTGATCCAAATAGACCCTTTCTCAATTCAATTTTTCAATCATAAGGTCTTGTCTGGTTGCCAAAAAAAAACTAAAATTGGACCTTTTATATGAACTAGTTAAGTGCTATTGATAATTTTTTTAAAGTGTTTTGCTAGCTGCTTCATATTTTTGTTTACTTTTAATTATTGAGTTTTTTTTTTTTATTTCATCTTTTAACGTTATTATGTAAATTGTTTTGTTGTGTGTTTAGATGTTTTTAATAGGGAAAACTTCACAATTGGTCCCTGTGCTTTTAGCCCCTTGTGCGATTGGTCCTTTCATGACCTAAATGGTCCTTTTATGACCTAAATGGTCCTTGTACAAAACCATTTTTGGGATTGGTCCGTCCATCCAATTTCATCCATTTTTTGTCGTTAAGTTTGAACATGTGCCTCGAGCGTGTATTTTTCCAAGAGTAATATAATCATTTCCATTTAAAAAGTACAGGGACCATTTGTAAAAAAAAAAAAGTAAAAAAAAAGAAACTAATGTTTTTAAAAAAATTTAAGAAAAAAATATAAATACTCCATACGCTTTGGGTTGATTATCATAGCAGATCAATCAATCGACTCTATATCTATCAACAAATTGCACAAATGGTCCCTGTACTTTTTAAAAGAAAATGACTATTTTACCCTCGAGCAAAATCACGTAAGAGGCACATGTGAACATTTAATGGCAAAAAATTAACGGAATTGGACGGAATGACCAATTGCAAAAAAATTGAAAAGTACAAGAATTTAATTTTTTCGAATTTCAGTACAGGGACCAATCCCAAAAAACCCAAACAATTCAGGAACAATTTGTGGAGTTTGCCCTTTTTAATACTATGTTTTTCCTTCATTTTGAATGTATGTTTTTTCATTGTATAACTTATCCTACACCTTTGTCTTTTTCGTTGGTTATTTTTGTATCTCTTTTTCTTTAATTAGTTTTTATTAAAAAAACCATATGCTGCCTCGCTTATTATTTGTTTCCCAAAAAAATATTTGTATCATATGAATATTTAATTTATTTTTATTAAAACTATAATAATAATTTTTTATATAATCAAAATTAGTTAATAACCATCCCAAAGAAAATGAAAAATCAGTACAATAAAGTTCTTATATACGAAAAAAAAAACTACATATATTTCTAAAAATTGTCCTTTACGAGACTTTAAAGCATATAACTCACGAGAATTAATGAAACTATATATATATATATATATATATATATAATCTCTGTGTGTGTTTACATTTCTCACTGGTATTAAATTAATGAAATTTTATATGCCACAGGTGCCTTTTTTTTTCCCACTTGGGTGTCTTTTCAATTTGTACCACATTAAAGACTTTAATTTGTGGCTCCTTTTAGTTTTAAGGTCAAATAAAAATTAACCCAAATGTAACCACCAAATCCCACTTTGCACCCCAGATCGAAACTTGTGCCAAAGTCATATCTCATGTTACATTTTGTCCTACTTTGCCCAACTTTGCCCCCTAAGTGTGACGGACGTTACAAATTTGAAGTTAAATCGACACCTGAGAGTCACGTGAGGGACATTTTAATCATTTGGATTGAGGTGCAATGTGTAATAACCGAGCATCTCATTAGCATGTTAATCATATAATTATATGCATGCATTGTTAATGTGATTATTGTAGTTCATGGTATTGATTTGATCAGTCGTAAACTCATGATTTCATGTTTCGGTACTTTACTTTCTTGCATTGTTTCGTAGCGTAATTTGAACCGAAATGAAAGAGATGAACCATGATACCTTATACCTAGATATACATGATGTTATAGAGGTTTCATGTTGTTAAATCGGGCTTTGAAAGAGTGAAATACGTTGTGTTAATTGAAAGTTACAAAACGAAGAAGTTGTCGACATTGTGTTCGGTTTCGTGAACTTTCTCGTGACTTTAAATTGATCCAAAAATGATATCGAACCGTTGGGAACATCCTTTGATTTGTTACAAGTGTTGTACAATCATACCTAGGGGTGTATGAGCGATCGAATCGAGGAAAACGAAAAAATTGCAAAGGCTGATGAACAGTGCGCGCCCTAGCGCGCCTGGGCGGGACAAAATTGTTGCCATTTCGATTTTGGAAATATTTGGTGTTGCCACCTCCTCCTTAGGCTCCCTAAACTGATCTAGGACGTGAGTATTCAGATAAGGGACAATTTCCAGCCTTCTAAACACTCAAATAACCCAATTCTCTCACTCAAATCTTCTAAATTTCACCAAAAATTCCTGGGGTTTCTAGGGTTTTGTTACAAGGGTTTTGTTCAATCACCAAGGCAGCAACTTAGGGGTGCTTTAGCTGAGTTCTTGGCTGGTTTAAGGGTTGGATTTCAACACTATTTCAGGGGTTTAACTCTCTAAATTGGTAAGGGACTACTAGCTTGTTCATGTTTGTGTTTATTTGGTTAATTTTGATTACAATCAATGTGGAAGTGTTACTATGTCAAAATTTTGAATTCTCAGCCATGTGAGTTGCTTTAAAATGTGGATTTGATTATGGGTATGTGTTCATAAGATGTATTAGTTGATATTTGAGCCTTGAAAGTGCTGTTAATCACGTGTATACTTCGAATTATGAAACCGGCAAGAATTCGACTTGAATAAAGTGTGTAACATGGCTGAGATTTAGAGTTTATGACTTGTTATTGTATGATTTGAGATGGTTGAAGTGTTCAATATGTTGATTTGTGAATATAGAACTCGAATTGATCCTTGGAGGATAACTGAAATGCCGAATTTGTAACCGAAAATGGAATAAAGTGTGAACGTGAAATTGACTAACCGGATGTGCACATTCGAATACTAACTTTCAGGGAGTTTTGGTTGACTACCGATTGTTATGGGGCGGAGTGCAGTGATAGTCGGGTTGTGGCGACCTTAATCCGACATGTCTCCCTATTTTCAGCCAGAATAGGGTACACCACGTAGATTGTTGGACAAGAGTGGTATTATCACATGGATGCCAAGGTTGTAGGGACTTGGGGCTTGTTGACTTGTTCCGTGGAATGTTCGATTATGAATTTTATGATTACAATGATTTGATATGAACTTCAAAGCCGAATGGTGTTATAAGAGGAGCTGGTTAGTTGGAGGTGTACCTCAACTTTTGTGTCCTGATACATGTGATCACGTGATGTTACTACTTGTTTAATACATGATATGAAATGTTGTTAGCTCATTTCTTTGTAAGTTGGTCATTATTTCCAACTAGTATGGGACAGTTGGCAGTCATGATCCTTCTTGCGCCGGTAATGAGACTTGGTTGGTTATTTGTTATACTGATTACATATTGCTACGTGATAGCATTCTGTTACTGCTGCATACGCATAACATGCATAAGTTTAGTGAAATCTTACTGAGTCATAGGTGACTCACCCTTTTACAAATATTTTCCCTAGATTGAAGTGAGGCGAAAAGGAGCTCCACACATGAGGCTGTACAAATTGTGGTTCAATAATAGATGGTTGGTTTTTATTTGGGTTTGGCTTGATTTGTATTTATGATAGAGAAGTGATTTATTTGTACTGTTTATGTATCATTAACGTTGTATATAAGGGCTGGATGCCTTTCAATTTGGGATTGTAATAAGTTTTGTAAATACAGTTGTATCCTCTCTAGTTATGAAATTGAATGGCGTGTTGCCATGTTCCGGTGTTAATTATAAGGATGTGTTAAACATGTGATTATTACGATTATATATTGTGGATTCATGCCCGGATTTAGGCTCGGTTAGGGATGCTTGAATTGGGGTGTGACACAATGTGAGATTTTGTGCATTATTTTTTAAATAAAACTTTCTTTCTTTCATTTCAAATGGAAAAAAAATTAAATTTTAAATAATGAAAAAAAAAAAGAATTTGTGCCTATAATTTTCTATTTTACTTTTCATCTTTTGTTTTTTCATTTTTTTCCCATCTTTTTCCTTTAATCAAAGTTATGTCATATCTTTTTCTTTTTAATATTTCCTCATGTCTGGTTTTAATTGTCTTCTTCTTCCTGGTCACCAAAACAAAGTCACCTGAAAACCTAATTAATGTCGGCGTTAAGATCAACGAAATCGTGCTCTCTCTCTCTCTCTCTCTCTCTCTCTCTCTCTCTCTCTCTCTCTCTCTCTCTCTAGATCTCTCACACACACACATCTCGATGCGATCTTTGAAATCATCTTCCTTCCAA
Source organism: Platycodon grandiflorus (assembly GCA_016624345.1). Classification (NCBI taxonomy): domain Eukaryota; kingdom Viridiplantae; phylum Streptophyta; class Magnoliopsida; order Asterales; family Campanulaceae; genus Platycodon; species Platycodon grandiflorus. The sequence goes on from CM028362.1 coordinate 53,782,937, forward strand.
CCAGTAATGCAAATCTAAATTGGATGAGGAACCCCCAAGTATACCTCGATCTCACTACCAACGTCACCACCACTACCGTCGTTGCCTCAACTGAGTTGATTTCAAACTCTGAAACAACTTTCTCAAAATTTATGACATCAGAGTTCTTTATATATAAACAAAATTATTCTAATAAGTTTTTGGAACCCAATCCAAACACCAAACCTTGGAAAATCTTGAATTCAACGTCGTAAGTTCTTGCTTTGAAATGGATATCAGATCTTGATGGGTTTCGAACGAAATCAAATTGAAAGTGAGAAAATTGTACAAGCCCTAATGTCGGAGTCCAAAATGAACGACAAAACACTTGAGACCATTGGCAATTGGTTCAATTTTCGATTGTATTCACCCAGTTCCACAATATTTTTCTTAAATCTTTCTTGGAGTCTTCTTGCTATATCTAATCAATCTTGCTGGAGAGATGAGAATTAATCTAATGATTTAACTGGCTGGGTTGACATCGGAAAAAACTCACCGATTGTTTCCGAGTTCGAGGATAACCGAGAAAAGGAACAATATCGTCGTCGAAGAAGACAGACCCTACTAGTGTATAATAAGATTGGGTATAAAAATGACTAAAATGGTCCTCACGTGTCAACTTAACGTCAAATTTGTAACATCTGTTGCACCGGGGGCAAAATGGGACAAAATGTAACATTATGTATGACTTTGACAAAATTTTCAATTTAGGGTGGAAAGTGGGATTTGGTGGTTACATTGGGGCGCTAATTTTCGTTTGACTTTGTTTTAATTATAAATTAAGGTGAGATTTGGTGAATAATTTTGGGGAAAATTTGTATTATGGCCTAATTTTTGTGGGATCAAAATACGATTAGCTCTCGAAAGTATCCACTAAATCTCACCTTGCATCCCACCTATAAAGTGTCTCACTTTTATACACAATTTTGATTCTGATTTGCTCTCCCTCGTCCATGTGTGTTAAAAATAGTAGGAGAAAATGACATGTGGCTGTCACATGAGGATTAATTTGGTCATTTTGTTTGGGGTGTAAAGTGGGATTTGGTTATAATTTTATCATTTAGTTAACCATTTGATATTTAAGATAAGATTTTAATTAAATATAATAAATAACTTGTTTCAATAATCTAAAAATAATTAAAATTTGTTTCATATTTTTTTAAAGTTAAAAAAATGCAACTCCTAAAAATAAAATTTACATTTTATTTAAATTATTTTCTTATCCTTCACTTTCTTCTATCAATCAACCTCAACATTCATAGACACACCACCATTACCACCATTACTACCAGCATCTAGGGGTGTTCATCGGTTCGGTTTTCGAGTTGTTCGGTTTGTTCAGTTCGGTGGATTCGATTTTTGTTCTTTCAACCTTAAAACTGAAAATCAAACCAAACCAAATAAAAAATCGAGAAACCAAACCAAATTCGAATTCTATTTTCGGTTTGGTTCATTTTGGTTTTCGATTAAACCAAACAAATGTTAGAACTACAATCAAATTCAAAGTTTAAATATTTTAATATTGAAAAAACATCCAAAATAAAGATTAAAACTGTAACAAAATTACATAATGTCACTAAACATGTAAGATTACAGATACTTAGTCACTCGAACTTGAAGGAAATCTTGGATTGCACACATTAGTATTAGTTTGGTCATTTTTGTCATTAAACATCCATCAAAATTGTTTGAGTTGTCTCTTTGCTAATTGCAGTAGTGTTCTGGGTTGGGTTAGACTTCCTTAGTAAAAGTTGTTTTCCTTTGAAGGGTTAATAATTATTTTTATTATTATGATATATCTAATAATTATTTTATTTGAATGGCTTTTTTTTTTTAATTCCAAAAGGTTGGATGAGACATAGACCTTACCCCAACTCTTATTATTATTATCTAATGTCTTGAAAGACTACAATTAAGACTATATGATACTTTTTTGGGGTGGCTAGAACAAATTGTTTGAACACTATGTTTAATTTTATTATATTTTTTCTAATTCAGTTTTTGGTTGGAAACGAAAAACCAAAAACCATATTAGAATTCGGTTTTGCCAACCAAACCAAACCAAAAACCAAATTTGAATTCGGCTTTGAGTTGTTCGGTTCGGATTGATTGGTTTTTCGGTTTAGTTTTCGGGTGAAACCAAATACTGAACACCCCAGCATCACCACCTCAAAATTTCACCATTAACCAAAAAATTAATTTTTGATTTTATTTGATTTTATTTTTTTCTTTTTCCTACTCATTCCTTTGAACTAACCCATACACAAAACCCATTATTTATAGACCCATCACCACCACAACCTCAAATTTCACTATTTACAAAGTCAAATTCAATTTTTTGAATTTTAAAATTTGAAGGTTTAAACCCAAACCCATATGATGATTTAAAAATTTGGAGATCTTACAATACTCTATTTCACCTAAACCACTACTGTCATCCCTACAATCGCCATGACCACCTCCCCTAACCACCACCACCATCCCGGCCATCGCCTCTACAGCCTTCACCATCACCAAGAAATGCACTCAACTTGCCTTGCTCAAATGGAGAAATAGAATCTCTTTAGCTTCTGTTCAGTCACACTTCTTTCTTCGAACATCTCTCTCTTCTTAGTCGCTTTCCTCCTTCGTTGTTAGATCGCTAAGCAAGGAGATAATCTAACTTTGAGATGAGTCTACTTGAAAGGATTTCAGTAGGTGACAATCGCTTTCAATCAAAGGAGAGTTGCGGTAGAAGAAAAGAAAGTTGATAGCTATGGGAGGGGAATAAAGTGATTATCTCATTTAACTACCTCTGGTCCTATGGAAATTATAAGCGAAGACCAAAAGTGGCTAGGGCCTAGGGGCTGGAACCCTATTATGGAAAGGAGTAAAATATTCAGATGGATTTAGGGTGTGACACCAGTTATTTTTGATTGGTGGCGGTGATTTTGATAGTGGTGGTGGAATAGGTGGTGAGTTAGCTAGAAATGAAGAGATGAGAGATTTTTTTGTAATTAAATAAAAATAAAAATATAGTTTTATAATAATATAAATATACTAAAATAGGTCTAAGTGAATTAGCCCCGTATTTCATTTTGCACCCCGATCTAAGTGACTAACATAGCCCTCATGTGACATGCATGTGTCAAATTCCGTTACTATTTCTAACGCCCATAAGGCCAAGAGGGCTAATTGGGATAGATGACAACAACGTGTATTAAAGTAGGACACTTCGTAGGTTGGGGTACATAGTTGGATTTGATAGATACATCAAGGTGAAAATCACATTTTGGCATTTTTATGGTTGAACGATATCTTCTAACTTGGCAAATAATTAATACTATGGATGTATTTCATTTTTCAAGGAAGATTGGGAAGAAAGTCGTTGCTATATATGTTCTTCTTAAATGCTAGTTTTATATGATTGCTTAAGACAATTCTCGTGCGTTAAAAGATTTTGAGTTAACTGTCGCAATATACGGGTACATAGCTCTGGATTAAGGTCTCCGACCTCAACATCAGCTAAATACAGGTCTGGTATCGTCTGTTCCAAGCCAAACTGTCGCAATATATGGGGAGGAGTATAAAATGTGACTATGCGCAGTCCAGCAATGATTACACACTACAAGAAAAGAGACCTATGACGACACTAATAAAGTGTCGGGAATACATGAAAAAGTGTCAGAAAATAAGATACCGACACTTGTTTGACACTTGCGCTAAACACCGATGCCCTAGTCGCAATTTTACGACACTTAATTATGTGTCGGCAATCACCGACACATTGCTAAACTGTCGAAAATTAACTTCACGACACTTTCTAGCGACATTTTGTTTATGTCATAGATTCCCGACACAAATTTGTTAATTGTTGTAAATGTACGACACTTAGTTAAGAGTCGGTAACTCCCAACACATTAGAGAGGTGTCGGATATTAAGTTCACGACACTTCCACCGACACTTGGAAATGTTGGGTTGCAGCATGATATTTACTAAAAATAGATTCTATTTTCTGACACTTATTTGTAAGTGTCAATTATTTCAGACATTTTTTATTTATTTTTTATTGCTAAAATAATTTTTTTAATCAATAGATATCAATAATTTTTGACATTTTATCTATATAAAAATAGATATTTTTTTAGTAAATATCGTACAGTATGATATTTACTAAATTTGAAATGTCGACATATTACAAAAATTAAACAACTATTTGTTAAAACCTCAATTATAAAAGAGAAACAACATTACAACTATTAATTCATTACTAGATAAAAGATAATACACAAGGTAACATCTTGACAACTACCCATAAACAGAATTATCAACAACCAAAAGCTTGTTTCTAGAGTTAACTAGGAAATTTAAAATTGTAGCTATCTAAGAGAACAATCTTTTAATCAAAACACCTAAAAAAGAAAGTCTAGGCTTGATGAAAACTTGCATCTTCACGGCAATCTGCTATGTGACCTGTCCAAGGAAAATTACTACTTTGATGAAAAAATCAACAAAAAAAAAAGTTACTATTCTCAAAGGATTAGACAAGAAGCTTTAGAAACTTACCACAAAAATATTTTCTTGGCATTGTCATCATTTCTTTGTCTTTTTTAATGCATGAACCTAAAAGTGTACAAATTTTCCAAAATAAATAATAAACTCGAGGAATGAAAATAGAAGACCTAGAAAAGATGCGGCTTTTTGGCTCTTCTTCATTTGCAACTAGAAACATATCTTTAAATTAAAGGTAGCCCACAATACAAACTATATCATAGTAAAAGAAAATTGAACTAACCTCATGTGATGTATTATTGCTAGTTGACAGTTCCTTCAACAACTTAAATCGTTGTTTTCTCTGTTCTTGGTTTTGAGAAAGCCCGGGGACTTCTCGATTACGCAATGGTGATGATGCTACGTGGTTACCACTTGAATTGTCAGGAACCTATCAATATTTAGAGTGTGTTATAAGAAATGAAATGAATTAGGAACAATATTGTTGAATTTGTGGAAATAGTACCTGTCCAGTGCCAGAACGTACTCCCTCAGATGACAAATGACTCTCCATAGCTTTGATCTTAGCCTCAAATGCCTTCTTCATAGCAGCTAATTGATCCTTGATCAATGATTGCACTTTAACATTCACCTTATCATCCATTTCAGCCTCGATCTTTGCCAACTCTTGTTGATTTTTAGCCTCTATCTCGATGCGTACTCGATCCAACTCTTGCTTGAGATGAAGCTTCCATCTCGGCTCGCAACCTCTCCAACTCTTTGTGAAGAAAGTTCCATCTCGGCACGTAACTTCTCTAACTCGATGAATGTTTATGTCTGTGGTGTCCTGATAGTTGTAATGCTTCCTTGACATTGAACCAAAAACCTTACTTGGAGCTACTCCTAGGCCAAGAGTACGTACACGACCAGGTTTTTCAGGGCCCATGACTTGAGAGAATATATCATTCACACTTATGTCAGGAGATTCTGGGTGTTCTGCTGCAATACAATCCATTTCATCCTACATTTAAAACTTCAATCATTACAATATTCAAGAAAAGTAGAATGAAATTTAAGTAAATCATGACTTGATCAACTTTAATTAATTAGCAACTGTAACACATACAATTGCTTTTGCTGCTTCTTCATTAACCGGTTTATCTCCCTTAGGCAAATACATTTTCTTGTATATCTCACGTCGAGTTGGCGACACTCCACCCTTCTCTTTTTTTAACTATTAATGTTACAAATAGAGTTAATAAAAAACATATGTAGGACAAAATACTCAAAACTTCATACGATATAAATGTTAAGTTGTGCGCTAGCTCTTTCTTCCCAAAATATTTATCATAAATCAATATACCTCATTTGCAGCTTGTGCGCTGCTCTTTCTTCCCAAGTGGTGTGGCACTGATAGCTTTGTCCTACTAGCTTGGTTCTTTACACTCCATTCCTGGTTTAGAAGAAACAAAAATGTTTGTCAATAGGATATTAATTATATAGACTAACATTTGCAGAAGAGAAAACACATCCGGTATATATGCAAATTCTCGACTGAATATTATGGTGGAGCCTAACATTCTCTCATTCAAGTCACTTAATGAGAAGAAATTGTTAGTGCTGGATCAGCATTAAAATTAGGCACATAGCTGCTGCTGCATTGACATGGTCCCATGGGCCTCATAGTGTTTGAAGTCCCATTGCTGTGTACCAATCATATAAAATTTTGAATAACTCCAGGAATGTATTTGAATAAATTGAAATAAAGGAGGGTAACAAGAACTCTGTTTCGAAACAGAGTTCTGTTTATGCCACCTACATCTGCTGCTCATTATTAAAGTTTCGAAACAGAGTTCAAAACAGATGTCAATGCAGCAGTAGCTATCAGCATGTTCTGTTTTAGATGGGGGTTTGGCCCTGTAATGCGGCATTGTCATTGTTGTTCTGATTGTTAACTCTCTATTGCTAACAATTTGTTCTCAAAACTTTGTATGCTGATCACCTGTTCAATGATGTCAATGCAGCAGCAGCTATCAGCATGTCATTGTTAATAATAAACGAGTTCAAAAGGATGTCAATGCGGCGGCATCTATCGGCATGTCATTGTTTCAATGATCCGGCTTTTAACCGGGCACTTGAGCCGCAGAAGATTTAGTTCTTAATAAGCTCTTTGAGCAGAAGATTTAGTTCTTAATAAGCTCTTTGAGCTTGGATATTTAGTTCTTAATACGCATTTGTTAAGTCCAAAACAAATACAGCGCTACAATTTAAGATGCATTATCAACATGACTTTCCTAAATCCCATATACAAAGTCATTCTCAAACCCTCTTTAGTTCTTCTTTGCTTCAACGATGTAAACTCCACTTTGCGGCGGGAGAAACCTTTCTAAGTGATTCACCTTCATGGATCACCCCTTAACAATCCCCACTCCTCTCTATCGAATATTATCAAAACTTCCATCAATCTTAATCTTTATCCATCCTCTTATAGGTACTTGCCACTCAATCTACAAAATTCTGCTATCGCCCTTCCATAACTAGCCCTCCACACGTTCTCGACTTCATTAGAGAACTTAGCCACTTGACTATAACAAGAACAGTCTTTGGAATTTTCTTGAAGTACAATCTTATTTCCTCGGTGTCAATGCTGCACACTTGATGGATTCTGCATTCTTTGTTCACCATTTTGAAAGTCATTGATGTCCGGGGCAATCACACGCTTGAGAACTCCTCGGCAATGAAACAATAAATATTTGCGGCTCGCCCGACGTGTCTCAAGACGGCTAGGCGGTGAGTCAATGGCATGCGATTGTAAAAAACCAGTCTCTTCTGGACTCTTTCATATTGTATTCAATAAAAACTTGGTAGTTTTAAGTTCTCAATCAATAACATCCATCCATTAGGATGGATTCCCAAACAACATTTCCTTCTTTTCTATTTGAGTTGTACCTAAGATTTAGGGAAGCATTTTTGCCTTTCTTTTGTTATCTATTTGACTATCTTCTAATCTAAGCAACTGTCGATGCATGTCCTACTCAACGGCTTTGACAAGAACTTTTCTATCAAATATTTTTGCAATATTCATAAGTCAAGAGGCGGGAAGAGAGTCTATTCTTTGAATAAGTGCAATTAATTATTACTCCTTTGTCGAAAAAGAGCGTTTCCTATTGAATTTACACACCTATTAAGAAGATGTTGGATTTTACATTTACATCCTATAACATCCTCAAGTTATCCTTAACTGATGTCAAATCCTTGGGACCCATTTCATTTCCTTTCTCACAACTAAGAAGATTACTATAAATAATATGCTTATAAGAACTTTCTCAAAAGGGAAAGGGGACTCTCGTTTGGTACAAACCACAATGGAATAGGGGACTCCTTTTTCGGGTGGAGGGAGTACCTGATAATATTGATCGCCTATCATAAAAAATTATAAAGCTCATAATCACCTCCATAATCTTCACAACTCCATCTCCTTTCAGTTGAGACTTGAGAGATAAGCACTTGGACAAAACTAGAAAAGCAACAGGGGTCTCCAACTGACATTTACTAATAAATATCGATAACTAGAATACTTGATGGTGGGAAAATATCGTCACAATAAATGAGTAAATGTAACAAGTTAAAGCAAAACCCAAAAGAGTACTTCCATAGAAAATGGTACAGCCTAAGTTCATTTTTGTTCCATAAATTTTCTCTACAATTAAAATTATACTCAAACCTCTACAATGAGCCCAGCTGACTACTTCCACAGGACATTTCTTTTTATAATAATAAAAAGGCAAGAAAATTAGAAGAAGAAGAGTAAAGAGAATACTAAACACACCAGCACACACACACAAACAGCAGCCACACACACAGCACACACACACACACACACACCAGCACACACACACTCACACAAACACACCCAAACACACCCAAACACACCAGAGCATAAAGAAGAAAAGATAAAAGCAACATAATTTAATTTATTATACATGCCTACTCAAATAAAATGATGAAATAATATCATTTTGAACCTTGAAGATCCAAATCAATATGTTTGTAGCAAAGGACTTTTGCAACTCTATGCATAGAAGGGAAAACCACTGCTAAGTAAAGCTCCTAAAACACCAGCATGAATGAAGGTTCGAGGTAACATAGACTCCATCCAATGACACTTTTTTTTTTTTTGTCTTAGGAATTCTTCTAAGTCTAGTAAACAATGCTTAAATAATTTTTGGCTTCGTGACATCAAGTACCGCTGCAGCCATTGTTTCCAATCTAAGCTTCTCGTATTTCAATCAGTATAGGCATTATCATTGTGTATCTATCTGTTGCTACATGCTGATGTATGGAGATTGCTACCAAATAATGAGTGACATAATGAATGAAACATAAACTATCGCTTATTATGGAATTTTGGCACTCATTAGGCTTCCTTTTTGGGACATGAGTACTTCCTACTGACTTATCCTTACCGCTATTCAAAGGGATTGCAACTTATGGATGGCCATCGAGCTCTTGGTTCTTGCACGGGATCATGGACAAGTGAATCATACTTTAGGCCTTAAGAACAGCCAAGCAATAGTTCTAAATGCAATGGGACATGATGACAGTGATGGAAAGTTAACGTTTGAGAAAGACACAAACAGAATCAGGTTTCGACCACCCCATGATCCTTTACTTCCATGGAAAATCAATGCCTTTCAAAAGCTAACTAGGAAATTGGGAGGAATTCTGTTCATGTCAAGGTATCGGAGCACATCAGTTCATCTTTTAGGTGGGTGCAACGCTTCATCAGACCCTTCAAAAGGGGTTTGTAATTCTGAAGGTCAAGTTTTTGATACCAAATTATCTACCAGTAGGCATGATGGCCTCTATGTCACAAGAACACAATCCGCATACAGAAACAGTTAACAACCTTCAAAGGTTAACTATTTTGTTCAAAAGAGATCAACAAGTGTTCGAGCAATATTATTGATGTCTCTCCGGCCCAAAACATTGATTGAATATACAAAGGAACTTGATGTGAATCAACTAAATACATCTAAATCACTGATTCAGAGGATAGTTGTTTCATATGATAGAAAGAGAGATCTAATAAAATAGTCAAGCAGTTCAAAAACAATCACTCGTATCTCTCACCAAAAAAATTCATTTTGGATAAATGATTGGAGAAGCAAACTCTCAGCAATCATTGGAAGAATTGGTAATGTGTCCAAATATCCAATATATTTCTCTCGAGAGATAGGGAGACAATCACAGCAAGTGGACTGCTAGTTACATACATCAAGTCGTTGGGGATACTGAAATTGGAAATCGGAACGGAAGAGAGAATATCTCAAAAATTAGTTACAATCAACAACAATCCATCCACTTCGTGTGCGAAATTAAGTTGAAGTGCGTGTAAATTGAATTGAAAAAATGGTGAATTAATTTGCACACAAACACACAATATCTCGCACAAATCAACATAGAGTCACAGACAAACAGCACACACAAGCACAAACACACACATTAGCAGCGATCGAAGACTTTTTCTATATCTCAAGGGTCATAAAACGAATCAATTGATAGAGAACCATGGCAATTAGCTGGAAATCAGTAATTGAAAAAAAATAATTACCTCTTTCAAAAACCCTTCATCAATTACTCCAAATTGAATTGTTGATCTTCATCTTTTGTAATTGCAGAAGACAACTAGCTATCACCAAACGAGGGAGAGAAAAGGGAAGAATACGGGGAAGAGATGATGGGGAAGGAGTCACAAAAGGAACGGGGAAGGAGTCACAGAAGGAACGTGTATGAGAGAAAGAAGGAGAACTTCAACATAGCGCGCACAGAAGTTTGGGGACGGCGGGAAACCAAAAAGTGATAAGAGGAAAAAGAATTGAAAAGGAATAAAGGTGGGGAAAAATATAAATAATATTTTTGAATTCAAGTATAAATAATATTATTGAGTTCCTGGGTATGGTTTGAATTTTACCAACATTAAAAAAAAAAAATTGATATTTTTTGACATTAGGTATTTTCAAGAAAAAATAAGACTCAATATTAAAACTCATTAAATATATATATATATATATATATATATATGTCCACCCTTGATGTAGCGGAAGCCCTAAACAAGTAACGATAATATCAACGTCGTTGAGATCGCGCACGACTACCGATCGTTGATCTTCCAAACCCACGTTGAGGTTTACAACCTACCGCGATTCAGGCAACAATTTTCGTTGATTCGACACGAATACCGAAAACTGGGATAAAAGGTTTCAATATTATTAGACGGCAAAAACTAATCAAAATAAACCCTAAACAATGATTAAATAGGTCACAAACCCTAACAGCAATAAAAGACGAAAATTACAAAAAAACCAAAACTTGTCTGAAAAACTTCGGAGGCCCATAACACCATCTTAAACACGTTTTTTGGGCCTGAAACAGTGCGTGTCACAGGCTAAAGCCTGAGAATCTTGTAGAGCTCGTCGAGAGCTTCGATTTGATATGCAGTGGGCCCCATAACTCCTCCGGAATCAAAAGTTACGCCCTCCGGAACGCACGCGATCTAAACGGTCCAAAAATACCAATACTTTGCTGTTTGCATCAACCCTCCAGTAATTATTGCATTTTGAGACGGTAAGAGTAACCTTTAATATATATAATAAAACTTACTAGCTAGTGATCATTCGTCAAAAAATAAGTATTTACTTTTTTAGCATTCAAAAAATTTACGAATATGAATTTTAAGCACTTCTAATAGAACATAAATATAAATACACTTACTTAGTACTCTCATATATTTTTGCAAATGCATGTACATTAAGATATGACAAGTGACAGAGATAAATTTGGTCGGGATTACGCCAAAGTATGGTGATCGTGTCAGTACTACATATGGGTAGACTTAAATGTATAAATGTAGGATTTCTAGCTTGGTGCGTCTTTGCCTACCGCGTATCCATAGGAAGTTTTGTATGTACGTAAATTTCGGGTCTGTTGGGTAGCTATATTAGCATATGGACAATTATGAAATACATATATTTGGAAATAATGACTTAGTTTCGGATTGAATGAGTAATTAATAATTTTTAAAAAATTATACTTAATATGTTCTAAGTGGAATACGTTCACTTTTACGCCTCAGATAAAAGGACTTGAAGGGTTATGTGTCTTATTTACCCTATTATGTGATGACTACTTAAAAGGCATCATATTAGCCCTTACAGTAACAGGGCCCTAAGGGTTAGGTGTCCTATTAGGGATTATGGTAATAGGACCCTTATCGAATGATATCATATTATAACATCCCTAATAGGTCCCAATGTGTTATCCATCCTTTTGGGTTTTTTATGGGATGACATTTAAAGGGTGTCCTATAGCTAGTAGCCTTTATGATAATAGGGCTTCAAGAGCCAGGTATCCTTTCAAATATGATGGTCGGTAATAAGACCCTTGTAGAAAAGCATTCTAATAATCACACCCCTAATAGATCCCAATGGGTTAGGCGTCCTTTTAGGCATTTTTATGGGATGTCAATGAAATGACGTCCTAGTAGTCCTTATGATAATAATTAAGATTCAGGCGTCCTGCTAGTTTGTACCATAATAGGACTCAACATTTAATGAGTTTGGCGCCCTATTGGGGCTTTTATATATATCGGACTATTATTTAAAGGCGACCTATATATGTTGGGGGTCCTAAAATATCATTTTTGTTGTGGTGAGATTTGTTTTACAATACACAATCAAGAGTAATTGTACCTAGTTTGAAATAGACAATTTCCAACTTTTAATTTTAAAACGTCGTTAAATTTTCCGACACAAATTTTAAAAATGTGGTAAATTTTATGACACAAATTTTCAAAATATGGTAAATTTTACAACACTTCATTATGTGTCGTGAACTTTCCGACAGTTAGTTGAATTTGTCGTATATTTACCAACGCATACAATATTCGTCGTATAATTACCGACTATAAGACGAAAGCGTCGAATTTACTTTCCAACACTTCAATAAAGTGTCGTAAAACTCTGACATTTATAAAAAAGCGTCGTCAAATTACCGACGCTTACTTTAACTGTCGTTTATTGTCGACAAATATACTGAAGTGTGGGAAACTTCCGACATTTATATCAAATGTCAAAAAAAATGTGTCGGTGAAAGCGGGTTTTCTTGTAGTGACATGTGCAAATCCGTCACTCCTTAGTACAATCTTCAGATCCGCCAATGGCTAATGGTCCATAAGATGTCAGAGGAGGTTGCACGAGAAAAATGGTCAACCCACATGGCCTCAGAAGGCAAATTACCCCGGTGATGTGGCCTCAAGTCATATCTAGCCGGATGAAATGCCGGAACTCGAGGAGGGGGAGCAATTCTGTTAAAGTGCTCTTCCAACCACTTATGTAAAAGGAGTGGTATTCTGATTCTTCCACTTTGACTGTGCTTCCTGTTGTGTACCACTTGTATTCCCCGGTTTAGTACGGTGCTCCTCCATGTCATGCTCGATCCTGTAAGCCTTATCTACTGCCTTCTGATAACTTGTCAACTCGAGGGGTTTACGATACTCAGTCCTCAAACCCTTCACAAAACGATACACTTTCTTCTCATCTGTCGGGAGTAGATGAGCACAATACTGGGATAGCTCGGTATATTTTGTAGAATACTGAGCTATCGACAAACTTCCTTGCTCAAGAATAAGGAATTCTACTTCCTTCTTTGCATGAACTACATCAGGAACAAACTGATTCCTGAAGCGCTGCAAGAAGATCTCTCATGTTTTCACTACCTGATCCTGTACCCAGCTTGCCTCCAATACCTTCCACCAATGTTCAGCTGCATCCTCTAGTTTGAACGTAGGAAACTTGATCTTGTCCTCATCTGCGCATCCCATTGCTGCAAAAATCTTCTCTATCGACTCAATCCACCGCTCTGCTTTCTCAGAGTCTGGCTCACCATTAAAGCTACAAGGTTTCATTTTCAAAAACCTCTCCAATTTGCGGTCGTTATCTCCGTTTCCTCTATGCAGCTATGTAATTCTGTGTCCTCCTGTCTGTCCCTGTCCATCCATAGCCTGTCTGTTCATGTCCATAGTCTGACGATTCATCTCCATCATAGCTTGCATGAATCCTTGCATAGTGTGCATGAAGGTTTCATTCTGGTTCATATGATTCCCTAGCATTTGCCCTATTGGTTGGGCTCTGGTTGGTTAGGAGGTGGGTTAGGTGGCGCAGTACAACGATTATCTCTGTCGACCTCACTAGCCCTACTTGTGCCAGCTCAATCAGTACTAGTACCATTACGAGTTTCAACCATTGTTAAACATCTACAACAAACACTTGGCGTTAACGACTCAAACACACAACCAACCCCTCCTAAGCTAAGGATCCACTCCCAGCTAGCTAACTTATGCTCTGATACCAACTTTCACGACCCGACCCAAAATCCTATGTGGAACCCCATTCGGTTGTGAGACGAGAACACATAAATGCATATTTCAAAATTCCTTTCGTGCAAAAACCCTGTAATGTAAGTGTATGATTTTTAAAGGCAAACAAGACCCCACGGCAAAATAACAAGCCGGAGTAAAACACATTAGCTAGCCATTAAACCCACGAGCTAGTGAGCTCGGGATAAGCATACATTCATAATAGAGTGCGCGGAGTAAGAGTTAACAGTGTAGACAAGGCCTGACAACCATGTTGGTACCACAATAGAATATTACACGAGTATCGAATATAAAGACATCTACCCAACTATACATTGTTTAAGTAACATGTACACCCTCGACCTCACCAAAAGAAAATACAGAGGCTCAAAGAGCAACTACCTAAAAGAATGTCTGACAAGTTCACCGACGACGATGCAATGTCACTGAGGGTTTCTCGCCGGATCGGGATCTAAGGAAAACAAATAAATAATGTACGGGATGAGTTATAAAACTCAATAAGCTACTAATGCAACAATATGACATGCGAGATGTGAACAGTAATAAGGATCATGTATAACAAAATTGTCATAACAAGATAAATCTCAAAGCATCATAGGTAGCAAGTATCTCATAGCCACAATTAATTCACATAGCATGCATCTCACGTAGGAGCGATATGTAAACACATATAAAAGGATACCGTCGAGGTACACCTCCGATATACAAACTTCCAACCAACCAACAAATAATACTAATGTAGAAACCGTTGATGTCGTACCCGATCATCGAACCAATAACCAAGAATCATGGTGAACCGTTTTTCGTATTCACGTTGACGTGAAGACTCGGTCCCCACGACCCAAGAAACAATCACGGTATAGCTTACCAAGGTCGGGTTTATTCCATACAACACTTAGCGCTATAACCCCTACAGTGGCCAACGGTAGGGCGAGGCCCAGTATATTGGCCTTTGGCTATTGTGTAGCCCCGGTTCACGCAATAACCGAGCGTCAATACACCTCTAACAAATATGCCATGGACTTTAACGAATGCTCAAGTAGATGTTTACTCGACATATTAAACCAATCAACCAAATGCTCAAGTAGATGTTTACCCAACATTTATAATAAATATGTTATACTCCAAAGTAGGGAGTATAACGACCACGACAACAACGCATGCTCATGTATGCTAGGCAATTCTACTACATATAGCCATGCAAACACCAACACCACAGATTAACACAATACTAATAAATGTGTATCGCGTAACCAATCACCCAACGGGTTTCTCACATATCCAAAGAGCTCACAAAACACACTCGTGGTCACATTTATTATAAAACCCTAACCAACTCCGTTAGAGTCATTTTAGGTTACTAGTGATGTCGGGTTACGAAAGTGGTCTTGCACTTTAAACCTAGTACATTAACGCCCAAATTCGAGTTCCCAATATCATATAACAAGCCACAATATTTTTCACAAGTCCACAACACTATTTCATGGCAAGAATCATGTGTTCACAAATCTAGCATGGTAACTTCACACATTAGAAGTCTAGGATGTCACATGAGACATAAATCAAGAAGAAAAGGGGGTAGTAGCTTATCTCTTGTCCAAAAAGATGAGAGAAAACGAAATCTATTCAGTGGGAAAGCTTCCTCTTGGCAAGACCTTCGCAACGGCATGCTCGGATCGTCGAGATTCCCTTGAAATCTCAAGAAATCACCTTTTTCACTCTAAAGTCTCTCTATTCTCTGTTTAAGCTCTTGGGGAGTTTGAGCATGAAATAAGAGACCTTGAGGCTCTCTATGGGTGTTTAAGAGGTTAAAAATGGCAGCTCTCTCTCGGCTTGGTGACGTGGCTCAAGGACAGCCACTCAAATTTCTAAGTTAAAAGAAGATAGGATTTTCTCGGGTGAACAATTTGGGCGCTATGCGGACGCCTTATGCGGCCGCATAGCTTCTATGCGGTCGCCTTAAGCGACCGCATAGAATTCAGAAAATCTATGCGTTGGTTAGAGCTCGCACTATGCATTCGCATAGTGACCAGCTCAGGTCAAAGTTTACTAAAGTCTTCCTAAGTGTTTACTAAACACTCCCAAGTCAACCTAAGGTGATTCTAAGTCCAAGAGAAGGTCAAAACACTCGAAAAAGATTCCCAAAATGACCGATAACAGGGCGGGAAGTTCAATGCATCATAAGTGCGATCAAATTCAAGAATTAGACAATACTTCGAAGCATACGAAACACATGGAATATAGCACGGACTTATTATGCCTTAAATGCAACATACTCGAGTAATGTTAACAGTGTAAATCAAGATGATATATGCATGACACAAGAATGATATGAGCAATATAATGATGCAAATGAAGCGGGTGTTACAACCCTAATGATCGGCGTTCTACATAGGTACATGTATTTATGTTGGTCCTAACCTCGTCTCTTGGACTGTAAAGAAATAATCCACGATTTCTCGATCGAGTAGTGAAGCAGAATATCGAGCACTTTCCACTATAGCTGTTAAGCTTAGGTGGTTTGCTTACTTGTTTCGTGAACTAGTTATTCCCATTTCTCATCCATCCTTATACTGTGACAATATTTTAGCTCTACACATGGCTTGTGACCTGGTGTTCAATGCCCGAACACGACACATCGAGATAGACTATCATTTTTTCCGTGAACTCGTTGCGTGCGATTTTTTGAAGCTTCATTATGTCACTTCCGATGACCAACTGGCTGACTTATTTACCATTGGCCTGCCCAAGCCGTGTTTTCTGTCGTTATCATTCAAGCTACAACTCCCGTACGGTCGTTTGGCTTGATGGAGGATATTAGCGAAGTATCATGACACGGTGTATAATACCCTAAGTTTTTACATGCATTTTATGTGTTTAATTGCTTGAATAACATGCTAGTTTAGTTATGCCATAATTCTTGATACAAGATTTTGATCCTTGTTACTTCTAATTGCAATACTTTAGATGTTTACATTGTTTGTGTTATTATGCTCAACATGTGTGTTTGATTGCTTGTATAAATATGTTCAATATGGTTTTTGCCTTAATTCATAAGTGTGAGGTGATTGTTGTTAGCATTGTTGAGATGATCTATGTGTATTATGTGTTGTTAGAGGTTCTATGAGTATTGTGTAATCACACCTAGGGTGGCCAAGTGATTTAACTAAGGAAATAGAGACAATTAAAAGTAAGACTGGACAGTAGGGGTTTGCACGGCCGCGCGCCTTTTTGTGACACGGCCGTGCAAAAGTGGCCAGACATTCCAGTAAGTTTGGCACGGCCGCGCAGCTTTGTTGACACGGCCGTGCAAGGATTCCAGTAAGTTTGGCACGGCCGCGCAACCTTTCTTGGCACGGCCGTGCGAGAGTGACACGGTCGTGCGACTTTATATGACACGGCCGTGCAAAGCGTACGGACAGCACTTAAGTGACTTGTAATTTTTGGCTTTAGACCCTTGGACCTGTTAGGTCCAAGGTTGCTCTATATAGGCTAGAAGGGGGGGTTGAATAGCCTATGTCCAATTTTTGAAATAGATTCAAAAATCTTACTTCACTAGGGTTTTATAAATTTTGCAGGCGGAAGACTTGTGAAGCACAGGACAAGTTGAGAATGGCTGATCTTGACAGGACAAGATCAGCAGTTCTTAACAGATTGGAAATCTGGAAATTTTAAAGCAACACAATCAAATCACAATCACACACAAATAGACAGAATATTTAATATGGTTCACACTTATAAATAAGTGCTACGTCCACAACCAAAGTGGTCAACTTTGGATTTGAAAAACGTGTACTAAGTTTTTCCACTAGATATTTTACAAATTAAATCTCTAATGGATTGTGTACAAAAATTTTGTTGACCAAGTGTTTGTGTGGGAGAATTGATATCAATAAGATACAATTCTCGTGAGCTATGAAAAGCTATGTGTTGCAATCAATGAAGAGCTTTTAATGAACTAGGAGTCTAAGTATGAAGCTCTTCAATGAAATACAGATAGGACGTTTAAGCTTTAATGCACTTGAAGACTATGGAGATTCAGAAGTTGGGGTTGTTGAAGTGTCTTCAATGCAGCAATGGAGTCTCCTTTTATATGCAGGAGGAAGCTTGGAGCCGTTGGAGGTCTTCTAGTTTGAATTTAAGAGCAATTAATGCTCTAATCGGTTGTTGACTCGATAGGTTGTCTGCACTCATCGACTCGACACTTTGCTAAAAATAGGCGGTCCGAGCTTGGGAGGAATGTCCTTTTCGAGTGTATGCCAAGAATGGAAACCTTCATTGAATGCGCTTTGCAGGTTAACGTTGCATCGAAGTCAATGAAAGCCTCAAATCAGGACATGTCTTCGGCAGTTCTCTTATCGGACGTTCTTGAGGTTTTTCAACATTGCTGATGAAACTTGGCCGATATGAACTTGTCCGATATTCAAACGAAAGACTGCTGATGCATTGTTTGCCTATTGTGCGAAGGGCGTCCGATGTCCTATAGGCTATCTTCTTCAAGGCTACTTACAATTTGCAACCCTAAACTATTCAAGCTATGCCTAAGTTCAAGTTGCCACTCTAGACACGCAGGCCCATTAGTCACCTTGACTTAGACTTAGGTTATGGATTCAAGCAAATCTAGGCTAATATGCAACAATCTCCTCCTATTTGCTTGAGTCCATGACCCTACGAATACAATATCGGTGACCATGTTCAAGTCTAGTAATAACATGCTTGTAAGATTGATATATTAAATAAGCATGCCCTAGATGAACTTACATAAAGGTCATTGTATTCAAGAATTACAAAGTGTTTACAAAAAGGAAATTAAGCAGACACTTGTAATTAGGAATTTAAAGACATGCGAGATAGGCGAGAATAGGCAATATAGGACATGTCTTTAAACCGGTGGTTTAAATTTCATGCAATCACATAATAAGCGTTCATAATAAACATGAAAGTTTTAAAATATAGACATTGTTAATTAAACAAGTTGTTTAATTACAAAGTTTAGTAAAAGATTATACAAAATATTATCGGTGGTTCTAGAGGATGACCGAGATGATGCACGACCTTTGCCTTTGCACGATGAAGATTGCCCATATGCCCTTGATGCCCATTTAGAGTCAACAGGCCTTAAGTCTTGCAATTTCTTCGTTTCTTCTGCTAGCTCTTCTTTAGTATCGGCCAATTCGGAGGAGAGCTCTTGTTCTTACGCTTGAGCGAGCATTATGCTCAATGAGCTTGGTCTGCGATCATTGTTGAGTCGGCCATCTCCTCCTTCATGGACGCAAGCGAGGCATCAATAAAGCCGAGGCGGTGCTCAGTAGTTCTGCGCTCCTTGCGGTAGTAAGCCAAGTGCTTGGCCGTGAGATTACGCGTTGCTCACGCAGGAGTGAACGAGCGATTGGCCTGGCGTTGAGAGTGAAGCACAAGCTTGTAGCCAGCTTCAACCATGTCGACGACCTGCATCAGCTTAGTTGCTATGTTGTCCCAGTTGGTTTCGAAGTTGGCAGACGTCCTGGATGAAGTGGCTGAGATCTGGCTGGCAAGGGCAGCTTGGCTGGCTGAGATGGATCGTGGCGAGGCATCAAAGCGGCCTTTGCACCTTTGGAAATCTCCATCACTTGGGTCATGCATCGGCTGCACATGGGTGATGTGAGACGATCTGAGAGAGTTGGTGCGGGGCCTTGGTCGTCAACAGAGATGACCTCAAAATCTTGCAAAAATTTGTGTATAGCCTCAGCAGGATAGTAATCAGACGAGTCAGGATGACTAGCTGATGGTCCTGCTGAGGGGGAAGGATGGCTGGTGGCTTGGGTAGGTGAGGGTGGAGGATGGCTGGTGGGAGACAGGGATTGGCTAGAGGATGAGGGAGAATGGATGGTGGAGGAGATTTCAATAGAGGGAGAAGGAAGGCTAGAAAAGATGCGAGGAACAGGGAAGAGCCTTTCTATGTAGATGACATAGGAAAGGGGGTGAATGAAGAAAGGGGGAGGAGAAAAGAAAGAGGAAAGGCTAGGAGAAAGGAAGAGAAGAGGGATGAGAGGGTTGAAGCCAAGGAAGGTTGTGACTACATCAATGAAGCTGTAGACCACGGGGTGAAAAAGGATGGAAGGATGGCTGATGATGGTGAAGACGGGGGTTTAGGCGAGAGAGAGAAAGGGGAGATGTCGATTTGGTTGGAAGGGGAAGGCCTAGGTCTTTATGAATGGCAACCCATTGGTTGAAGATCATAAGATCTTGAACCCGAGTTGTGGGAGAAAAGAGTTGGGACCAGGCAGGAGGAAGAGGGTCATAGTAGGCACCCCATTGAAAGATGATTTCACCTGCAGACATAGGCTGACAGGGAAATCTCTTGGGGTAGTCAAGGGAGGCCAAGAAGGGGTCAGAGTCGGCAGGGTTGGGTTTAGGCCTGCTGTCTCTGAAGGACAGCAGAGCCTGAACCTCAGGGTGTAGGTTGGCATAGGGGTTGGTTTTGAGGCGTTTGGGAGGAGGAAGGTCAGAAGAGGGAGAGATAGGTCGTTTGGAGGATAGGGGTTGAGAAGAGGTGGCAGGTGAGAAAGATGGCTGTTGTGTGGTGGTTGGTTGGATGGGAGCAGAGGGAGGAGGTGAGGAAGTAGGTGAGGTGGAGTAGTAGTAGGCGGAGGTGGTGAAGGTGGAGAAGGTGGAGGAGAAGAGGTTTCATCGGCGTTCCCACAAAATGGACCTTCTTCTTTGCACTCTTTTTAAAACGTTTGCCATGCTTGGACTTAGTAGGAGTGGAAGAGGCAGAAGTTGGTGATTGAGATGTTGTGGTGGGAACTACTGGTGGAGGAACAGCCGATGGAGGAACGGCTGGTGTGGAGGAGACCGTAGGAAGGCCAAAGGATTCGTCTGTGGGTAGGAGGGTTTGTTTGGTTTTGGGTTTGGAGGAGTGGGAGGTAGGTTGAGAGGGTTTGGAGAGGTCAGCCGGTTGGAAGGATGATGTGTCCTTCTCAACTCCTTGAGCGAGTTTCTGGTTTGTTTGAGCTTTGGGGTGAGAGAGGAGAGTGTTTAGGCTTTTTGGTAGGAGGCTCGGCAGGCTCATATGGGTCATGATCCGGCTCGAGGTCGAAATGTTCAGCGGCTCCCCAATGGGTGTAGGCTCCTCCTCCTCCCGGTAACCCGGCGGTATAGGTGACTTTCCTCTTACCCTGCGGCTGGGTAGAGGGCCACCGAGCGATAGCGGGCAGTGCAGCGGCACGGCACGAAGCGAGCGGCGGCGGCGGCAGGCCTGCGTTGGTTGTCCTTTGGCCATATCATCCCTATAGCGGGTGATGTTGTTGACCGTGAAGACGTAGGTGTTGGACACCTTGATGAGGTCGTCAGAAGCGACCAGCTCATCAATCTCCTCATAACGGCGGAGGATGACATTGATAACCCTGACAAAGGGCCTCTTCATGGACGGATGGGCTTGGACTTCAGCAACGCTCTGGGATAGCATTGAGAAGATGATCTTCGCCCAGTTGAGTTGCTTGCGAAGGACCACAGCTTTGGTCCACATCAGCTGTTGGGAGGTGAAGATGTCCCTCGAGCCATTCTTGAATAAAATGCTCTTGTCGAGCAGATGGCTGATGTGATAGGGGTTTTCTGGGAAGAGGTTCCTAGACATCTCGGAAAACCTCTCGGTTGGGCGACCCTCATCATCTCCCGGCAAGTGCCGATTCGGCATCGGTCAAGTCCAATTTGCCTTCAACAGGCGGTCAAGGATTTCTCCAACATCCTTGTAGGTCAACTTGATGTAGTGGCCTCGATGTAGCCCTTGATGTAGCTTAAGTTGACGGCTCATTGGCATTAGCTGGAGGAGGAGGC
This sequence comes from Platycodon grandiflorus, assembly GCA_016624345.1. Classification (NCBI taxonomy): domain Eukaryota; kingdom Viridiplantae; phylum Streptophyta; class Magnoliopsida; order Asterales; family Campanulaceae; genus Platycodon; species Platycodon grandiflorus. The sequence goes on from CM028362.1 coordinate 53,804,677, forward strand.
AGAATCATCCTCGTATAGAATTCCTCAGCTAGAGATCTTTGTAGTGGGTGTCGTTGAGTTGGAACAGGGGGAGGAGTCCACACTCAGTTAAATCTTTGAGCAAGGCATCACTGGCAGATGTGCAAATGATTGAGTCTATGTCGATAGTCATCCCTGGGTGATAGCTTGACCTGGGAAGGGTCCTTATAGGGAGCTCGCGCCAATGCCCTGGTTGGCTTTGCAGAGGCAGAAGATGAAGTGGTGGCAGCAGCCTTTGATGATTTAGACTTTCCCTACATAATCGGCAGATGTGAGAACAGCATATAGGAATCGGCAGATATGCAAGAAACAGCAGATAATCATGCAATCGGCAGATAATAACATAAACAGTACTGTCCAGATCAAAACCCAAAATATAGACAAATTGAACCAAAATATAAGAACAGTTCATTATCTGGGTTTCAAAATATCTTCTGAGTTTGTCATTTTTGAACCAACAAAGTGGTATAAAACGAAAACAAAGTATCACATAAAGCTCAAAAACACATTCACACCCAAACAAACAAGATTCAAGCAACAATCGCAAGAATCCGATATTCATCAATGGCGGACAGTTTAAAGACGCACATTAGGTCAAGACAAGACCACAAAACCGGATTTAAACGAATTGAAAAGGTGTGGAAACTCTTACCATTGATGATTTTAAGCTGAAAACTTAGAGATTTTGAAGATTTGAAGGCTTTTTGGAGGGATTTCAGATTGGAAGACGGAAGGTTTTTGAAAGTTAGAAAATGGCGGTTGTTGAGAATTGTGAAGAGTTACTGTACATTTTACCCTTTTATACCTCTGACAGGCCACTAAATGGAATTTGATAAAATTTGAAGTCCGCATTTATTACACGATGAGTTCTCGTACGTATGCCCGTCTTAAGTCCGCCTATTTTATCAAAGTCTGCCTATTTTATTGAAGGCCGATGTGGAGATAGACACTTACCCAAGGTTGTCTATTTACTCGGCGAGTTGAGATCGGCCGATCACATAGGCGGTTTAATAACAGCTGATGAAATAACTTAAAGAATTAGCTAGAAAGGATTAAGGATTGAGGTCAAGCATACCAAGCTCTCCTCTTAAATATGCAAACCTGGTTGAATCAAGTGGTTTTGTGAAGATGTACGCTACGATTCTCTGTAGGCACATATTGCATGCCGATGTTACCTTTTTCAACATGATCTTTAAGAAAGTGATATCTCACATCAATGTGCTTTGTTTTGGAGTGCATGACAGATTTTGAGAGCGAAATTGCGATGTGTTATCACACATTATAGGACAATCATCGCTTTGATCTCATAGTCCACTAGTCTTGTTTGATCCACGGTTGTGAGCAGCAGGCTACCCGCCTATGTATTCTTCGGTTGTTGAAGTTGAAACAGAGGTTTGCTTCTTTGGCCCATGAGACAAGTCTATTTCCTAAGAATTGACATGTCCCACTTGTGCTTTTCTGTCAACTTTACATGCAGCAAAATCAGCATCGAATAGCCTATAAGATTAAAAGATGAATCTCTAGGATACCGATTCCCAAATTGGGAGTATCTATCGATATCGATGATTCTTTTGCTTGTAGGTGAGACTCCTTTGGATCAGCTTGAAACCTAGCACAAACACAAACAAACATGATATCGCCTACTAGCGTTAAGTATAAAAGTGAACCAATCATGCCTCAGAGAGTCATGTCCACTTTCTTGCCCTTCTCATCTTTGTCAAGATGGCGGTTAGTAGCCATAGGAGTAAGTGTTTGCATTCTCAAGACCAAATTTCTTGATGACATCCTTTGCATATTTGGCTTGATTGATGAAGATACCATTTGAACTTTGTTGAATTTGAAGACCAAGGAAAAATTGAGCTCTCCCATCATGCTCATCTCAAATTTACTCTGCATAAGCTTTTCAAACCTTTTGCAAAGATTTTCATTAGTAGAACCAAAGATAATATCATCAACATATATTTGAACAAGTAAGGAATGACCTTTATGTTTCATAATGAAAAGAGTAGTGTCAATTTGACCTCTTACAAAGCCTTGAGATATCAAGAACTTTGAAAGGGTCTCATACCAGGCTCTTGGAGCTTGTTTGAGTCCATAAAGGGCTTTCCTCGGCTTGTAGACATCTTCTCTCCTTGAAGTCTATGAACCCGGTGGTTGCTCAACATAGACTTCTTCTTGAAGTTCTCCATTCGAAATGCACTCTTTACATCCATTTGATAAACTTTGAAGTCTTTGTAAGAGGCATAGGCCAAGAATAATCGATAGCCTCTAATCTTGCAACAGGGCAAATGTCTCATCATAGTCAATACCCTCCTCCCGTCTCGTATCCTTGGGCTACCGTCTTGCCTTGTTTCTTGTAATGTTGCCGTTTTCATCCATTTTGTTTCGAAAACCCACTTTGTGCCAATAACGCTTGTCCTTTGGGCCTAGGGACTAGTGACCGGACTTGGCATCTGTCAAATTGGTTTAGCTCTTCTTGCATAGCTTCCACCCACTTGGATCTTCCAGAGCTTCATCAATCTTTTGGGTTCAATGTTAGATACAAATGCGTAGAATACATGCATTCATTTCTTGAAGCTTGTCTAGTTTGAACACCGGCATTAAGATCTCCAATGATTTGAGTGATAGGATGATCTTTTACTTCCCTAACTTCGCAGTTGAACTTGTCCTATTGCATCGGCAGAGTTGGATTCTTGAGAAGTAACTGAAGCTTGGTTTTCTAAAGGATAGGTTAATTCCAAGGTAGGTTGTATGACTTCGGTGTGGAAGGCAAAGGGGATTCGGATTTTCGAGTGTTCATTTGATGGTTCGTTTGAGGATTCTAACAGTTGACTCTTGGAAGATCTTGTGAAGAAGGAGGATCGCAGATCTAGGATTAGGCCGTTCGCACTGTCTCATATTCATCGAATCATTAGTAACCTTAGGAGCCAAATGTGGCCCAATGAAATCAAATTCATCAAAAGAAACATGTACGATTCAACAACTTTAAGTGAAGTTTTATTGTAAACTCGTATGCTTTTGAAAACTTGGCATATCCGAAAAATTCCTTCATCACTTTTGGATTCAAACTTACCTCTATGTTCTCTACCATTGTAAAGAACATAGCATTTACAACCAAATATTTTAAAGAATCCAATGTTGGGAGTCTCGCCTCTCCATATTTCATATGGAGTTTTGTTATGAAATTTATTTATGATGGACTGTTTTGTGTGAAGCGGCGGTGTTCACGCCTCGCCCGAAATACATAGCGGTTTGGCTTCGGCAATCATTGTCTTTCTGCTTCAATGAGAGTTCTTTTTCCTTTCAAAGAACTCCATTTTGTTGAGGTGTGCCAACCGCAGAGAAATTGTGACCAATTCCATGGTCATCACAATATTTGGCCACACCATTGTTCTTGAACTCGTTCCATTGTCGATCGACATCGAGATATCATCCGGCTTCGAGTCCGTAGTCTTCAAGAGTTCAAGAATGATGTCATATGCTTCATCTTTGGAGGACATCATTTCTACCCAAGTAAATCTTGAGTAATCATCAACTACCACAAGAGTATACTTGCCGCCACCAAGACTTGTAGTAGTTACAGTCCAAACAGATCCATGTGCAAGAGCCGTAGAGGTGCGGTTGTTGATAGGCAAGGCTTGCTTTTGAAAGAAGATTTGTGTAGTTTGCCTAGTTGACATGCTCTGCGAGACGTGTGATTCAGTGATATTTTAGGCAAACCAACAACTAGATTGTCCTTTGATAGCTTCTCCAGGTATTTGAAATTGAGATGACTAAGCCTTTTGTGCCACAACCACGTTGTCGGTTGATGACCTAGCAACCAAGCAAAGATTTGATTTTCTTCCAACAAAGATTTAGGTCAACAAAGATAGACATTCCCTTTTCGAATCCGTCAGATAGTTGAACATGTCTCATTGTCCTTTATGAGACATTGACTAGAGGAAAACCGACATGTTAGCCCTTTATCACGAATTGTGATATGCTTAGCGATTGTGCTTTAAACCTTCAACTAGAGAGACTTTGTTGATGGAGAGATTGCCTCGATTATACTTCCATAACCAATGGTCTTCCCTTTTGAGTTATCTCCAAATATGACCGAGGGACCCTTTGCTTCAACAATGCTTGAGAGAAGATTTGGATCACCAATCATATGCTTTGAGCATCCACTGTCTAGATACCATAGATCTTTCTCTTCTTCATTGACACCATGAAGCATTCCTGAAATATAGACATTTAAGAATATGGTCCCCTTTTATTTTTGGGTCCTCAAGGTTAGCAACCTTTTGGGATCCACACTGTTTAACCTTTGGAGGAGTAAATCCTCTAGATTTAGGTGTGAATCTCGAAGGCATTCATGAATCTCATGACCATGGCATTTGCAAAGAGCATTTGTGAAATCCTTCAACATGAGTAATGATTTCTTTTGAGGCTTCTTAATATCGCCAGTCTTTGGAATGATCTTTCGCGATAATTGGCCTATAGGACTTAGGCCGAAAATGCCTTTTCTTGTTGATGTTAGGTTTACCATAGGTAGACCTTTTATCAAAAGATTTTGTATTTACAGCACATGTCCTTTAAGCTTTTATCTCGAATTCACTTCTTTTACCCTTTTATAGGCGGTGTTGGGATCAGCCTTGCCTTTGACAAATTTAATAGGTTTGAGCCGAGAATTCCTAGACTTGCTATTAGTCATCCCTGTTTTCTTAGGGTGACTAATGGCAGTTTTAGTTGCTCGACTCACTATTAGCAGAGTCATTGGCATTGCTTTCTTTTGGACTTGTCTTTTGTGTTCTTGGGATAAACAAAAGGAACTTTGTTAAAGCCAAGTCCTTGCCTTTGGGAGACTCGCTGGTCATAAGGAACTTCTACAACCAATTCTTCAAAGAATCACTTCAGTGTCTCATCCTTTTGAGAACTAGAAGAACTACCTACTTTGAACTCACTTTGGAAACCAATGCCGCTTTGTCATCTAAAGTTTTCGGTTTGAAAGAATGGTATCAAAGTTTCCTTTAGAGTTATTCCAAGTATTGACAACCTTTTGAAGGTCATCTTTCTCGAATTTATCTTCTTGATGTGTTCAAGTAGGAAATCCACTTTTTCGATCAAAGCTTTGTTCTCTTTTTGCAATTTGATACTTTCAACTTGTTGTCTATCAAGATCTTTGATCTTAGACATCAAGGTTGATTTCTCGAGACACTAGTTCATGCTTCTTGGCTAATTTCACATAGGCGGCTTTGAATTTTGAAAACTCTTCCAAAGATGTCTTTGTTAGCTTTGATGAGCTCTCCCTTTGAAGGTTCATTAAGCTCATCATCATCATCATTGTCATCTTGTTGAAATGGTAATGACCTCACCGAATCATGTGGTGACTCCTGGCCATAAGGCATATGTTGGCTTCTTCGGCAAAGTCACAAGAGTCATCCTCATCGGTGTGTGTCACACCATGTAGGCATTGCTTTCATCAATGTCTTCACCACCATCCCTTTTTGTTTTTGAAATTTAGTTTCGGACGTTTCTTATAAAATTCATACTTTGGCTTTGGACATTTAGAGGCAAAATGGCCTGGTTTCCTACGTTAAAACAAACTAGCTCATTATCCTTTTGATGGTCTGCGATTTATAAGGAGAGAATGTTTTGGTTGGCGGTTGTTTTATAAGGAACAGCGGTTTTGTGAGAAGACGCCTATGTGATGATGGTTTATTAAACCTTTTGAAACGTTGATATTTCTTTACAAACATAGCAAAGGCTTCGTCGAAAGAATATCATCATCTTCACCGGAAGTAGAAGGTGTTTCATCGGGTTTTGAACAGAAGGTTCGGAGACATGGTGGTAAGGACAAGTTTTTAAAACTCTTTTCCATTTCTTGAGCTTGTTGGATTTCAAGCTCATAAACCGAAAGACTAGCATAAAGGTTTCTAAGAGTCAATTTGTTTAAATCTTTTGACTCTTTCATGGCGTGATCTTAACATGCCATAGACGCCTAGTGCATTTAGAAATCTCATGTTTATTTCTTTCTTTTCATACTTCTTTCCTAATGAATAGCAAGAGTTGACTACCTCATAGAATCTGTCATAGGCACTTCGAGAGACTCTTTGGGATCCTTTTGAAGGAGTCAAACTTCGGATGCGGTATATAATTTGTTGTTCTTTGTCTCGCCATCACCTTCAAGATATTCAAGGATGGCTTCCCACATCTCCTTTCTTTGTGTCCAAGTTGATAATCTGGCGATAAGTACTTATATCAACACAGTGGTAATGATGTTGATGGCCTTTCCATCCGAGCATCATTCTTTCGTCTTCATCATCCCACTCTTCTTCGGCTTTGGTACTTCAGTGCAGCGGTTGGATCTACCGCGGCGGTGTATTAGGCTTCATTGGAATTCGGGTCCATCGTGACACATTTCCACAAACGTTTGTCAATTGAGTTCATATGTCTTTTAACTTTATCTTTCCAGATGTCAAAGTGAACTTCATCCAAGACAGACAATGGTTCACGTTTGAGGTTTCCAACATTTGGTGAGCAGCCATGATCTTTAATCTCTCAAGAGGTTAATCTTGGAAAAACTAGTTTTCAAAGAGTTAAGCTCGATACCAATTGTTAGGTCCAAGGTTGCTCTATATAGGCTAGAAGGGGGTTGAATAGCCTATGTCCAATTTTTGAAATTGATTCAAAAATCTTACTTCACTAGGGTTTTATAAATTTTGCGGGCGGAAGACTTGTGAAGCACGGACAAGTTGAGAATGGCGATCTTGACAGACAAGATCGCGAGTTCTTGATTGGAAATCTGAAATTTAAAGCAACACAATCAAATCACAATCACACACAAATAGACAGAATATTTAATATGGTTCACACTTATAAATAAGTGCTACGTCCACAACCAAAGTGGTCAACTTTGGATTTGAAAAACGTGTACTAAGTTTTTCCACTAGATATTTTACAAATTAAATCTCTAATGGATTGTGTACAAAAATTTTGTTGACCAAGTGTTTGTGTGGGAGAATTGATATCAATAAGATACAATTCTCGTGAGCTATGAAAAGCTAGGTGTTGCAATCAATGAAGAGCTTTTAATGAACTAGGAGTCTAAGTATGAAGCTCTTCAATGAAATACGATAGGACGTTTAAGCTTTAATGCACTTGAAGACTATGGAGATTCAGAAGTTGGGGTTGTTGAAGTGTCTTCAATGCAGCAATGGAGTCTCCTTTTATATGCAGGAGGAAGCTTGGAGCCGTTGGAGGTCTTCTAGTTTGAATTTAAGAGCAATTAATGCTCTAATCTGGTTGTTGACTCCTGATAGGTTGTCCTGCGCTCGCATGATCGACTCGACACTTTGCTAAAAATAGGCGGTCGAGCTTGCGGGAGGAATGTCCTTTTCGAGTGTATGCCAAGAATGGAAACCTTCATTGAATGCGCTGCGGGTTAACGTTGCATCGAAGTCAATGAAAGCCTCAAATCGGACATGTCTTGGCGGTTCTCTTATCGGACGTTCTTGAGGTTTTTCAACATTGCTGATGAAACTTGGCCGATATGAACTTGTCCGATATTCAAACGAAAGACTGCTGATGCATTGTTTGCCTATTGTGCAGAGGACGTCCGATGTCCTATAGGCTATCTTCTTCAAGGCTACTTACAAGTTTGCAACCCTAAACTATTCAAGCTATGCCTAAGTTCAAGTTGCCACTCTAACAGACACGCAGGCCCATTAGTCACCTTGACTTAGACTTAGGTTATGGATTCAAGCAAATCTAGGCTAATATGCAACAGGACCCTTGGCTGAAAGTATTGTGCCATGGCTTGACCAGTTGACCATATATAAGTCATTTGAAGACTCAAAACACATCATCTTCTCCATAGTTCTATCTTCAAGCCCTAGAGAACTTGTGTGGGAGATTTAAAGTGAGAATAGTGTGTGTGTTCTATCCTTCACCATCCAACCATTAGATCATCCATGCAAGGCTACCAAAACATAGCTTGGGACTAGGGGACTTCATAACCAAGCCTTGATTGTGAATTTGTTGGTTTAAATTTTTACTTTGGAGGTAAGTTACTAAACCCCCTCTTGTATGTTAGAAATTGTTACATGTATGAATGTTTGTAAACATGCATGACTTGAATTGTTATTGGATTCATGTGGGAATGTTAAGTTGATGAAAATTTCATGTTATAATATGAAAGACATGGTTTGGTTAGTGTAAATTGTGTAGAGATTGATAATCACCGAAGTAGTGAACTAATGAACATGTTAAGAGACTTTAGATGGTGAAAATTGCATATAGCAATTATACCCAATTTTTATGAACTTATTGAATTGACACCAAAAGTGGATTTTTGGGAGGATTATAATTCTCCGAATCACTAGTTAAATTACTACGAAAATTAGAGTACATTTGATATGATTTTTAGCCCTCCGCGTATTTGATACTGGTATGATTAGAGACTTGTAAAGTAGCTCTAAAGTTGTGTTTCATGATGTTGAACAATATGTTTGATGACTATATGATGTAGAAAAATATAATCCATATGATGTTTGTCAAGTTCACTACTTTTGAACTTGACGGTTATTTACATAAGTTGAGTAAGGTTACCCACTTGTGTGTTGTGTAAGTCCAGCTGGCGTCGTCGTTGTTTATGTCATGGTAGAACGACCTATCGTCTTCACAAATCAAATTTGTGATCGCTATAAGTCGCCGTACCGGAGTTCACACACCCTCTTCTGTTGGCCACAGTTGAGAAGTAGCCCCACTGTTGTAGCAATACGCATGACTTTGGCTTGCTAGTTGAACCCGATGGGATTAGTCGGGGACGTCGATACTACGTACACGAGTATCGAGGCACTATTGGTTGTTTGTGTATTGCAGGAGCGACACAAAGTTGAAGAAAGAGATATGATATCATTCTCTAACGTGGTTTATGTATAAGCACTTATGTGTTAACCAAAGTGCTATGTGAGTTGAATGATGGTATATCAAGTAAGATGATATATGTTGTGTTATGGTATATAAATATTGATACCATGTTATGTTTATTGCTTGAGCATCATGCCATGCCATTTAGTTGCATTAGTAACTTACTGTGTCATTATGACTCACCCCGTTATGTGTTTATTTGTTTTTCCTTAGATCCCAGTCAACCCGGGAGTTCACGGTGAGATCGGGAAGGATCACGCTAGCTCGCAGTTTGTCTACGTTTGTTAGATCAAGGAACCTTTCCTTAGTTCGTTGTTGTATTTTGGTAAGGACGATGGTGGTGAAGTTATGTAAACTTTACTAAGGGTAGTACTTGCTGTAATTTGTATATTCTTTTGGTAGCCGACATATGTATGTCGTGTTCTTGTACAGTTTCGTTGTTGAGTTAGTTTCTTTCCCGAGCATGTCGTAGCTCGTGGTTATGTTTTGTTCCGGCATGTTGTGGCCGAGGTTTTTGTAGTAGTTGTCTTTCCCGAGTTGTAAACTCGTGGTTGCTATTAGTTGTTCCGGCTTTGCTATTTCCGAAGATTGTTCATACTGTGTTAATCAGGTTATCAATTGTGTTTTGTCCTAAGAACAGATGGTTACGCCACGTGATTTTCTTGTTGTTACGTTGTATTGACGACCCGACCTTGGGATTTCGTATAGAGATCCGGGTCGGGGCGCCACAGTTGGTATCAAAGCTTGTGTTAGCTATTCGCCAGGATAGGTTCCATGACCTAGGTGGGTATGGTGTGTGTTATCGAGATTTTAACGTCGAGTGTTTTATGTAGGTTGAAATGGTGCGGACTAGGTTCGGAGCGAGTGCTAGTAGGGTTGGTACTAGTGCCGGAGGGAATGATGGGAGAGATGATGACGTGAATCAACCATCGAATGTCCCTCCTGAACAGAACCAAGAGAATTCGAATGCAAACATGGCTGTTATGATGGGACAGATGATGGAACTCATGAACCAAATGACTGAACGAATGAATGGAGGAGCAACGACTACACCGGAAGTTGAAGCTCCACAACCGAAAATCGAAGTATCACAACCTGAGGCGAGGCCTAGGAATTATACTACCACATTGGAGTGTTTCTTGAAGATGAAACCACGTACCTTTCTTGGGGAACCGGATGCTACAAAAGCTGAATTGTGGATTGAGCATATCATCAAGATATTTGCAGCCTTAGGCTACAACGATGATGAGAAAGTCAACCTAGCTGTGTTCAAACTCGAGGGAGCGGCTGAGCACTGGTGGCAGGTATTACAGGGAAGCTGGGACTTACGGGGAGAAGCTCACAGTTGGCCTAATTTCTTGAGGGAATTTAAGGCGCAGTACATTCCGGAGGTAGTTCGGGAAAGAAGAGAGAGAGAGTTCTATGATTTGGAACAGGGCAGCATGACAGTGGCACAATACTCGGCCAAGTTCACAGAATTGGCTCGATATTGTAGTCACTTGGTTCCTACGGAGGCAAAGAAGGCCCAGAAGTTCATAAAGGGCCTGAAGACAGAGTACAGGAAACAATTGCTATCCTTGCAGCTTGCTGACTATAGGAGTGTAGTGGATAGGGCTTATGGGATTGAGAGTGATATAGAGGAGCACCGGGGGAGAAATGTGAACAACCCTCCACAGGCATCGCAGAATCAGGGACGAGGACAAGGTTCCGGTAGTCGATATAGCGGTGGAAACAATAACCGCAGGGGGAGTCAGAAGAGAGGACAATCTGAGGGGCAACAATTCGGTGGGAGGAGTAATAGTGCCGCATCTGTACAAAGTCCACGGGGTACTCCACAAATTTGTAGTTACTGTTCGAAACCGGGGCATTCCGAGGATAAGTGTTATAGCAAGACAGGGAATTGGTTGGGCCAGTGCTTCTATTGCAAGGAGGTTGGTCATCAAAAGAGAGATTGTCCTAAGTTAAAGAGTGGTCAGGCTGGGAGCGCTAGTGTACAGTCTAGCGGAATGAAGAGGGACAATGACGGTAGACCTAAGGTCCAGGGTCGTGTGTTCGCGCTTGATCAGCGCGGTGTACCGGAGTCTACTTCAGTCATAGGAGGTAGCCTTTCTGTCTTCGGTAGTAGAGCTCGAGTTCTTATAGATCCTGGCTCATCGCATTCATATGTTGCATCCCATTTTGTGAACAACTTGTGTGTGTTGCCCCAGCCCTTGTCGTTTGTGCTTGAGGTGTCTACCCCGTTGGGGGAGCATATGTTGGCCTCGGATGTGTACCGAGCTTGTGATATACTTGTAGGTGATCACACTTTGCATGCTGATTTGGTAGTGTTACCCATACGTGATTTTGATGTGATACTTGGCATGGACTGGTTATGTGCATATCCTGCTTTGGTAGATTGGCATAGAAAGAAAGTTACTTTTTCTATGCCGGGTGTGCCTGAATTTGTGTTTGTGGGTGATGCTGTCAAGAGTGGTTTGCATGTTATATCTGCATTAAAAGCTAGGAAACTGTTATCGCATGGGTGTGCGGGTTATTTGACGTGTGTGGTTGATAGAAGTATTGCTACTCCTGTGTTAGAAGAAGTTCCTGTGGTGTGTGAATTTTCAGATATGTTCTCTTCTAATTATGCATTGCCTCCTGATAGAGAAATTGAGTTTTGTATTGAATTGTTGCCGGGGACTACCCCGATTTCTAAAGCCCCGTATAGAATGGCACCGGCAGAATTAAAGGAATTGAAAGAACAGTTGCAAGAATTGCTTGACAGGGAGTTTATTAAACCGAGTGTATCACCGTCGGGTGCACCGGTGTTGTTTGTTAGAAAGAAGGATGGTACGTTGAGATTGTGTATCGATTACAGACAATTGAATCAGGTAAAAATCAAGAATAGGTACCCTTTACCACACATTGATGATTTGTTCGATCAGTTACAGGGGTCAGTGGTGTATTCCAAGCTAGACTTGAGAAGTGGCTACCACCAGTTGAAGGTGCGAGCTGAAGATGTTCCTAAAATAGCTTTTCACACAAGGTATGGTCACTATGAATTTGTGGTTATGCCATTCGGGTTGACAAATACACCGGCGGTATTCATGGACTTGATGAATCGGGTATTCCATGAGTATTTAGACTGTTTTGTGGTAATGTTCATCGACGATATTCTTATGTATTCCAAATCTCGGGAAGAACATGCGCAACATTTAAGGTCAGTACTATCTGTCCTTCGAGAGAAGAAATTGTTTGCCAAGTTTAGCAAATGTGCTTTCTGGCTTGAGGAGGTTTCCTTTCTAGGGCATGTTGTTTCGAAAGACGGGATAGCGGTGGATCCGTCAAAGGTAGAAGCAGTGACGAATTGGAAGAGACCAACTTCAGTGACTGAGATCCGAAGTTTCTTGGGTTTGGCAAGTTACTATCGGAGGTTCATTGAGGGATTTTCAAAGATTGCGACTCCTATGACAAATTTAACAAAGAATTCAACGTCGTTTGTTTGGGATGATAAATGCGAGAACAGCTTCCAAGAGTTAAAGCGGCGATTGACAACGACTCCTGTATTGACATTACCGAATGGCGGGGATAACTTCATGATTTATAGCGATGCATCCAAAGAAGGTTTGGGATGTGTGCTTATGCAAAATGGGAAAGTTATAGCGTATGCTTCGAGGAAATTAAAGGATGCGGAACGGAACTATCCTACTCATGATCTTGAATTAGCGGCAATTATGTTTGCGTTGAACAAATGGAAACATTACCTTTACGGGGCGAAATTTGAGGTCTTCACGGATCACAAAAGCTTAAAGTACCTTTTCTCGCAAAAGGAGTTGAACATGAGACAGCGCCGATGGATGGAAAAGTTAAAGGACCACAATTGCACGATTCTTTACCACCCAGGAAAGGCGAATGTAGTCGCAGACGCGTTGAGTAGGAAGGTGTACATGTCGTGCATGATGGTTCAAGAATGGAAGACATTAGAGGACTTGAGGGATTGGAGTCCTAGTGAGTCGGAACATGGTGTGATCTTTGCGAATGTCCGGGCTACTCCAGTTTTGTTGCAACGAATTAAGGAAGCTCAGGTTAGTGACCCGGAGTTCGAGAAGTTGAGGGGACAGTTGAATGAAAGCAAGACACTTGACTTTGCGATGAACAGGGATGGCATCTTGACTTTTAGGGGGAGATTTTGTGTTCCGTCGGACGAAATGGTAAAATGGCAAGTACTTGATGAAGCTCACAAGGCTAAGTATACAATACATCCGGGGAGTACAAAAATGTATAGAGATTTAAAGAAACAGTTTTGGTGGAATGGTATGAAGCGAGAAATAGCGGAGTATGTATCTAGGTGCTTGACATGTCAACAAGTGAAGGCTGAACATCAAAGGCCTGCAGGGTTATTACAACCGTTAGAGATCCCGAGTGGAAATGGGAACATATTACGATGGATTTCGTGACAGGGTTGCCGCGTACTCGTCGGGGTTTTGACGCTGTTTAGGTTGTTGTGGATAGGTTAACTAAATCAGCTCATTTTATACCTATTGCGATGACCTACTCTTTGAATCAGTTGGCAGCGTTGTACATTCAAGAAATAGTGAGGCTACATGGAGTACCAGTTAGTGTTGTATCAGATCGGGACCCAAGGTTTACATCGAGATTTTGGGGAGCATTGCAAGATGCTATGGGAACCAAGTTGAACTTTAGCACGGCTTTTCACCCCCAATCGGATGGGCAATCGGAGAGACTAATTCAAGTACTCGAGGATATGCTTCGTGCGTGTGCGGTAGATTTTAAAGGAAGTTGGGATTCACACTTACCTTTAGCGGAGTTTGCTTACAATAACAGCTTCCAGGCGAGTATCGAGATGGCATCGTATGAAGCATTTTATGGGCGGAAATGTAGATCGCCGATTTGATGGGACGAGGTCGGTGAGGCTAAAATTTGGGGTTCAGAGTTGGTACAACAGTCGGTTGAGAGTGTGAGGGTAATTCAGGATAGGTTACTTACCGCTCAAAGCCGACAGAAAAGTTATGCGGATAATCGGAGAAGGGATCTTGAATTTTAGGCGGGTGACTATGTATTCCTTAAGGTATCGCCGCGTATGGGTACTAAGAGGTTCGGGAAGAAAGGCAAGTTATCACTTCGATACATAGGGCCTTTTGAAATACTTGAGAGGATTGGCACATTGGCTTATCGACTAGCATTGCCACCATCTTTGTCGGAGATTCATAATGTATTTCATGTGTCGATGCTTCGAAAGTACATGAAAGATGAGTCACATGTGTTGGAGTATGAAGAGATCACCTTTGAGCCCGATTTGTCCTACGTAGAACAACCGGTAAAGATTCTCGACACTAAGGAACAAATATTGCGAACCAAGCGGATTCCGCTTATTAAGGTGTTGTGGAGAAACCACTAGATTGAAGAGGCTACCTGGGAGACTGAAGTTGAGATGTGAGAGAAATACCCCAGTTATTTGATAAACTTGGTAAGGAATTTAGGAGGATAAATTCTTTTAAGGGGGAGAGGGTATAATACCCTAAGTTTTTACATGCATTTTATGTGTTTAATTGCTTGAATAACATGCTAGTTTAGTTATGCCATAATTCTTGATACAAGATTTTGATCCTTGTTACTTCTAATTACAATACTTTAGATGTTTACATTGTTTGTGTTATTATGCTCAACGTGTGTGTTTGATTGCTTGTATAAATATGTTCAATATGGTTTTTGCCATAATTCATAAGTGTGAGGTGATTGTTGTTAGCATTGTTGAGATGATCTATGTGTATTATGTGTTGTTAGAGGTGCTATGATTATTGTGTAATCACACCTAGGGTGGCCAAGTGATTTAACCAAGGAAATAGAGACAATTAGAAGTAAGGCTGGACAGTAGGGCTTTGCACGGCCGCGCGCCTTTTTGTGACACGGCCGTGCAAAAGTTGCCAGACATTCCAGTAAGTTTGGCATGGCCGCGCAGCTTTGTTGACACGGCCGTGCAAGGATTCCAGTAAGTTTGGCACGGCCGCGTAGCCTTTCTTGGCACGGCCGTGCGAGAGTGACACGGCCGTGCGACTTTATATGACACGGCCGTGCAAAGCGTACGGACAGCACTTAAGTGACTTGTAATTTTTGGCTTTAGACCCTTGGACCCTTGGCTGAAAGTATTGTACCATGGCTTGACCAGTTGACCATATATAAGTCATTTGAAGACTCAAAACACATAATCTTCTCCATAGTTCTATCTTCAAGCCCTAGAGAACTTGTGTGGGAGATTTAAAGTGAGAATAGTGTGTGTGTTCTATCCTTCACCATCCAACCATTGGATCATCCATGCAATGCTACCAAAACATAGCTTGGGACTAGGGGACTTCATAACCAAGCCTTGATTGTGAATTTGTTGGTTTAAATTTTTACTTTGGAGGTAAGTTACTAAACCCCCTCTTGTATGTTAGAAATTGTTACATGTATGAATGTTTGTAAACATGCATGACTTGAATTGTTGTTGGATTCATGTGGGAATGTTAAGTTGATGAAAATTTCATGTTATAATATGAAAGACATGGTTTGGTTAGTGTAAATTGTGTAGAGATTGATAATCACCGAAGTAGTGAACTAATGAACATGTTAAGAGACTTTAGATGGTGAAAATTGCATATAGCAATTATACCCAATTTTTATGAACTTATTGAATTGACACCAAAAGTGGATTTTTGGGAGGATTATAATTCTCCGAATCACTAGTTAAATTACTACGAAAATTAGAGTACATTTGATATGATTTTTAGCCCTCCGCGTATTTGATACTGGTATGATTAGAGACTTGTAAAGTAGCTCTAAAGTTGTGTTTCATGATGTTGAACAATATGTTTGATGACTATATGATGTAGAAAAATATAATCCATATGATGTTTGTCAAGTTCACTACTTTTGAACTTGACGGTTATTTACATAAGTTGAGTAAGGTTACCCACTTGTGTGTTGTGTAAGTCCAGCTGGCGTCGTCGCTGTTTATGTCATGGTAGGACGACCTATCGTCTTCACAAATCAAATTTGTGATCGCTATAAGTCGTCGTACCGGAGTTCACACACCCTCTTCTGTTGGCCACAGTTGAGAAGTAGCCCCACTGTTGTAGCAATACGCATGACTTTGGCTTGCTAGTTGAACCCGATGGGATTAGTCGGGGACGTCGATACTACGTACACGAGTATCGAGGCACTATTGGTTGTTTGTGTATTGCAGGAGCGACACAAAGTTGAAGAAAGAGATATGATATCATTCTCTAACGTGGTTTATGTATAAGCACTTATGTGTTAACCAAAGTGCTATGTGAGTTGAATGATGGTATATCAAGTAAGATGATATATGTTGTGTTATGGTATATAAATGTTGATACCATGTTATGTTTATTGGTTGAGCATCATGCCATGCCATTTAGTTGCATTAGTAACTTACTGTGTCATTATGACTCACCCCGTTATGTGTTTATTTGTTTTTCCTTAGATCCCAGTCAACCCGGGAGTTCACGGTGAGATCGGGAAGGATCACGCTAGCTCGCAGTTTGTCTACGTTTGTTAGATCAAGGAACATTTCCTTAGTTCGTTGTTGTATTTTGGTAAGGACGATGATGGTGAAGTTATGTAAACTTTACTAAGGGTAGTACTTGCTGTAATTTGTATATTCTTTTGGTAGCCGACATATGTATGTCGTGTTCTTGTACAGTTTCGTTGTTGAGTTAGTTTCTTTCCCGAGCATGTCGTAGCTCATGGTTATGTTTTGTTCTGGCATGTTGTGGCCGAGGTTTTTGTAGTAGTTGTCTTTCCCGAGTTGTAAACTCGTGGTTGTTATTAGTTGTTCCGGCTTTGCTATTGCCGAAGATTGTTCATACTGTGTTAATCAGGTTATCAATTGTGTTTTGTCCTAAGCACAGGTGGTTACGCCACGTGCTTTTCTTGTTGTTACGTTGTATTGACGACCCGACCTTGGGATTTCGTATAGAGATCCGGGTCGGGGCGCCACACAGTGTATTAAATATGGCAGCGCATATTGTATTAGGAATAGGAGAGCATACATGGAAAGAACTTGTAATTGCCTTAGGACATTGTATTACATTATAAAAAGGGTTAACCCTAATACAATCATAGATATGAAAATTTTCTCCCAGCGTCGCTGTTTACCTTCTTCTATATTCTGTTCTCTTTCAGTTTGGACCAGGCTTTATGATTTTATCATCTAACATCATAAAATGCAGATAACAGGTTGGCAAACGGCAGATTTGAGATTGGACCGAGCTTTCTCAGGAACTCTTCCGAGGGAATTCTGCTAGATGAAAAACCCGACCAAGAAGATGAGAATTATGATAACTAGAAATCTCCATTACAAGATTGGTCAATCTCGGGGACAGTGAAGTACATAGATTCAAAACAGTACGTAGTCCCAAACGGAAAGGCAGCAGTTGAGCTAGTTTCTGGTGCTGTCCTGACCACTCCAGCCCTCAAGAAGGGATCAAAATATAGTTTAAAGTTTGTCATAGGAGATGCCAACAACTCTTGTTTGGGAGATTTAGTTGTGTTTTTGTAAGTATGAATGAATGTCTGGAATTTCACAATGCGCAGCCATGGAAATGGATCAGCACAAAAACATTCTGTGATGTTCAAGGCCGAAACAAACAGCTTCATCCCTATCAGTTTTGCTAGCTTTGACGAGACACAAAAGACCGAGCATGTGTTTTGTGGGCCTGTGATTGACCACATTGCGCTTTCGTACAGTTTAAGATTGAAATTGCATAGGGGAGTTGTGATTTCTCGCTTTGTAGCCAGCTTAGTGCAACTAGGGTAGGTTGATAAGGCGTTTCGATGGCTCTTTGTGATCGCTATGCTGTTTGGAGTTCAATGGAACATAAACACATAAACACACTAAATTTATTCATGAAATGAATCTGATTATTGGCACAATCACAAGTAACTAGTCAAGTACTGAAGCAACCACATTGAACCATTCTTCCAAACACATAATGTGGGTGAAAACAGAACTTATCCAACAAGATGACCCTCAATTTCAATTGTGCGCAAGTCAATGATTTATAGAGAAAAATAGAATGCATTAAGGTTTTGTATAATACAACGCAGTTTAATTGAGGTAACACGTACAATTCTCTAATGCTTTCTATTTTAAATGTTTTCTAAATACGACCTTCTATATCTTTCTCTGTCCCCGCCATCCCGACTCCTTTATTAGGTTTGGAAAAAATTATACTACATTGCTCCTTTTGTATGTGATAATCGTGATTTCTTTGCAGTTTTCATTCTATTTGAACTATCATGCAATGGGATTTGTACTAAATTGACATGGAATGGAATGACTATTGTTGCATACAGCCAGGCTGTTAAGGATGCCAATAAATCTGTATGACTTTCATATATATGCATTGCTTTACAATAGATTACTAGTCTTTACAAAAAAGAAAGGATTTTCCTTCATTGGTCGTATTGTCGAAGGTGGTTAGCATGCCATGAATTTTTCAAAGCTGTCCCATCTTGCTCTGCCAACTGATATGTACCTTCTTGAACCATACTCGTAACTTTGAAAGGGCCTTCCCAGTATGGGGAGAGATTGTTTATGTTCGCATTTCTCCCCATCGTTTCGAGTTTTCTGAGTACCGAGGCATCCACTGAGAAGGACCTCAGTATTACTCTTTTGTCATGATGGCTTTTAGTGAGTTTCCTGTAGTTTACCATCCTCATCCTCGCGTCAAGCTTCTTCTCCTCAAGTAAGTCTAAGTCTAGCCCCCGAGCCTCTTTATTTGTTTCTTCGTTGAAGTAACTTGGAGAGTGGGAATTGCCATTTCCACAGGTGTCATAGCTTCTAAACCATAGGCTAAGGTTAACGGTGTCTCTCCCATTGGTCCTTTTACCCAAGTGCGAATGCTCCATAACACTGTGGGGAGCTCATCTAGCCACCTTCCCTTCTTCTTGTCGAGGCTTCTTTTCAAAGCATGCAAGATCTGCTTGTTCCCCGCAGAATTGTAAGTCAACTCTCTCTACAGCTGCTAATGAAATACTGATATTGTATGACACTTCATTTGTCGCCATTCAATTGCCTTCATTTCTCCTCCTCTTTTTTACTTTGTGAATGTCTTCGATCTTAAAAAATTAATGTCAAGGTTCTTGATTTTTACGAGAAAAACGTATGCTTAAATTTTTGTGATTTTCAGCTATACTTTTCATCGAGTTTTATTATTCTTTTTTTACAATCAAACTAATTGAGCTTCAACTTAATTGATTATTCTTTTTTTACAAGAGTACTACCACGACCCTTTACCTTCTTCAATTGATTATTCTTTTTTTTTTTTACTAAATTCAAATATTCCAGCATCCGATTTTACTTGGACAGTCGAGAGGTGAAATTTAGTTCATTTTTCCTTGTGTTTTCTAGTGCTCAGGAAGACAGTTTACAAGCTATTTCTCTCGCGAAATTCTATCATTGAGATGGGCTTCTCCTTAAAATCCTGTACATGATTCATTTGTCTTAACTTTCAATCATCTAAACTTCCCTAGGTTGGTTTAATTTTCTGTTTCCTCAAGCTTGCATACAGCTTCTGAGGTCAAGTAGTAGCAGGAGAGAGAGAGAGAGAGAGAGAGAGAGAGAGAGAGAGAGAGAGAGAGAGCACAGCACTGACAAAACCCATATTATCAACAGAGAAAAAATAATTGCAGTTTATAAACCTGCTTGGGATGGGCTTACATCGCTGAGTTCAGTAACGTGGGCTTGTCACCCAAGTGGGGGCATTAAGGTGATGGAATGTTGGGTTAACCTGATGAATAGGATCTAGGGAAGCTATCTTCTGGCCTGCCCGTTCCAAGCAGAGAGTGACCCATGTAGCCCAAACGTAAGTGTGGACCTTGTGGCTCGTAGTTTGGAGGGCACCGCGTCAGCCGGTTTCACAGAGCGATTACCTCCCTGCAGTGGAAGGATAACAGGCTGGTGCTACTTTGTTCCACTAATGCTCAGCAGGTTCTCCCTAATTGGACCATCACTTTTTTCTTTTTCAGAGAATGAGCCAGGTGGCCCAAATGTAAGCCTGGGCCTTGTGGCTTGTAGTCTGGAGGGCACCGCATCAGGCTGGTTTCATAGAGCAGCGATTATCTCCCCCTCCCTGCAGTGGAAGGATATCAGGCCGGCGCTACTTGGTTCCACTAACGCTCAGCAGGTTCTCCCTAATTGGACCATCACCAACGGTTTAAAGTCTCGGATGGAGAGAAACTATTTTTAGGCCTGTCGCGACTACCTCCCCCTCTCTGCAGTGGAAGGATAACAGGTCGGCGCTACTTGGTTCTACAAATGTCCAATGGGTTCTCCTTAATTGGATCATCATCCTTTTCTTCCATTTTGGATCCTTGGCTCAACAATCCAAAGTCTGGAGTTGGTGTAAATCAAATGCAGATGGTTCCTTTTGCCTTGAGCACTGGAGACAGGTTTAAGATGCAAATGAAGTTGGTGCACGTGACAAATAGTCTATAACCTAGTTAAGTTGGTGCACGTGACAAATGAAGTTGATGCAGCATTTTCTTACTGCGATGGGGCTAATCTGTTAACTTGAGTGACTTATTGAGAGGAGTGTTCCGAAAACTGATCTGAATTTAGTGATTTGGAGTAGTTCTCCTACGGTTGCCAGAAGTTTTTCCTCATTTTTTTTTCTTTGCCTCTAAATATTATTATCAACAAAAAGTCCCTTCAATTAGTAAAATATCTCCTAAACAGCTTGTATAGTAAAATATCTCCTAAACCTAAAGTCCCAAGTTGGCTTAATTCCACAAAACAATGGATCATCTAATTTCCAACCAAGCCAACTACCTCACCCATGACCAGACACTATCAGTGTGGAGTGAAGATGAGTGAAGCTGCAGAAGGTATTAATTTGGTGTTGTTTTTGGCTATTGTTTCTGGCCTTAGTTTTATCAAACATGCAGAGAAGGTTACTGTACTGGGAAGGAACCGAAAATATGAAGTGCAACCTCCTTGAAAGTTGCAGTAATTTGCCTGCAATTTTTGTTGTATTGTTTCCATCGAGGCATGGTACGATTGTGGCCATGTGAGTAACTATTTCATGCTTTTGTATAGTTTAAGGTTGAAATTGTGAAAAGAAGTTATGATTTCTTACTGAAACAAGCAGCTTGACCTATGATTATTTTTATTGGCTATAACGAGGCACAAAACAGCGAGTACATGTTTTATGGGCATGTGATTCACCATTTTGTGATTTAGTTTAAGGTTGGACTGCCTAAAAGAGTTATCATTTCTAGCTTAATAGTCGGCGTAGTAGTCATTGGGATAGGTTGATTGAGGTCCTCGACACCTCTTCGTGGTATGAGGATTTGTTTGTCCTCGACACAGTTTGAGCAACAGCAGAAGGTAACTCTGTATTCAAGCCATAGCCTTTAGGCCTTGAAAACTGATCTGATTAGCAGAGACTATATTGTCTTCAGCATGAAACAGTGGTGTACCTTTTCTTTTCCTTTTGCTTGTTGTCTTTGAGCCTTCGTCCCTCTCACGTACCACCAAAAAGAAAAAAGCAAATTGAGTATTATGTTATCACATGTTTTTTTTTTTTTTTCGATGAATCGAGAAGTCTAAAGTCTACCACACCTTCTCTCCCAACAGACATATATTGCCTCGGATTAAGGGGATGATATCGTGAACATAGCCCTGACCTCAAGCCATTCCGTGCACGCCTTAAGCTGTTGTTTGTACCATTATTGTTAATTGCAGTCAATTTTATGTATCCGTTAAATAGATTTTACATCCAGAAAAAAAACTGTTATGTTGGTGAGAAATAGATAAGTAATTAAAAAGCACGCGTTGCATCTTCAGTGTTTGCACGACTGAATGTGGTTACCTTCCTTTTCAAAGAAAACGGATTAGACAGGTTTGCAACTAGTATGTGATCGTAGGTTCGTATATTATGAAAATGGAAAGGAAACAGGAATGGAGAAGGCTACCGCGCTAACAAAACTCAAAGCCTGCACAACAAAAACTTTCCCCCGAAACAGTAGCTTTGATGGAATCAGCGATCTCATAGCAGTTTGATGAATCTTGGGAAGGTTTCTTGAAATACATAGATACTCCAAACCGAGTCATAAATACATAGATAGCTTGGTTGTATTTGGCACGTGTATATAGGAATCTCACAATGCAGATCAGCAGAGAAACACTCTGTAATGTTCAAAAATTTGAACTAAATGGTAAGAGGCCTAACCCGTTTGGGAAAGACCTTACAAAAATAAGCGTATGCCACATAAATGTGGCGAGCACACGGTATTCTTTAGTAAAAGGCGAAAGAATAGTTCGCTTTGTGCTCACTGCGTGGCTGCGTGCTTTGAAAGATCCACCGAGAGCTCACTCTATAGGCACTCGTCCTCCCAGCGAATCTAAGTAGACTATGTGGGATAGCCACTGCCCAATAAAACTATTACTCCCCCGCCTCCCCCCTGGGCCCCTCCTCCCCAACAACAACATAGTTGAGCCCTGTCCTTTTGTCTTCCTAAAACAGTATGTGAGTGAGATTGGCGGCATGGAGATAACCTTTCTTCAATGGAGTTATGATTTCTAGCCTAATAGTCAGCTTAGTAGTCCTACGGAACCTTTCTTCAATGGAGTTAAGATTTCTAGCCTAATGGTCAGCTTAGTAGTCCTACAGAACCTTTCTTCAATGGAGTTAAGATTTCTAGCCTAATAGTCAGCTTAGTAGTCCTACGGACAGGTAGGTTGATGAGGTCCTTCCGCGCCTCTTTATTTTATGTACACTGTTTGGTGTTCAGTAAAATTCATGCAGACAAACAGAGACTAAGATTATGCATAAAAGGAGCAACTGACCTGAGTAATAATATCATGAAATCAAAGGAGCTAACCCCATATAATTAAATATCACAGAAATGGAAGATGAAAAATGCCAGCTTCTGTCTCAGTAATACCACTGCCTATTGAGGTTGAGTGAAAACAGTTCCAATAACCTTTTGCACAAATACATATGATAATCGCTAAGTACGAAAACTAACAAAAGCTAACAAAATTAAATTGTGTGTCTTGGTGGGGCGAGCCAGGCCCTCACTTTGTAGTGTAAGGCATGGGCGACTCATGAAGACCCCAATAGCAAGCTATTGTGATGGGCCTTCCCCCTCAAAAAATAAGATTAATATCGTGTGAGCTAATAGCCCACATATCAGATATTAAACTGATAAGAACAGATACTACACTTGATCTTAGCCAAAAGGCCGAGAAAGGTATGCTTACTTCATATTTAGGCCTTGTGATTTATACAAACTTATCTTTCATGTTTTCCTCTCAATGCCAATGTGGTGTGAAACTGAGAAGTTGCCTCCATCTCTCCACCAGATTTCACAATCCTCTCTTTCAAAAACTGAGGAAAAGAATTAACCATTCTTTAATTATAGTGAATGAATAACCAATGTTTTATATCCCTGCCATTCGACTATTTTTTCTATAGAACTGTTTTATCTGCCATAGACGAGAGTTATCACTTATCACCAAGGCCACTATATCATTCCGAGACCTCAGATCTCCCTTCACATCGTTTTTATGAGCACTTGTTAGTCTTTACCTTTTTTCATCTAAGTAAACAGACCATCTTCATCCTGTTTCAGAATTTGAGCAACAGGAGAAGGTAACTCTGCTAGGCCTTGAAAATAGACAAGTTTGATGAACATGAGCGAAAATGCAAGAGAATCAGCCACCCTATTTGCTTCCCTATAGCTATAAATATGCTTGATTTGAAGGCAGTGAATTGGGTAATGAGAATTCCTTATCCCCAATTTCAACTCTTTTTGTCAATCAAAATACTATATTACACTCGTTGCCTCATCGTTCAACTGCCTTCCGTTTTGCTCTTTTTCTTTTCTTCTTTTTTTTCTTTTTTGGTAAGGGATTCGTCTTCCATCTTAAAAGAAGTAAATGTGAAAATTCATCAATTTTATGAGAAAAATGACACTCAGTTTTACATATCATATATTTTTATTTTCTGCAATACCTTTCGTCATGAAATTCCTTTCGTTTCCTCTTTGTTTATTAAATGGATCCACGAGCTTCTAAGGACAGTGGTATTGTATATTCATGTGGAGAGAGGCCTACTACATTGTGGATGAGCCGAAAAGTGCCATCCCCATGCGAGTAGTCACTAGGATGCCAAGTTCTCGCGGAACCATTAGAAATTAAAGTGTTACTTATTTGATTAGAGGAGACTCTATTGAAGAACCAATTCACTATGAAACAGTGTACCTTTTCTTTTCCTTTTGTTTGTTTTCTTTGAGCCTTCATCATCTCGCGTACCACCAAAAAAAAAGAAGCAAATTGAGTATTATCACATGTTTTTTTTTACGTCTCTTGAATAGTTAATGTGAAGGTTTATGAGTTTTACGAGAAAACCTACGGCTTAAGTTCTACATCATTATTTTTTTTCGGTAAGGGAAAGCGAGTAAAAGCTTGTGTTCATCGTTCACCATGTGATGATTAGTTCAAAGAAATGACTAAATCGGTTTCCTAATCTTAAGGAAAACCATATTAATGTGATTTTCTATTGCTTAACCATCGTATATGTACACTCCCTAAAAGAAAATGAAATCTCGATATTGCAATGACCCATAGATATCCCCTACATGGTTAAGTAATTGAAGCTATGGAGTTGGGAACCAACCGCTCCAAACGAGCCAAGACACCACCTAATCTTTTCGCCCAGTTGCTATCATCAAGGTCTAGTCCAAGCCTGGCTCAAACGAGTTAATACACTTAGTTTTGGACCGTTGGATGAATAAGTCAAATGTCAGAAAACCCAAAAAGTGAACATGTTAAAATTCAAATGCTATGAAGTGCTTCTAAATTAAGGACTACTCCAAGATGAAAGTATCTATCTAAATTTGGTTTTCATGAATAGTTACTTAAGAAACGTGATGAGCTTTTAAGACAGAAGACTCCAGATTAAGAAGAGCAGCATTACTGCAACCCTTTGCCTTCTTCAATTGATTGTTCTTTTTTACAAAACTCCAAATCTTCCAGCCTCTCGTTTTACTTGGACAATATCTAGTGGTGAAATTTAGTTCATTTCCCTTGTGCTCTCTAGAGCTCAGGAAGAAAATTAACCAGCGATTTCTCTTGCAAAATTCAATAACCAAGATGGGTTTCACCTTAAAAATCCTGTGCAAGATTCATTTATCAAAACTTTCATTCATCTAAACTTACCTATGTTGGTTCAGTTTTTTGTTTCATCAAGCTTTCAAGCAGCCTCTAAGGCTTCAATTGCTGAGCTCGGTAACGTGGGCTTGTAATCCAAGTGGGGGGATGACGGTGATGGGACATTGTGTTAACCTGATGGACAAGTTTCCAGCTAGCTATACTCTGGCCTGCCCGTTCCAAGCGGAGAGTGGGTCATGTACCCCGGGAGAAAGCACGGGCCTTGTGGTTCATAGTGTGATCGATTTGTTAATTTTTACTAATATTTGTAACACGTTTTCATATAGAGTGATGCGGACAACCAAGCCTTGAAATTTCTGGAACGTTTGGACCATGTGCGCGGAAAGGGGCGTAACTTTTGACTCCGGATGAATTACGGGGCCCATAATATATCAAATCAAAGCTCTTTCCGAGTACTTCAAAAGTCATCGGGTTTAGCCCGTGATGCGTTCGTTTTTAGGCCAAAAAACATCATTTAGTCCATGTTATGAGGCTCGGAAGTTTTAGATTCAGTTTTGGTCAAATGTCTTTTTGTTTATTTTTGCCTTTTGGGTTTTGGGTCCTTCAAATACATTGTTTGATGTTGTTTTTCGGTAGTTTTGTCATTGTTAAACATTAAACTTTCAATCCAATTCGTGATATTCTCTGAATCTCCATGAATTGTTGCCCAAAAACGCGGTAGGTTGTAAACCTCAACGCGAGTTTGGAAGATCAACGTTTGGAGGTCGTGCGCGATTTCAACGACGCTGATTCTATCATTACTCTCTCTAAAGCTTCCGCTACGTCAGTTGGTATTAGAGCCGAATTGTTCCAATTAACCATGGTTGGAAGGCGTAACCCTCGACAACAGCGCGTGGAGGAAGTTTATGAGCGTGCTGATGCAGCCCAGTTAGAACAGCGACTTGGGCAGATGGTGGACGAGAAGATGGACCAGATGATGACTGTGTTGACGGAAAGGATGGCCGAGATGTTGAGAAACCAGAATAAGGGTACTGGTACGCCAGACCAGAACAGGCCAGAAGATTGGGTAATAGGTGAGACGAACGCTGAAGATGAGGGGGAGTTCTATGAAAATGTCCCACAGGTTCGTCGTAGGAGGCCACGAGTCCCAGTGGTGGAAGATAGGTGGTGGGAGATGGGTATGAGGACAGAGATACCCGAGTTCCATGGCAGCCTTCAACCGGATGAGTTCTTTGACTGGTTGGCGACTATCGAAGAGGTTCTGGAGTTCAAACTCGTGCCGGAGGATAGGCGGGTGGCTCTGTTGGCAACGAGGTTGCGTGGGAGAACAACAGCTTGGTGGCAACAATTGAAAACATCGCGCACCAGGTTAGGTAAATCAAAAATTACTTCCTGGGAAAAAATGAAAAAACATCTGCGAGCTGCGTTCTTACCTCACAACTATCAACGAATCTTGTATCAAAGGCTACAGAACTTGAGGCAAGGACTCAAATCGGTGGATGAATATACCATTGAGTTCTACCAATTGTTGGCTAGGAATGACGTCCAGGAAACTGAGGAACAACTGGTGGCACGGTACATTGGTGGGTTAAGGGTGTCGATTCAAGACACACTTAACATGCTTGACCCCGAATCTGTTTCGGCCGCGCATCAGCGGGCTTTGGTGATTGAAAAGTAGTCCTGGCGTATGAGCTTTGGTGGGGGAAGCAATAGTGTGAATACCACCAATGTTAGTAGTAGTGGAGGAGGCGTGAGTCATGTTGGCAATCAGTTTGGTAAAGGGGTGGGCAGCAGTATTGGAACCAACACCATGAGGTATTTTGGGTGTGGAGAAATTGGACACAGGCAATCGGAGTGCAAAAAATTGGTAAGAGGGCACTGTTTGTTGATCCTGATGGGGAGCAAGATGAGGATGAAGTCAAAATTGTAGAAAATCCTATTTTTGATACAGAACCAGAGGAAGAGGAAGTTGTCACGGGTGACGTGGGAGTTGCATTGGTAGTACGGAGATCTTGCCTAACACCTAAGGTGAGTTTGGAGGATGACTGGATAAGGAGTAATATTTTCCAGTCAACGTGTACCATCATGGGAAAAATCTGTCGCTCTGTAATTGATTCGAGAAGCTGCGAGAACATAGTTTCGAGGGAGGCAGTGCAGAAGATGAACATGAAGATGGAGAAGCATCCGAAACCGTACAAGCTAGCCTAGCTAAAGAAAGGAGGAGAGGTAACTGTTTCTGAACGAGCTCTTGTTTCTTTTTCGATTGGAACGAAGTATAAGGATGGTGTATGGTGTGATGTGGTGGCCATGGATGCTTGTCACTTGTTGTTGGGACGTCCCTGGCAGTTTGACATGGGTGTAGTTCATGATGGCCGAGTTAATACTTATAGCTTCATGTTTAATTGGACAAAAATTGTCGTATTACCAAGTAAGCCGATAGACATAAAACCCACAACAACTGGAACAAATACAACTCTATTGACACTGGCACAGTTTGACGAAGAACTGCAGCGAGCCGAAACAGTGTTTGTATTACTGGGTAAAGAAGTTAGCGAACCAATACCGGTTCCGGAAGAAGTGTTACCGTTGTTAACAGAATTTTTTAGTTTTTTTCCTGACGACCTACCAGAGGGATTACCACCCCTTCGCGATATTCAACACCACATAGATCTGGTTCCAGGGGCAGTTTTACCTAACAGACCACATTACAGGATGAGTCTAGCGGAGCACGAGGAGCTGCGACGACAGGTTAAAAAGTTATTGGCTAAGGGACAGGTTAGGGAGAGCATGAGCCCTTGTGCTGTACCAGCTTTGTTGGCACCAAAAAAAGATGGAACTTGGCGTATTTGTGTAGACAGTAGGGCCATTAACAAGATTACTGTGAGATACAGATTCCCAATTTCAAGGTTAGATGATTTATTGGATCAGATTAGTGGGGCGATTATTTTTACCAAACTTGATTTGAAGAGTAGGTATTATTAGATTAGAGTTCGGCCTGGTGATGAATGGAAGACAGCTTTTAAGACTCGGGAGGGGTTGTACGAGTGGCTGGTAATGCCCTTCGGACTGTCTAATGCCCCGAGTACTTTTATGTGGGTAATGAACCAGTTATTGAGGCCTTTTATTGGGAAGTTCGTAGTGGTCTACTTCGACGACATCTTGATTTACAATGCTAGCCCTGAAGAACATTTGCAGCATGTGAGAGAAATTTTAATAGTGCTCCAGCGAGAACATTTCTATGCTGCGACAAAAAAATGCGTATTCATGGCTCCATTTGTGTTATTCCTGGGTTACGTGGTCTCGGGTAAGGGACTTCAAGTTAATGAGGCAAAGATAGCAGCGGTACAACAATGGCCCAGACCGCGAACCATTACTGAAGTCCGTAGCTTCCATGGTCTCGCATCTTTCTATAGGCGTTTTATTCACCACTTCAGCAGTATTATGGCTCCGGTGACTGAGTGTATGAAGGGGAGTAAGTTTTTGTGGACTGAGGAAGCTGAGGCGGCGTTTCAATTAATCAAGGAACGACTTACCACGGCGCCCATTTTGGTGCTACCAGATTTTTCGCAACCGTTTGAGCTACATACTGACGCTTTTAAGGTTGGGATTGGCGCGGTGTTGAGCCAACATGGTAGGCCGGTAGCATATTTTAGTGAAAAACTGACGAGTGCCAAGACTCGCTACAGCACTTGCGACGTCGAATTTTACGCAATAGTGCAAGCTATAAAACATTGGCGGCATTAGTTTCACCAGGAATTTGTCTTGTATACTGATCATGACTCTTTGTGACACCTACAAAGGCAGGACAAGGTCTCCCCACGGCATGCCAAATGGATGGCTTACTTGGAAAAATTCACATTTGATGTCAAGCACAAGGCGGGGGTCACCAATCGCGTGGCCGATGCTTTGAGTCGCAGGAACAATTTTTTGGTAACCATGCGGGTTGAAGTGCCTGGGTTCGATTCTTTCCGTGCCTTGCTCGCTACTGACCCTTACTTCAATACAGTACTATAAAGCATCGTGTCAGGGCAAAAATCTGAATTTTTGCTTCATGATGGATTCTTATTCAGGGGCAACCAGCTGTGCATTCCAGAATGTAGCTTGCGGCTGAAGATAATTCAAGAAATTCATGGGGGGGGGCACGTGGGTAGAGACAGGATGCTACAGCTAGCTAAGGCATCCTATTTTTGGCCCAGTATGCACAAGGAAGTCGAACGCTACGTGCAGCGGTGTCGAATTTGCCAAGTGTCCAAAGGAGCGGCCACAAATGCGGGGTTATATATGCCCCTTCCAGTACCTTCGCAGCCTTGGGTGGAGTTAAGACCGCCTCCCCCTCCCTTTTTTCCATCAATTACTTTTGCACTTTTCCTGTTTTTCATCAATTTATAAATTATTTCTTACATTTTTCCTGTTTTTCATCAATGTAGCGTAATAAGGTGTGATATACATTGCTTTCAATGATGAGCTTTTTATTTAATTATTTTTATTTTTTTATGAAGTTATTCGACATTGTGTGACCAAACACCCATAGTGGTGTTCGGTACCCACTAACTGAACATCACTATAATTGTTCGGCACCCTTACCGAACAGCTTTGGCTGTATTCGGCAGAGGACTGCCGAACAGTAATTAAATTTTTTTTAAACCTAAAAACATAAAAAATAAATAAAAATATTTAAGTTAAAGTTTATAATTATATTTTTATAATATTTACAAGGGCGTACTCAGTAAAATTTTGAACATAAATAACAACTATCTTCCTCTAATAGGTTTAATAAAGAGTATTATATAACACTTACGACCCTTCTTCTGACAACTCCTTCCATTAACAATAGCAAAAGGATTTTAGCTATTGCTTCCATCAAGCCTCCTCTTCATCATCCCACCGGTCCGAGCCCTTTCATCTCCTCTCTCTCTCTCTCTAGCTTGAATTATTAGCCTGCCAACTCTCAAGCCCTAGAAAAATCCACATCTGCGTCCTATCACAAAGCCTAAGCCCTCTCGTCCCTAATCCTCCTTGCCAACTGAATATCCTTGGGAATGATAGTAACCCTCTTAGCATGAATGGCGCACAAGGATGTATCTTCGAACAAGCCCATCAAGTAAGCCTCAGCCGCCTCCTGAAGCGCCGCAACAGCACTGCTCTGGAACAGCAATTTCTGGATCAAGAGCTCAGTGCTCTTTTGGTACTGTCTGATCTCCCTCAGAGCTACGGTTCCGGGGCGGAAACAATGAGGCTTCTTCACTCCTCCGGTTGCCGGTACTGAATTTTGCGCCACCTTGGTGGCTAGCTAATTCCGAGGGGCCTTCCGGTCAGTTGACTTGCGTGTTGTTTGCTTTGTTTGTGCCATCTCAGGTGTGTGTGTGTGTGTGTGTGTGTGTGTTTTATTTGGTGTATATATCCCATTTAACTTTATGATTTATTTTATGGTGTTAAAGTTGATGAAAAGTGCTTGACATCGAAGTTCGTTCTCTTATTATTATTATTATTATTTGAGGTTTATTATTAACACCACATTTTCCTCTTAATACACCCATTTTCTTAATACACCCCCTCCACTAATTTTACACCAACATAATTTTTAAATATACCACCCAACATTTTCTATTTTACCCTTCTCACTTAACTCATTATTTCTTTCCCAATACACCCGCCTAATATCATCACACCCACCCCTATTTCTCAATGCACCAACAATTTCAAACTCAACACCACCGTTCTATTAACTCCTCTCCAAAAACAACCCAGCAATATTGTGTAAGGAAGAAGGAAGCCAGGAAGAAAGAAAAAGAAAAAAAGAAGAAGAAGACCTAAAAATGTTGATTTCACAATGAAGAAAGCCCTAGGTATGAAATTCTTCTATTTTTAAGTTCAAATGGTTTCAATTTGTGCATTGAATATCATTTTATATGTTGGGTTTTCTTAATTTTTGTTATATGTATGAAACTGACCGAAGGGGTGTTCGGGACTGGTTGAAGGAACACCACGGTGGTGTTCGGGACTGGTTGTAGGAACACTGCAGTGGTGTTCGGGAAGGATTCCTGAACACTACTGCATTGTTCCTAGAACCAGTCCCGAACACCATTGTGGTGTTCCATAAGATTTCCCGAACACCACGGCAGTGTTCCACAACAAGTCCCGAACACCACTGTGGTGTTCCATAAGATTTCCCGAACACTACTACAGTGTTCCACAACTCAGCCCGAACACCACTGTGTTGTTCCATAAGCTTTCCCGAACACCACTGCATTGTTCCACAACTTATCCCGAACACCACTGTAGTGTTCTATAAGCCATTCCCGAACAGAATGTGGTATTCCTTCATATCTTTCCAATTTTCTCTACAAGTTAGTTTCTTCAATCTCAGCTGATCCATATTGTGATTATTGCAGGTAAATTAGCAAATGTCTATGAAAGAAGAAGACCCACTGCTTCAAACAGAAAAGAAAGAGGTCAGCGTGAACAACAACAGCCTGAGGATCCCCCATGCGTCTCACAGGAATAAGAACAATCTCCTATACAGATGACTGACTATAATTTTGAAAGAGATGCTGGTTTTGGAGAGAATAGTGAGGAAGATGTTGTAGATGTGGGAGAAGAAAATGTTAGAGAGGAAAGAGAAGACGTGACTTATACCCTATTTCCCGGTGGTCCTGTTAATCCATCTCTATTGACTACTTATGAGTCGCACGTAGCACGATTAATATGGCAG
Source organism: Platycodon grandiflorus (assembly GCA_016624345.1). Taxonomy (NCBI): domain Eukaryota; kingdom Viridiplantae; phylum Streptophyta; class Magnoliopsida; order Asterales; family Campanulaceae; genus Platycodon; species Platycodon grandiflorus. Next base: position 53,836,497 of record CM028362.1, read on the forward strand.
GGGGAAAAGAGAGCTTCTCAAGTGTAACAATCATACTGAGAAACTAGTTCAGTGGAGTTGTCGCAGAGAAGTATGTCACCCTTTGTGGTTGGACGTTGTCAAAGCCTCTAAGTTGTTTCGATTAAGGCGAACATCGTACTTTAAAGTTGACAAAGTCTTGGTCAGTGCATTTGTGGAATGCTGGCACCCTGAGACCAATAGCTTTCATCTACCCTTTGGCGAAATGACAATCACATTGGATGATGTATTTTGCCTTACAGGTCTTCCGATCACAGGGACTCCAGTTTTATCGAGATGGAGTTTTACACCAACCTCTACTTATGATGTTGAGCAATGGTTGGGAGTTTCTTACGCTGAAGCGATAGAAGGAATGCACGGTGCGAGGGGATCTTTTGTGAGGCTAGAGTGGCTTAAAGAGAGGTTTAGTGAAGATGCTATGTTAGATGATCCGGAAAGGCGTGCATTCTCAGCTAGGGCTTATTTATTATACACCTTAGGTTGTACAATTTTTGCTGATAAGAGTGGCACTCGGGTAAATACGTCTTACTTGGAGTTCTTGGTTGATCTTGAGAGTGTTCATACATATGCATGGGGAGCTGCCACTCTAGCTTATCTCTATAGACAGCTAGGGCTAGCGTCTAGACTCACAACCAAACAGATGGCTGGATATTCCACGTTGTTTGAGGTAATAAATTCGTATTTTTACTTATTTTCAATATGTTGAAATAAATATTTATTAGATTATGAACTGATTATTGTGTCTTCTTATTGCATTTCACGTAGGAATGGATATACGAACGATTCCCAATGTTTAGGCCTCCACATAACGTTCAGTACAATGAGGAAAATCCTCTTGCAAAGAGGTGGCTACCAAAGGCTGGACAAGGAACATCTATAGAAAGATTAATGGCAGTGCGTGAGGTTCTTGACTCCATTAAACCCAGTGAAGTGAGTATTAATGTGTTTTTATATATGTTGGTTGACTTGAAAATCTCGTGTCAAATATACATGTTGTAATTTTTTGTTTTTTAAATTGTTACAGGTTATTTGGAAGCCCTATACGGAGACGGTGAGACAACATTTTCCGTTCCACCACATTTCGTAATACCATGGATGCATCTCAGTAAACACTATTGTGGAGTCATATCATCCTGATCGAATCCTGCGACAGTTTGGTTATTTACAGACAATTCCATACGCCCCTATTGCTCCCGGTGTCCCCAGAAAGGAAACCCAACAGACTGTAGCGATATGGGGGGTACTTGTCAAGTATTTTGTATAATGGGATAGTCATGTATTATTTGACGAGAGACTTGGTCGACCTGCCCGACCAGCAGGACAGTGTGACCATTCATATCTTGAATGGTATTACACAAATTCGCATCCCATAGTTCAAGACCCCGACCGTCGGTCCTCCTACGTCAGCAACGCAGCTGATACTGCTCCGCTAGATACTTGGGACATTGTCAGATCTGCATGGGGTTTAATGCAACCGATGGTGCAACGATTGAGATCTGGAGACCGATCTATCTCCAGAGAAGAGTTTGAGTCAGTGATCCTATGAGCATGTGATGCATTAGGAGGTCCAGATGATAAGGGACCACATCAGGCAGGACCTTCGCATCCTGGGTCTAGTCGTAGGAGGAGAAGTGTTAGTTGAAGTTGACAATAGTAATGTATTATGTATTTTAATTTGGATATTGTTGTATTTAAATGACGATCTTATGTATTTAAGTGTAAGATGTTATGCATATTGGTAGTACTTAGTACTATTATATCTTTGGATGTTATGCATTTTGTATTAAAGATTGATTTACAACCAAGTTAAATGACATAAAAGCAAAAGATTGATTTACAACACAAGTCGATTTACAAAATAAGCAAAGGATATGCGTCTACAACACAAGTTGATTTATAAAAGTAACCAACATATTGATTTACAACTCAAGCTAATCTAAATCTATAGTCATAGCGCTTTGACCAAGTTGACTGGTTCCTACACTTTTACTATACAAATTAAGTTGGTCGCCAATCCAATTTTTCCAGCCAGCTGCACAGTGAAGTCGGTATGTATTCCATTTATCTGCGACGGGTGGTAATGGACTCCCCTTGTAACACCCGTATCATTCCCATCATTTGCATGATCATATTTCTTACCAAGTTCATGTGATGTTGCGCATATTTCTTGAACATATTTTCGCTCGTATTGGTTACATGCATTTTATACGCCTTGGAATTATTGTTGGATACGTGTTGCTAATTGTGTTAATCTTGTGTTATAATCCTAGATTCGTTCCAGACTTTTCGGGAACTTTTAATGAGTATTTTGATCTCATTTTTGGACTTAGAAACACTTTGGATTGTTGAGAACCCCTTTGGGAGGATTTTATAACAGTTTGAGACTTACTGGGCACAAAGCGATTGCCCTGTCTCCTTCCTAGGCAATCGTTCTCTAGGCAGTAAGTCGTACCCTAAATCTGGACATAAAGCGATCGCCCTGTTCCTCACCAAAGCGATCGCTCTCTAGGAAAAAAGTTATATCTTGAACCAGGGAACAAAGCGATCTCCATGTAATACACAAAGCGATCGCCCTGTCCCGACTCAAAGTGATCGCTTCATTGGCAGAATGTCGATTTTGCCTGCTCGCCCTTGACAGCTGTTACGAGTTTTCTTCCTAATTGACCAGCTTTGACTCCCAAACTTTGGCCAGGGTTGAGCCACGTCCCCCACTACTTAAACCAGGCCTCTTGGACATATAAAAGCCTTGAGAGAGCTTAGAACACTCTCATTTTCAACCATTTACACTAGAAAAATTCAAAGAGAAGAAGTGAGAATTCTAGAGTGAGAAAGTGAGCTAGTTTGCTCAATTGTTGTCCAAATCACAATCCAACTTCACCATTGTGGAGCTACCAACTAGGAGAACACAATCCCTGGTTTGCATGTGGGTTTCTTAGAGTTTTTCTTGGTTGAATTCATCAAGAGGTAAGCTACTACCCCTCTCCTTCTCTATTTATGTCTTGTATGACATCCTAGCCTTGCAAAATAGCATTTATATGTTGAAATCAACATGTTAGAGTATGTTTTGTTGTTGAGCCATGTGAAATTCGTGGATGACATATTTTGCATGTTAAAAGACTTGTTTTGTCTTGGTTGATACACATAGAAATGGTATCATTTGTTAATATTGAAGTATAAATGGCTTCTCTTCGATTCGAACTCATTAGAAACGAATAATGACTCTAACGGAGTCAAATAGGTTTTCATAATTGATGAGACCACGTGTGTGACTTGGGGATTTCGTTGTAATACGAGAGTTTTGTCGGGAAAAATTAGTTACCCGAAATTGTGCATGATGTTGTTGTTTAATTCTCGTAAATATTATGAGATGGTTGTTTATGTGAGTAGGATTATTATGACCTACTTGAGAAATTCATGTTGAATAATGTTGTGCTCCCTATTTGGAGTTTGAGTTGTTATTGAGAATGTCAAGTGTTGTATTTTAGCCTAGATTTGCTTGAATCCATAACCTAAGTCTAAGACAAGGTGACTAATGGGCCTGCGTGTCTGTTAGTGTGGCAACTTGTACTTAGGCATAGCTTGAATAGCTTAGGGTTGCTAATTGTATAAGTCTTGAAGAAGATAGCCGATAGGACATCGGACGTCCTCTGCACAATAGGCAAACAATGCATCAGCAGTCTTTCGTTTGATTATCGGACAAGCTCATATCGGCCAAGCTTCATCAGCAATGTTGAAAGAATCTTAAGAACGTCCGATAGAGATCTGCCTAAGACATGTTCTAATTTGAAGACTTCATTGACTTCGATGCAACGTTAACCTGCAAATCATTCAATGAAGGTTTCCATTCTTGGCATACTCTCAGAAAAGGACATTCCGCCTGCAAACACAGACCGCCTATTTTTAGCAAAGAGTCAGGAGACAGACTGCAAGTTGCAGGACAGCCTATCAGGAGTCAACAACCAGATTAGAGCATTAATTGCTCTTAAATTCAAGTTTGAAAATCTCCAACGGCTCCTAGCTTCCTCCTGCATATAAAAGGAGACTTCATTGCAGCATTCAACACACTTCAACTACTCCAACTACTGAATCTCCATAGTCTTCAAGCTCTTAAAGGCTTAAACGTCCTATTTGTATACATTCATTGAAGAGCTTCACACTTAGACGTCTAGTCCATTAAAAGCTCCTCATTGATTGCAACACCTAGCTTTTCATAGCTCACGAGAATTGTATCTTATTGATATCAATTCTCCCACACAAACACTTGGTCAACAAAATTTTTGTACACTATCCATTAGAGATTTAGTTTGTAAAATATCTAGTGGAAAAACTTAGTACACGATTTTCAAATCCAAAGTTGACCACTTTGGTTGTGGACGTAGCACTTATTTATAAGTGTGAACCATATTAAATATTCGTCTATTTGTGTGTGATTGTGAATTGATTGTGTTGCTTTAAATTTCAGATTTCCAAGTTGTTAGAACTGCGATCTTGACCTGTGAAGATCGACCATTCTCAACTTGTCTGTGCTACACAAGACTTCCGCCGCAAAATTTTTAAAACCCTAGTGAAGTAAGATTTTTGAATCAATTTCAAAAATTGGACATAGGCTATTCAACCCCCCCTTCTAGCCTATATAGAGCAACCTTGGACCTAACAATTGGTATCAAAGCTTAACTCTTTGAAAACTTGTTTTTCCGAGATTAACCTCTTGAGAGATTAAAGATCATGGTTGCTCACCAAATGTTGGAAACTTCAAACGTGAACCATTGTCCTGTCTTGGATGAAGTTCACTTTGACATATGGAAAGATAAAGTCAAAAGACATATGAATTCAATTGATAAACGTTTGTGGAAATGTGTCACGATGGACCCGAATTCCAATGAAGCCTAATACACCGGCCGCGGTAGATCCAAGCTGCACTGAAGTACCAAAGCCGAAGAAGAGTGGGATGATGAAGACGAAAGAATGATGCTCGGATGGAAAGGCCATCAACATCATTACCACCGTGTTGATATAAGCACTTATCGGCAGATTATCAACCGGACACAAAGGAAATGTGGGAAGCCATCCTTGAATATCTTGAAGGTGATGGTGAGACCAAGAACAACAAATTATATACCGCATCCAAGTTTGACTCCTTCAAAAGGATCCCAAAGAGTCTGCGAAGTGCCTATGACAGATTCTATGAGGTAGTCAACTCTTGCTATTCCTTAGGAAAGAAGTATGAAAAGAAAGAAATAAACATGAGATTTCTTAATGCACTAGGCGGTTTATGGCATGTTAAAATCATCGCCATGAAAGAGTCAAAAGATTTAAACAAATTGACTCTTAGAAACCTTTATGCTAGTCTTTCGGTTTATGAGCTTGAGATCCAACAAGCTCAAGAAATGGAAAAGAGTTTCAAAACTTGTCCTTACCCATATCTCTCGAACCTACTGTTCAAAACGATGAAACACCTTCTACATCCGGTGAAGATGATGATATTCTTTCGACGAAGCCTTTGCTATGTTTGTAAAGAAATATCAACGTTTCAAAAGGTTTAATAAACCATCATCATCACATAGGCGGTCCTCTCACAAAGCTGCCGTTCCTTATAAAACAAGCTGCCAACCAAAAATTTGCTCCTTATAAATCGAGACCATCAAAAGGATAATGAGCTAGTTTGTTTTAACTGTAGGAAACCAGGCCATTTTGCCTCTAAATGTCCTAAGCCAAAATATGAATTTTATAAGAAACGTCCCGAAACGAAATTTCAAAAACAAAAAGGGATGGTGGCTGAAGACATTGATGAAAGCAATCTGCCTACATGGTGTGACACTGACACTGATGAGGATGACTCTTGTGATTTTGAAGAAGCCAACATATGCCTTATGGCCGGAGTCACCACATGATTCGGTGAGGTCACTACCATTTCAACAAGATGACAGTGATGATGATGAGCTTAATGAACCTTCAAAGGGAGAGCTCATCAAAGCAAATAAAGACATGCTGGAAGAATTTTCAAAATTCAAAGCTGCCTATGTGAAATTAGCCAAGAAGCATGAACTAGCTGTCTCTGAGAAATCAACCTTGATGTCTAAGATCAAAGATCTTGATAGACAGCAAGCTGAAAGTATCAAATTGCAAAAAGAGAACAAAGCTTTGACTGAAAAAGTGGACTTCCTACTTGAACACATCAAGAAGATAAATTCTGAGAAAGATGACCTTCAAAAGGTTGTCAATACTTGGAATAACTCTAAAGGAAACTTTGATACCATTCTCTCAAACCAAAACTTTAGATGACAAAGCGGTATTGGTTTCCAAAGTGAGTTCAAAGTAGGTAGTTCTTCGGTTTTCAAAAGATGAGACATCCAAGTGATTCTTTGAAGAATTGGTAGAAGTTTCTTATGACCATAGTCTCCCAAAAGGCAAGGACTTGGCTTTAACAAAGTTCCTTTTGTTTATCCCAAGAACACAAAAGACAAGTCCAAAAGAAAGCTATGCCAAAGAATGACTCTCGCTAATAGTGAGTCGAGCAACTAAAACCTGCCATTAGTCACCCTAAGAAAATAGGGATGACTAATAGCAAGTCTAGGAATTCTCAGCTCAAACCTATTAAATTTGTCAAAGGCAAGACTGCTGATCTCAACACTGCCTATAAAAGGGTAAACGAAGTGAATTCTGCCGATAAAAAGCTTAAAGGACATGTGCCTGTAAATACAAAATCTTTTGATAAAAGGTCTACCTATGGTAAACCTAACATCAACAAGAAAAGTGTTGTATTTTAGCCTAGATTTGCTTGAATCCATAACCTAAGTCTAAGTCAAGATGACTAATGGGCCTGCGTGTCTGTTAGAGTGGCAACTTGTACTTAGACATAGCTTGAATAGCCTAGGATTGCTTATTGTAAGTTGCCTTGAAGAAGATAGCCTAAGGATATCGGCCATCCTCTATACATAGGCAAGTGTGCATCAGAGTTCTTCAAAATATCGGACAAGTTCATCTAAGCCAAGCCTCATCGCTAAGTTGAAGACTCCAAGATTGTCCGATATCTAGCCGAAGACATGTCCCGATTTGAAGCTTTCATTGATTTCGATGCAACGTTAACCTGCAAAGCGCATTCAATGAAGCTTTCCATTCTTGGCATACAACTCAGAAAAGGACATTCCTCCTGCAAGCACGCACCGCCTATATTTAGCAAAGTGTCGGAGACGCATCGCGATCTACAGTCAGCCTATCGAGTCAACAACCGATTAGAGCATTAATTGCTCTTAAATTCAAATTAGAAGACCACCAACGGCTCCTGCATATAAAAGGAGAATCCATTGCTGCATTCAAGATACTTCAACAACTACAACTCAATCTTCTTCATCTTCTTCAAGTGCATTAAAAGCTTAAACGTCCTATCCGTACTTTTCTTTGAAGAGCTTCACTCTAAGACGATCAGTCCATTAAAGCTCCTCATTGATTGAAACACCTAGCTTTTCATAGCTCACGAGAATTGTATCTTATTGATATCAATTCTCCCACACAAACACTTGGTCAACAAAATTTTTGTACACAATCCATTAGAGATTTAGTTTGTAAAATATCTAGTGGAAAAACTTAGTACACGATTTTCAAATCCAAAGTTGACCACTTTGGTTGTGGACGTAGCACTTATTTATAAGTGTGAACCATATTAAATATTCTCTCTCTTTTGTGTGATTGTGATTTGATTGTGTTGCTTTAAATTTCCAGATTTCCAATCTGTTAAGAACTGCTGATCTTGTCCTGCCAAGATCAGCCATTCTCAACTTGTCCTGTGCTTCACAAGACTTCCGCCTGCAAATTTTTTTAAAACCCTAGTGAAGTAAGATTTTTGAATCAATTTCAAAAATTGGACATAGGCTATTCAACCCCCCCTTCTAGCCTATATAGAGCAACCTTGGACCTAACAATTGGTATCAGAGCTTAACTCTTTGAAAACTAGTTTTTCCGAGATTAACCTCTTGAGAGATTAAAGATCATGGCTGCTCACCAAATGTTGGAAACCTCAAACGTGAACCATTGTCCTGTCTTGGATGAAGTTCACTTTGACATCTGGAAAGATAAAGTCAAAAGACATATGAATTCAATTGATAAACGTTTGTGGAAATGTGTCACGATGGACCCGTAATTCCAATGAAGCCTAATACACCGGCCGCGGTAGATCCAACCGCCGCACCGAAGTACCAAAGCCGAAGAAGAGTGGGATGATGAAGACGAAAGAATGATGCTCGGATGGAAAGGCCATCAACATCATTACCACCGTGTTGATATAAGCACTTATCGCCAGATTATCAACTTGGACACAAAGAAAGGAGATGTGGGAAGCCATCCTTGAATATCTTGAAGGTGATGGCGAGACAAAGAACAACAAATTATATACCTGCATCCGTAAGTTTGACTCCTTCAAAAGGATCCCAAAGAGTCTGCGAAGTGCCTATGACAGATTCTATGAGGTAGTCAACTCTTGCTATTCATTAGGAAAGAAGTATGAAAAGAAAGAAATAAACATGAGATTTCTAAATGCACTAGGCGTGGCATGTTAAAATCATCGCCATGAAAGAGTCAAAAGATTTAAACAAATTGACTCTTAGAAACCTTTATGCTAGTCTTTCGGTTTATGAGCTTGAGATCCAACAAGCTCAAGAAATGGAAAAGAGTTTTAAAAACTTGTCCTTACCACCATGTCGAACCTTATTGTTCAAAACCCGATGAAACACCTTCTACTTCCAGTGAAGATGATGATATTCTTTTCGACGAAGCCTTTGCTATGTTTGTAAAGAAATATCAACGTTTCAAAAGGTTTAATAAACCATCATCACATAGGCGTCTTCTCACAAAACGCCGTTCCTTATAAAACAATCTCAACCAAAACATTCTCGCTCCTTATAAATCGAGACCATCAAAAGGATAATGAGCTAGTTTGTTTTAACTGTAGGAAACCAGGCCATTTTGCCTCTAAATGTCCAAAGCCAAAATATGAATTTTATAAGAAACGTCCCGAAACTAAATTTCAAAAACAAAAGGGATGGTGGTGAAGACATTGATGAAAGCAACCGCCTACATGGTGTGACACCGACACGATGAGGATGACTCTTGTGACTTTGCCGAAGAAGCCAACATATGCCTTATGGCCGGGAGTCACCACATGATTCTGAGGTCACTACCATTTCAACAAGATGACAATGATGATGATGATGAGCTTAATGAACCTTCAAAGGGAGAGCTCATCAAAGCTAACAAAGACATGCGGAAGAATTTTCAAAATTCAAAGTCGCTATGTGAAATTAGCCAAGAAGCATGAACTAGTCGTCTCGAGAAATCAACCTTGATGTCTAAGATCAAAGATCTTGATAGACAAAGAAGTCGAAAGTATCAAATTGCAAAAAGAGAACAAAGCTTTGATCGAAAAAGTGGACTTCCTACTTGAACACATCAAGAAGATAAATTCGAGAAAGATGACCTTCAAAAGGTTGTCAATACTTGGAATAACTCTAAAGGAAACTTTGATACCATTCTCTCAAACCGTAAAACTTTAGATGACAAACCGGTATTGGTTTCCAAAGTGAGTTCAAAGTAGGTAGTTCTTCGGTTCTCAAAAGGATGAGACATCTAAGTGATTGCCGAAGAATTGGTTGTAGGAGTTTCTTATGACCAGCGCCTCCCAAAAGGCAAGGACTTGGCTTTAACAAAGTTCCTTTTGTTTATCCCAAGAACACAAAAGACAAGTCCAAAAGAAAGCACCGCCAAAGAATGACTCGCTAATAGTGAGTTTGAGCAACTAAAACCTGCCATTAGTCACCCTAAGAAAACAGGATGACTAATAGCAAGTCTAGAATTCTCACTCAAACCTATTAAATTTGTCAAAGGCAAGACCGCTGATCCCAACACCGCCTATAAAAGGGTAAAAGAAGTGAATTCGCAGATAAAAAGCTTAAAGGACATGTGCTCAAATACAAAATCTTTTGATAAGAGGTCTACCTATGGTAAACCTAACATCAACAAGAAAAGGCATTATCGCCTAAGTCCTATAGGCCAATTATCGCGAAAGATCATTCCAAAGACGCCGATATTAAGAAGCCTCAAAAGAAATCATTACTCATGTTGAAGGATTTCACAAATGCTCTTTCGCAAATGCCATGGTCATGAGATTCATGAATGCCTTCGAGATTCACACCTAAATCTAGAGGATTTACTCCTCCAAAGGTTAAAGTGTGGATCCCAAAAGGTTGCTAACCTTGAGGACCCAAAAATAAAAGGGGACCATATTCTTAAATGTCTATATTTCAGAATGCTTATGGTCCAATGAAGAAGAGAAAGATCTATGGTATCTAGACATGGATGCTCAAAGCATATGACGGTGATCCAAATCTTCTTTCAAGCATTGTTGAAGCAAAAGGTCCCTCGGTCATATTTGGAGATAACTCAAAAGGGAAGACCATTGGTTATGGAAGTATAATCGAGGCAATCTCTCCATCAACAAAGTCTCTCTAGTTGAAGGTTTAAAGCACAACTAAGCATATCACAATTTCGTGATAAAGGTCTAACATGTCGCTTTTCCTCTAGTCAATGTCTCATAAAGGACAATGAGACATGTTCAACTATCCCGACGGATTCGAAAAGGGAATGTCTATGTCGTTGACCTAAATGCCGTTGGAAGAAAATCAAATCTATGCTTGGTTGCTAGGTCATCAACCGACAACAAAGGTTGTGGCACAAAAGGCTTAGTCATCTCAATTTCAAATACCGAGAAGCTATCAAAAGACAATCTAGTTGTCGGTTTGCCTAAAATATCAGAATCACCAGTTCTGCAGAGCATGTCAACTGGGCAAACTACACAAATCTTCCTTCAAAAGCAAGCCTTGCCTATCAACAACCACCTCTACAGCTCTTGCACATGGATCTGTTTGGACCCGTAACTACTACAAGTCTTGGTGGCAGCAAGTATACTTGTGGTAGTTGATGATTACTCAAGATTTACTTGGGTAGAAATGATGTCCTCCAAAGATGAAGCATATGACATCATTATCGAACTCTTCGAAGACTACAAACTCGAAGCCGGATGATATCTTCGATGTCGATCGTACAATGGAACAGAGTTCAAGAACAATGGTGTTGCCAAATATTGTGATGACCATGGAATTGGTCACAATTTCTCAGCTTGGCACACCTCAACAAAATGGAGTTGCCGAAAGGAAGAACGAACTCTCATTGAAGCAGAAAGACAATGATTGCCGAAGCCAAACCGCCTATGTATTTGGGCGTAGGCCGTGAACACCGCGCTTCACACAAAACAGTCCATCATAAATAAATTTCATAACAAAACTCCATATGAAATATGGAGAGGCGAGCTCCCAACATTGGATTCTTTAAAATATTTGGTTGTAAATGCTATGTTCTTTACAATGGTAGAGAACATAGAGGTAAGTTTGAATCCAAAAGTGATGAAGGAATTTTTCTCGATATGCCAAGTTTTCAAAAGCATACAGAGTTTACAATAAAACTTCACTTAAAGTTGTTGAATCTGTACATGTTTCTTTTGATGAATTTGATTTCATTGGGCCACATTTGGCTCCTAAGGTTACTAATGATTCTCGATGAATATGAGACAGTACGTAATGCCTAATCCCGATCCGCCGATCCTCCTTCTTCACAAGATCTTCCAAGAGTCAACCCGTTAGAATCCTCAAACGAACCATCAAATGAACACTCAAAACCCCGAATCCCTTTGCCTTCCACACCAAGTCATACAACCTACCTTGGAATTAACCTACCCTTTAGAAAACCAAGCTTCACTTCTACTTCTCAAGAATCCAACTCGATACAATAGGACAAGTTCAACTCGCGAAGTTAGGGAAGTAAAAGATCATCCTATCACTCAAATCATTGGAGATCTTAATGCCGGTGTTCAAACTAGACAAGCTTCAAGGAATGAATGCATGTATTCTACCGCATTTGTATCTAACATTGAACCCAAAAGATTGATGAAGCTCGAAGATCCAAGTCGGGTGGAAGCTATGCAAGAAGAGCTAAACCAATTTGACAGATGCCAAGTCCGGTCACTAGTCCCTAGGCCTAAAGGACAAGCGCTATTGGCACAAAGTGGGTTTTCGAAACAAAATGGATGAAAACGGCAACATTACAAGAAACAAGGCAAGACTGTAGCCCAAGGATATAGACAGTGAGGAGGGTATTGACTATGATGAGACATTTGCCCCGTTGCAAGATTAGAGGCTATCGATTATTCTTGGCCTATGCCTCTTACAAGGACTTCAAAGTTTATCAAATGGATGTAAAGAGTGCATTTCGAATGGAGAACTTCAAGAAGAAGTCTATGTTGAGCAACCACCGGGTTCATAGACTGCTCAAGGAGAGAAGATGTCTACAAGCCGAGGAAAGCCCTTTATGGACTCAAACAAGCTCCAAGAGCTCGGTATGAGACCCTTTCAAAGTTCTTGATATCTCAAGGCTTTGTAAGAGGTCAAATTGACACTACTCTTTTCATTATGAAACATAAAGGTCATTCCTTACTTGTTCAAATATATGTTGATGATATTATCTTTGGTTCTACTAATGAAAATCTTTGCAAAAGGTTTGAAAAGCTTATGCAGAGTAAATTTGAGATGAGCATGATGGGAGAGCTCAACTTTTTCCTTGGTCTTCAAATTCAACAAAGTTCAAATGGTATCTTCATCAATCAAGCCAAATATGCAAAGGATGTCATCAAGAAATTTGGTCTTGAGAATGCAAACACTTCAAGACTCCTATGGCTACTAACCGCCATCTTGACAAAGATGAGAAGGGCAAGAAAGTGGACATGACTCTCTAGAGGCATGATTGGTTCACTTTTATACTTAACCGCTAGTAGGCCCGATATCATGTTTGCCGTTTGTGTTTGTGCTAGGTTTCAAGCCGATCCAAAGGAGTCTCACCTACAAGCAAATAAAAGAATCATCGATATCCGATAGATACTCCCAATTTGGGAATCGGTATCCTAGAGATTCATCTTTTAATCTTATAGGCTATTCGATGCCGATTTTGCCGCATGTAAAGTTGACAGAAAAGCACAAGTGGGACATGTCAATTCTTAGGAAATAGACTTGTCTCATGGGCCGAAGAAGCAAACCTCTCGTTTCAACTTCAACAATGAATACATAGCCGCCGGTAGCCGGCCACAATTCGTGGATCAAACAAAGAACTAGTGGACTATGAGATCAAAACCGATGATTGTCCTATAATGTGTGACAACACATCGCAATTTCCTCTCAAAATCTGTCATGCACTCCAAAACAAAGCACATTGATGTGAGATATCACTTTCTTAAAGATCATGTTGAAAAAGGTAACATCAAGCATGCAATATGTGCCTACAGAGAATCGTAGCACATCTTCACAAAACCACTTGATTCAACCAGGTTTGCATATTTAAGAGGAGAGCTTGGTATGCTTGACCTCAATCCTTAATCCTTTCTAGCAAATTCTTTAAGTTATTTCATAAACCTCGTTATTAAACCGCCTATGTGATCGCCCGATCTCAACTCGCCGAGTAAATAGACAACCTGGGTAAGTGTCTATCTCCACATCGGCAGCCTTCGATAAAATAGGCGACTCGATAATATAGGAAGACTTAAGGGCGCCATACGCATGTGACTCATCGTAATAAATGCGGACTTCAAATTTTATCAAATTCCATTTAGTGGCCTGTCGAGGTATAAAAGGGTAAAATGTACAAGAACTCTTCACAACTCTCAACAACCGCCATTTTCAACTTTCAAAACCTCTCAAGCTTCCAATCTAATCCCTCAAATCTCTCAAACCTCCAAAATCTCAAGTCTCTACTTAAAATCATCAATGGTAAGGATTTCTACACCTTCGATTCATTTAAATCCAGTTTTAGGATCTTGTTTTGACCTAATTTAAGGTTTTAAAACCGTCCGCCATTGATGAACCTGTGGTATATTGCGATTGTTGCTTGAATCATGCTTTGGGTGTAAAATGTGTTGTAGAGATTCCTGTGGTACTATGTTTTCGTTTATATCGCTTGTTTGCTTGAATCGACAAACTCGTAGATATTTGAAAACCCGATGATGAACTGTTCTTATATTTTGGTTCAATTTGTCTATATTTTGGGTTTTGATCTCGAATGCACTTGTTTATGTTAATATCTCGATTTCATGATTATCCGCGATTCTTGCATATCCGCCGATTTCTATATGCTGTTCTCACATCCGCCGATTATGTAGGAAAGTCTAAATCCTCAAAGGCCGCCGCCACCACTTCATCTTCCGCTCGCAGCCAACCAGGCCGCATTGGCCGCCGAGCTCCCAATCGATCCTTCCCTGTGTCAAGTTATCACCCCGGGATGACTATCGACCGAGACTCCATCATTTGCACATCCGCGCTGATGCCCTTCTAAAAGATTTGGCCGAGTGTGGCCTTCTCCCCTGTTCCAACTCAACGACACCCACTACAAAGAACTATCTAGCCGAGGAATTCTATACAAGGATGATTCCGCCTCCTCCTCCACTAGTGCCTCCGAGCCGCCAACTTAAGCTATATCAAGGGCTACATCGAGGCCACTACATCAAGTTGACCTACAAGGATGTTGGAGAAATCCTTGACCGCCTGTGAAGGCAAATTGACTTGACCGATGCCGAATCGGCACTTGCCTCGGGAAATGATGAGGGGTCCGCCCAACCGAGAGGTTTTCCGAGATGTCTAGGAACCTCTTCCCGAGAACCCCTATCATATCGCCCATCTGCCGACAAGAGCATTTTGTTCAAAAATGGCTCGAGGGACATCTTCACCTCCCAAATGATGTGGACCAAGGCGTGGTCCTTCGCAAGCAACTCAACCGGGCAAAGATCATCTTTTCAATGCTATCCCGCAGCGTTGCCAAGTCCAAGCTCACCCGTCCATGAAGAGGCCCTTTGTCGTGGTTATCAATGTCATCCTCCGCCGTTATGAGGAGATTGATGAGCTGGTCGCTTCGACGACCTCATCAAGGTGTCCAACACCTACGTCTTCACGGCCAACAACATCACCCGCTATAGGGATGATATGGCCAAAGGACAACCAACGCGCCAGGCGCCGCTGCCGCCGCCGCTATCGTCCGCTGCTGCCGCACTGCCGCCGCCGCATGCACGCCGCTGCTGCCGCTCGCCGCTATCGCACGGTGGCCCCTACCCAAGCCGAAGGGTAAGAGGAAGGTCACCTACACCGCCGGGTTACCCGCCGAGGAGGAGGAGCCTACACCCATGGGGCTGCACCGCCGAACATTTTGACCTCGCAGCTAGATCATGACCCATATGAGCCCGCCGAGCCTCCTACCAAAAGCCTAAACACTCTCCCTCTCTCACCCCAAAACTCAAACAAACCAGAAACTCGCTCAAAGGCGCGCTGAGAAGGACCCATCAACCTTCCAACCACCGACCTCTCCAAAACCTCTAAACCTACCTCCCATTCCTCCAAACCCAAAACCAAACAAACCCTCCTACCCACGCACGAATCATTTGGCCTTCCTAAGGTCTCATCCACACCACTGCTTCTCCATCACCTTTCCTCCACCGCCAGCTCCTCCCAATCATCTCCACCACCTCTTCTCCTCTTCCACTCCTACTAAGTCCAAGCATGGCAAACGTTTTAAAAAGAGTGCAAAGAAGAGGGTACATTTTGTGGGAACCGCCGATGAAACCACTTCTCCTCCACCTTCACCACCTATGCCTACTACCACTACCACCTCACCGCTTCCTCACCTCCTCCATCTCGCTCCCATCCAAACAACCACCACACAAGAGCCATCTATCTCACCGCCACCTCTTCTCAACCACCATCCTCCAAACGACCTATCTCTCCCTCTTCCGACCGCTCCTCCCAAACGCCTCAAACCAACCCCTATACCAACCTACACCCCGAGGTGTGCTCGCTGTCCTTCGAGACAAGCAGGCCTAAACCCAACCCCGCCGACTCGACCTCTCTTAGCCACCCTTGACTACCCCAAGAGATTTGTCACCTATGTCCGCAGTGAAATCATCTTTCAATGGGGTGCCTACTATGACCCTCTTCCTCCCGCTCGGTCACAACTCTTTTTCTCCCACAACTCGCCGGTTCAAGATCTTATGATCTTCAACCAATGGGTTGCAATCCATAAAGACCTAGGCCTTCCCCTTCCAACCAAATCGGACATCTCCCTTTCTCTCTCTCGCCTAAACCCCCGCCTTCACCATTATCGGCCATCCTTCCATCCTTTTTCACCCCGTGGTCTACACCTTCATTGATGTAGTCACCACTTACCTTGGCTTCAACCCTCTCATCCCTATTCTCTTCCCTTCTCCTAGCCTTTCCCTTTCTTTTCTCCTCCTCCTTCTTCATTCACCCCTTTCCTATGTCATCTACATAGAAAGGCTCTTCCCTGTCTCGCATCTTTCCTAGCCTTCCTTCACCCTCTATTGATATTTCCTCCACCATCCATTCTCCCTCATCCTCTAGCCAATCCCCTGTCTCCCACCACCATCCTCCACCCTCACCTACCCAAGCCACCACCATTTCCTCGCCAGACCATCGCCGAGTCATCCCGACTGCTCGATACCTATCCCGCCGAGGTCAGCCCATAAATTTTTGAAGGATTTTGAGGTCATCTCTCGTTGACCTAACCAAGGCCCCGCACCAACTCTCTCAGACGCCTCACATCACCCATGTGCGTGCCGATTGCATGACCCAAGTGATGGAAATTTCAAAGGGTGCAAAGGCCGCTTTGATGCCTCGCCACGATCCATCTCGCCCAAGCCGCCCTTGCCGCCGGATCTCGGCCTCTTCCTCCAAGACGTCCGCCATCTTCGAAACCAACCGGGACAACCTCGCCACTAAGATGATGCAGTCGTCGACATGGTGAAGCCGGCTACAAGCTTGTGCTTCACTCAACGCCAGCAAATCGCTGTTCACTCCTGCGGCGCGACGCGTAATCTCACGACCAAGCACTTGGCTTACTATCGCAAGGAGCGCAGAACATCGAGCACCGCCTCGGCTTTATTGATGCCTCGCTTGCGTCCATGAAGGAGGAGATGGCCGGACTCAACAATGATCGAGACCAAGCTCATTGAGCATAATGCTCGCTCGCGTAAGAACAAAGAGCTCTCCTCGAATTGGCCGATACTAAAGAAGAGCTAGCAGCGAGAAACGAAGAAATTGCAAGACTTAAGGTCCGTTGACTCTAAATGGGCATCAAGAGGCTATGGGCAATCTTCATCGTGCAAAGGCAAAGGTCGTGCATCATCTAGGTCATCATCTCGAACCGGCCGATAATATTTTTGTTAAACTTTGTAATTAAACAACTTGTTTAATTAACAATGTCTATGTTTTAAAACTTTCATGTTTATTATGAATCGCTTATTATGTGATTGCATGAAATTTAAACCCGGTTTAAAGACATGTCCTATATTGCCTATTCTCGCCTATCTGCATGTCTTTAAATTCAGCTTCATTACAAGTGTCGATGCTTAATTTCCTGTTTGTAAACAATTTGTAATTCTTGAATACAATGACCTTTATGTAAGTTCATCTAGGGCATGCTTATTTAATATATCAATCTTACAAGCATGTTATTACTAGACTTGAACATGGTCACCGATATTGTATTCGTAGGGTCATGGACTCAAGCAAATAGGAGGAGATTGTTGCATATTAGCCTAGATTTGCTTGAATCCATAACCTAAGTCTAAGTCAAGGTGACTAATGGGCTGCGTGTCATTAGAGTGGCAACTTGAACTTAGGCATAGCTTGAATAGTTTAGGGTTGCTTATTGTATATTGCCTTGAAGAAGATAGCCTATAGGACATCGGACGCCCTCGCACAATAGGCAATTTATGCATCGCGATCTTCCTTGGATATCGGACAAGCTCATATCGCCAAGCTTCATCGGAATGTTGAAGACCTCAAGAACGTCCGATAGTCTTCACCTAAGACATGTCTGTCTTGAAGTCTTCATTGACTTCGATGCAACGTTAACCCGCAAATCACATTCAATGAAGGTTTCCATTCTTGGCATACACTCGAAAAGGACATTCCTCCGCAAGCACGACCGCCTATTTTTAGCAAAGTGTCGAGACGATCGCAAGCTAGCCACCTATCGAGAGTCAACAACAGATTAGAGCATTAATTGCTCTTAAATTCAAATTAGAAGACCACCAACGGCTCCAAGCTTCCTCCTACATATAAAAGGAGAATCCATTGCTGCATTCAATACTCTTCAACAACTACAACTCTGAATCTTCTTCATCTTCTTCAAGTGCATTAAAGCTTAAACGTCCTATCCATACTTACATTGAAGAGCTTCATACTTAGACTCCTAGTCCATTAAAAGCTCTTCATTGATTGCAACACCTAGCTTTTCATAGCTCACTAGAATTGTATCTTATTGATATCAATTCTCCCACACAAACACTTGGTCAACAAAATTTTTGTACACAATCCATTAGAGATTTAGTTTGTAAAATATCTAGTGGAAAAACTTAGTACACGATTTTCAAATCCAAAGTTGACCACTTTGGTTGTGGACGTAGCACTTATTTATAAGTGTGAACCATATTAAATATTCTGTCTTTTTTGTGTGATTGTGATTTGATTGTGTTGCTTTAAATTTCCAGTTTCCAATCGTTAAGAACCGCTGATCTTGTCCCGCCAAGATCGCCATTCTCAACTTGTCCCGTGCTTCACAAGACTTCCGCCCGCAAAATTTGTAAATCCCTAGTGAAGTAAGATTTTTGAATCAATTTCAAAAACTGGACATAGGCTATTCAACCCCCCCTTCTAGCCTATATAGAGCATCCTTGGACCTAACAATCAGCCTAAGTCCTATAGGCCAGTTATCAGCACAAAGGTCACTCCAAAGACTGGTGATAATAAGAAGCCTCAAAAAGAAATCATTACTCATGTTGAAGGATTTCACAAATGCTCTTTCTGCAAATGCCATGGTCATGAGATTCATGAATGCCTTCTGAGATTCACACCTAAATCTAGAGGATTTACCCCTCCAAAGATTAAGCAGGTGTGGGTCCCGAAAGGCTGCTAACCTAGTGGACCCAAAAATAAAAGGGGACCATATTCTTAAATGTCTATATTTCAGGAATGCTTCATGGCTGTTAATGAAGAAGAGAAAGATCTTTGGTATCTAGACAGTGGCTGCTCAAAGCACATGATGGAGATTCAAATCTTCTCTCAAATATTGTTGAAGCAAAGGGTCCTCGGTCATTTTTGGAGACAACTCAAAGGGAAGACTATTGGATATGGAAGCATAATCAGAGGCAACCTCTCCATCAGCAAAGTCTCTCTTGTTGAAGGATTAAAGCATAATCTGTTGAGCATATCACAATTCTGTGATAAAGGACTAATCTGTCAGTTTTCCTCAAGTCACTGTCTCATAAAGGACAATGAGACATGTTCAACTATCTGACAGATTCGAAAAGGGAATGTCTATCTTGTTGACCTTAATCTTTGTTGGAAGAAAGTCAAATCTATGCTTGGTTGCAAGGTCATCAACTGACAACGGCTGGTTGTGGCATAAAAGGCTTAGCTATCTCAACTTCAAATATTTGGAGAAGCTATCAAAGGACAATCTAGTTGTGGGCTTGCCTAAAATATCGACTGAACCGCACAGTCTCTGCAATGCATGTCAACTAGGCAAACTACACAAATCTTCATTCAAAAGCAAGCCTTTCCTATCAACAACCAGACCGCTACAGCTCTTGCACATGGATTTGTTTGGACCTGTAACTACTACAAGTCTTAGTGGCAGCAAGTATACCCTTGTGATAGTTGATGATTACTCAAGATTTACTTGGGTAGAGATGATGTCCTCCAAAGATGAAGCATATGACATCATTACTGAACTCTTCAGAAGACTACAGACTCAGAAGCTGGTTGATATCTCTGATGTCAGATCAGACAATGGAACAGAGTTCAAGAACAATGGTGTTGCCAAATATTGTGATGACCATGGAATTGGTCACAACTTCTCTGTAGTTGGCACACCTCAACAAAATGGAGTTGCTGAAAGGAAGAACATAACTCTCATTGAAGCAGGAAAGACAATGATTGCTGAAGCCAAACTGCCTATGTATTTCGGGCGGCGTGAACACGCCTGCTTCACAAAACAGTCTATCATAAACAAATTTCATAACAAAACTCCATATGAAATATGGAGAGGCAGAGCTCCCAACATTGGATTCTTTAAAATATTTGGTTGTAAATGCTATGTTCTTTACAATGGTAGAGAACATAGAGGTAAATTTGAATCCAAAAGTGATGAAGGAATTTTTCTGGGATATGCTAAGTTTTCAAAAGCTTATAGAGTTTACAATAAATTCTCACTTAGAGTTGTTGAATCTGTACATGTTTCTTTTGATGAATTTGATTTTATTGGGCCACATTTGGCTCCTAAAGTTACTAATGATTCTGATGAGTATGAGACAGGTACAGAACAGCCAAGTCCCAGATCTGCTGATCCTTCTTCTTCACAAGATCATTCAAGAATCAACATGTTAGAATCCTCAAATGAGCCAACAACTAAAAACTCTGAAAACCCTGAATCCACTTTTCCTTCCACACCAGAAGTCATACAACCTACCTTGGAGTTAACCTATCCTTCAGAAAACCAAGCTTCAGACACTTCTACTTCTCAAGAATCCAACTCTGCCGATGCAATAGGACAAGTTCAACCTGCAGAAGTTAGAGAAGTAAAAGATCATCCTATCACTCAAATCATTGGAGATCTTAATACTGGTGTTCAAACTAGACAAGCTTCAAGAAATGAATGCATGTATTCCACTGCATTTGTATCTCATATTGAACCCAAGAAGATTGATGAAGCTCTAGAAGATCCAAGTTGGGTGGAAGCTATGCAAGAAGAGCTAAACCAATTTGACAGATGCCAAGTCTGGACACTTGTTCCTAGACCAAAAGGACAAGCTGTTATTGGTACAAAGTGGGTTTTCAGAAACAAAATGGATGAAAATGGCAACATTACCAGAAATAAGGCAAGACTGGTAGCCCAAGGATATAGACAGGAGGAGGGTATTGATTATGATGAGACATTTGCTCCTGTTGCAAGACTAGAGGCTATCAGATTATTCTTGGCCTATGCCTCTTACAAGGGCTTCAAAGTTTATCAAATGGATGTAAAGAGTGCATTTCTGAATGGAGAACTTCAAGAAGAAGTCTATGTAGAGCAACCTCCTGGTTTCATAGGCTGTTCAAAGAGAGAAGATGTTTTCAAGCTAAGGAAAGCCCTTTATGGACTCAAACAAGCTCCAAGAGCCTGGTATGAGACCCTTTCAAAGTTCTTGACATCACAAGGCTTTGTAAGAGGTCAAATTGACACTACTCTTTTCATTATGAAACATAAAGGTCATTCCTTACTTGTTCAAATTTATGTTGATGATATTATCTTTGGTTCTACTAATGAAAATCTTTGCAAAAGATTTGAAAAGCTTATGCAGAGTAAATTCGAAATGAGCATGATGGGAGAGCTCAATTTTTTCCTTGGTCTTCAAATTCAACAAAGCTCAACTGGTATCTTCATCAGTTAAGGCAAATATGCAAAAGATGTTATCAAGAAGTTTGGTCTTGAGAACGCAAATAGCTTCAGCACTCCTATGGCCACTAACTGCCATCTTGATAAAGATGAAAAGGGCAAGAAAGTGGACATGACTCTTTATAGAGGCATGATTGGTTCACTTTTATACTTAACTGCTAGTAGGCCCGATATCATGTTTGCTGTTTGTGTTTGTGCTAGATTTCAAGCTGATCCAAAGGAGTCTCACCTACAAGCAGTCAAAAGAATCATAAGATATTTGATAGATACTCCAAATTTGGGAATCTGGTATCCTAGAGATTCATCTTTTAATCTTATAGGCTATTCTGATGCTGATTTTGCTGCATGTAAGGTTGACAGGAAAAGCACAAGTGGGACGTGTCAATTCTTAGGAAATAGACTTGTCTCATGGGCCAGCAAGAAACAAACCTCTGTTTCAACTTCAACAACTGAAGCAGAATACATAGCTGCTGGTAGCTGCTGCTCACAACTGCTCTGGATCAAACAGTAACTTGTTGACTATGAGATCAAGACTGCTGATTGCCCTATAATGTGTGACAACACATCAGCAATCTCAGTATCTCAAAATCCTGTCATGCACTCCAAGGCAAAGCACATTGATGTAAGATATCACTTTCTAAAAGACCATGTTGAAAAAGGTAACATTAGCATGGAGTATGTGCCTACAGAGAATCAGGTAACAGACATCTTCACAAAACCACTTGATTCAACCAGGTTTGCTTATTTAAGAGGAGAGCTTGGTATACTTGACCTCAATCCTTAACTTTTCTTGTAAATTTCTCAAGTTATTTTATAAACTGCTGCTATAGAACTGCCTATGTATTCAGCCGATCGCAACTCTGCCGAGTATATAGACAACCTTGAGTAAGTACCTATCTTCATATCGGCAGACTTCTATAAAATAGGCAGATCTAAGCGCGTAATGTGAACAGTTACTGTGTAGTCATAAATGCGGACTTCAAATATTATCAAATGTCATTTAATGTCCTGACAGTAGTACAAAAAGCGGCCGTGCACAGTGACTCCTCACGTTTTTCAAAAACTGCCATTCGCTAATTTTCAAAAACCTCTCGACTGCCAATCTGCAATCTTCCCAAATCCTCTCAAATCCTCAGATTTCTTTTGCTCTCAAGCTAAAATCATCAATGGTAGTGCTTTCTACATTTTTTTATTCATTTAAATCAAGTTTTATGGTTTGTATTAACCTAATTTGTGTAATTTCTAACTGTACGCCATTGACGAACTGCGAAACCTTGAAATTGGTGTTTGAATCTTGCTTATGTAGTATAAAATTGTAATTTTAAGGTTTCTGTGATATTATGTCTTCAGCTTATGTCATTCTGTTTACTTAAAAGTGACAAAATATGTAGCCTTTGCTAAACCCAGTTTATGAACTGCTCTTGCCTTTTGTTTTAAAAAAATTGGTTATATTTTGGGTTTAGATCTGAACAGTACCTGTTTGTGTTAATATCGGCTGATTACACGTGTATCGGCTGTTTTATGCATACCTTCCTATCTCTATGTGCTGTTCTCACATCTACCAACTGTATAGGCAAGGACTAAACCTTCTAAGGCCACCGACACTACTTCCACCTCTGACTCTGCTAAGCCAACTAGGGCTGATAAGGCTGCTGAGCTTCCACTAAGGGTCCTTCCCAGGTCAAGTTATCACCCTAGGATGACAATCGACAGAGACTCTATAATAAGCACAACTGCTGGCGATGCCCTGCTTAAGGATTTAACTGAATGTGGGCTTCTTCCTCTATTCCAATTTCATGACACCCACTACAGCAATGCATTAGCCGAAGAATTCTACACAAGGATGATCCTACCTCCTCCTCCTGCTAATGCAAACGAGCTGGTCAACCTTAGCTACATCAAGGGTTTCATCAGAGGTCACTATATCAAGTTGACCTATAAGGATGTAGGAGCAATCCTCGACCTGCCTATTGAAGGCAAGCTTGACTTGACAGATGCAGAATCGGCTTTCGCCTGGGAGATGATGAGGGGGTCTGCCCAACCTGAAAGGTTTTCTGAGATGTCCAGGAACCTGTTCCCCAAAAACGCCTATCACATCAGTCATCTGCTCGATAAGAGCATTCTGTTCAAAAATGGCGCAAGGGATATCTTTACCTCTCAGCAGCTACTGTGGACCAAAGCTGTTATTCTTCGAAAGCAACTTAACTGGGCCAAAATCATCTTCTCTATGCTATCCCAGAGTGTTGCTGACGTTCAAGCTAACCCCTCTATGCGACGACCTTTCGTACGGGTCATCAATGTCATTCTTCGCAGATATGAGGAGATTGATGAAAATGTCATCAATGACGACCTCATCAAGGTGTCCAACACCTATGTATTCACGGCCAACAACATCACCCGCTACCGGGATGATATAGCCAAAAGGACAACTGCTGCTGCTGTTGCTGCTTCTTCTACTAGTGGCACTTCTACCCAAGCCAGCAAAGTAAGAGAAATGTCTCAGACACTGGAACCGGGCTTCCTGCTGAGGAAGAGCCTAAACCCATAGGTGCTGACCTGCCTGAGGACTTTGATCTTAGCAAACTCGATCATGATCCCTATGAGCCAAATGAGTCCCCCTCCAAAAAGCCCAAACATTCCTCCACTCTCACTCTACGACTCAAGCAAAACCGCAAGTCTCGAACAAGATTTGAAGTTGAAAAGGACACCTCCACATTCAAACCCGCAGACCTATCAAAACCCAAACACAAACAGAATCTCCAGCCTACCGATGAATCCTTTGGCCTACCCCAAGTAACATCTGCCGCTCCTTCCACAACAACAGTCTCTACCCCTGCTGTTTCCCAAACTGAAGTTTCAAATCCAGCCGATCCTTCACTCACTGTTCCTCCACCAACAGTTTCCACCACATCTTTACCCTCACCCACTTCTGTCTCTTCTACTCATACTCTTTCTCAACAAAACCGTCGCATTAAAAAGAGCGCCAAGAAGAAGGTGCACTTTTCTGGAACTGTTGATCCTTCTCCTCCATCCTCACCTACTCATTCTCCTCCCATATCACCAACTCTGCCCATAAATACCTCCACCTCCCCTACTCCTTCCCTTCCGCACTCTGAATCCCTTCAAACTACACCTATCCAACAGCTTTCCACCTCACCATCATTCCCCACTCATCAGCAATCTTCAAAACGTTCTCTCTCTCCTTCTTCTGACCAGCCTCCTCCCAAACGCATCAAACCCAATCCCTACAGTCAATTCTATCCTGAAATTCAGGATCTGCTGTCGTTTAGAGACAGCAGACCTACACCCAATCCTGCTGATACCGACCCCTTCCTCTCCACTTTAGACTACCCTAAGCGACTTCCCTGCCAACCCATGTCTGCAGGAGACATCCTTTTCCAGTGGGGCGCCTATTATGACCCTCTTCCTCCTGCCTGGTCCCAGCAATTCTTCTCTCACAATTCCGCGGTTCAAGATCTCATGATCTTCCACCAATGGATTGCCATCCACAGGGATCTAGGTCTACCTCTCCCAATCAAATCAGACATCTCTCCTTTTCTCTCTCTGCCTAAACCCCCAATCTTCACACTTATCCGCTATCCTTCTGTCCTTCTTCAGCCTGTGGTCTACAACTTCTTTGATGTAGTCACCACATTTTTAGGCTTTAATCCCCTTATCCCCATTCTCTTCCGTTCACTTCACCCTACCTATATCACTCCTCCCTTTTTCATTGGCCGTCTGAGGACTCGATCCCTTGCTCCTCTCGTCCTTCCCACTTATCCTTCCCTTCGCCTGACCTACCCCAGCCAATTCCAACCCTCTACCAGCCATATTTCTCTATCCTCCGCCAGCCTTTCTCCAACATCCTCCAGCCAATCCCAGTCTTCTACCAGCCATCCTCCAACCTTCACTGACCAAGCCACCAGCAATCCTCCTCCCATCTCCACACATCCCTCTTCCTCATCTGGCCCGTCCTCTCCTCCAGCCAGCCACACTGCCCCTCCTGAATACTACCCTGCCTCGGCGGTAAATGATTTTTTGAAAAATTTTGAAGTCATATCGGTTGACCTTACCAAGGCCCTGCACCATCTGTCTGCAGATCAGTCACACATCACCCATGTCCAGGCTGACTGCATGACCCAAATCATGGAAATTTCTAAGGGTGCCAAGGCTGCCTTTGAAGCCTGTATGAAGTCCATCTCTGCCTCCCAAACTGCTTTAGCCAGCCATGTCTCCGCAACTTCCTCAGCCCACACTGCCATTTTCACCGCGAATTGGGTGAATCTATCCAAGGGACTGCGGGAGATTATTGATATGATTGACAACGGCTACAAGCATGTGCTTGCATCCCAGCGCCTGGCCAATCGTTCCGTCCATTCTTCAGTGCGTCAGACGCGCAGGATGACAGATAAGCACTATACCTTCTTTCGCAAGGGGTTCAAATCGACTGACCAACGCCTCGGCTTCATTGATACCTCGCTTGCGTCCATGAAGGAGGAGATAGCTAGACTCAACAATGATCAGCGGACTAGGCTCATTGAGCATAATGCTCTGCTCAAACAGAAGAACAACGATCTCTCCTCTGAATTGGCAGACACAAAAGAAGAGTTAGTAGAAGCCAAAGAAGAAATTGCAAGACTAAAGGCTGCTGTCGACTCTAGATGGGCATCAAGAAGCTATGGACACGCATCGAGAAGCTATGGGCAATCCTCATCTGGCAAAAGCAAAGGTCATGCACCATCTAGGTCATCCTCTCGTACCGGTAGATGAACTCTATATTTCTTTAACTTTGAAATTAAACATCTTGTTTAACTAAATTTGTCTGTTTTAAAATTTACATGCTTTATTATGATCTGCTTATTCTGTGATTGCATGAAATTTAAACCACTGGTTTAAAGACATGTCTTATATATTGCCTATTCTGCCTATCTGCATGTCTTTAAATTCAGCTTCATTACAAGTGTCCTATGCTTATATTTACTATTTGAAAACACTTTGTAATGCTTGAATACAATGACCTCTTTATAAGTTCATCTAGGGCATGCTTATTTAATATATCAGTCTTGCAAAGCATGTTATTACTAGACTTGAACATGGTCAGCTGATATTGTATTCGTAGGGTCATGGACTCAAGCAAATAGGAGGAGATTGTTGTAGTTAGTCTAGATTTGCTTGAATCCATAACCTAAGTCTAAGACAAGGTGACTAATGGGCTTGCGTGTCTGTTAGTGTGGCAACTTGTACTTAGGCATAGCTTGAATAGCTTAGGGTTGCTTTTTGTATAAATCTTGAAGAAGATAGCCTATAGGACATCGGACGTCCTCTGCAATAGGCATATAATGCATCAGCAGTCTTCCTTTGGATATCGGACAAGCTCGTATCAGTAAAGCTTCATCAGCAATGTTGAAGACCCCAAGAACGACCGATAGTCATCTGCCGAAGACATGTCCTAACTTGAAGACCTCATTAATTGCGAGGCAACGTTAAACTGCAACTGTCATTTAATGAAGATTTCCATTCTTGGCATATACTCAGAAAAGGACATTCCTCCTGCAAGCGCAGACTGCCTATTTTTGGCAAAGTGTCAGAAGACAGACTGCTAGTTGCAGGACAGCCTATCAGGAGTCAACAACCAGATTAGAGCATTAATTGCTCTTAAATTCAAGTTTGAAAATCACTAACGGCTCCAAGCTTCCTCCTGCATATAAAAGGAGACTTCATTGCTGCATTCAACACTCTTCAACTACCCCAACTACTGAATCTCCATTGTCTTCAAGTTCTTAAAAGCTTAAACGTCCTATCTGTATACATTTATTAAAGAGCTTCATACTTAGACGTTTAGTCCATTAAAAGCTCTTCATTGATTGCAACACCTAGCTTTTCATAGCTCACGAGAATTGTATCTTAGTGATATCAATTCTCCCACACAAACACTTGGTCAACAAAATTTTTGTACACAATCCATTAGAGATTTATTTTGTAAATTATCTAGTGGTAAAACATAGTACACGATTTTCAAATCCAGAGTTGACCACTTTGGTTATGGACGTAGCACTTATTTATAAGTGTGAACCATATTAAAATCTCTATCTACTTGTGTGTGTGATTGATAATTGTTTGTGTTGCTTTAAATTTCCAGATTTCCAAACTGTTAAGAACTGCTGATCTTGACTTGTGAAGATCAGCCATTCTCAACTTGTCCTATACTTCACAAGACTTCCGCCTGCAAATGTTTTCAAACTTAAAGTGAAGTAGATTTTTGAATCATTTTTCAAAATTTAGAGATAGGCTATTCAACCCCCCCCCTTCTAGCCTATCGTGAGCAACCTTGGACCTAACACTGTCCATCCTTCATTGAAGCCTACAAATATTGCTGAGGAAGAAGAGTTATCAGTACTTGAGAGTGAGGTCAAAAAGGATTGCAAATTATCCTTATACTGGAGTTAAGACTAAGCTTTAACAAAACTTAGTAGCATCTCCAGCATAAGGATATATAGTTTTCAACCCTTTTGAGCTCACCCTCAAGTGCTGAAAACTCTTCTTCCTCAGCAATATTTGTAGGCATCAATGAAAGGACGGACAGCTATCAATGACATCAAGAATTCCTCTTTTAAAAAACTACGCTGTCCTTGGATGCTTTCAAGAATTCCTCTTCTTAAATAATCTTAATTTGGCAGAAAAGATAAATGACGACGTACATATATTTTATCAAGAAATTTGTCAACGACGAATGGAAGAGGTACTTCAATTGAAGGATCTCCTATCTTGAATCCATTAAACCTACATTGATGTGGGAAATTCGGGACGATCACCTTGAGAGATGGGTTGACGAGAATATGATGATAGATACTGATTATAAATAGTCATAACGAGTTAAATAGGGTTTAAGGTATAGGGTATATAGGGTTTATTAGGGTTTAGGGTTTAGATATGGTTTATGGTTTAGATAAGGTTTAGGGGGTTTAGGTAGGGTTTAGTGTTTAGATATGGTTTAGGGGGTTTAGATAGGGTTTGGTGTTTAGGGTTTAGATATGGTTTAGGGTTTAGATAGGGTTTAGGGTAGGGTTTAGATAGGGTTTAGGTATGGTTTAGGGTTTAAATAGGGATTAGGGTAGGGTTTAGATAGTGTTTAGGGTTTAAATAGGGATTAGGGTTTAGATATGGTTTAGGGGGTTTAGATAGGGTTTAGTGTTTTGATATGGTTTAGGGTTTAGATAGGGTTTAGTGTTTAGGGTTTAGATATGGTTTAGGGTTTAGATAAGGTTTAGGGTAGGGTTTAGACAGGGTTTAGATAGGGTTTAGATATGGTTAAGATATGGTTTAGGGTTTAAATATTACGAAATTAATCTAGTAGTGTTAGTCACCGTTTATTTAAAATGCTTAGAACTATATATATATTGTTCGCATACACGCTTATTCGATCACTTTATTTTCTTATTATATCCTAAGATATCAAAAATCCCTACCAAATAAATTGCATATAAATCTAATACATTAAGACATTTATAATATAAAAATATTCTACAAATTACAAAAATAACATAAATATCACAACTAGAAACAAATAACATAAATTTAACAAATACAATATCACAAAAAAGCATCCATAAAATAACATAAACAAAATAGCATACAAACCTAATAATAAAAATTAATTTAAAACTATGCATACAAATATAAAAAAAATATTGATTTTTTCAATACAAATATAAAAAAAACAACATGAATACAGATTAAAACACAAATATAAAAAAACATGCATACAAATAACACAAATAAACAATACAGATATTTTTTACAGATTTATAAATAGCAAACAAATTATCTTAAAATAATAAACAGATATTTTTTACAGATTTATAAATAGCAAATAAATTATCTTAAAATAAGAAAAATTAACATAATAGCATACAAATTAATAAACTAACTTAAATTAACAAATACAATATCAAAAAAATTCAAAAATACAAAAAAATACAAAAAAAGGTAAAAATTACTATAAAATTGGAGAGAGAGGGGGCTGGCGGCGGCGGTGCGGTGGCTTGGCGGCGGCAGTAAGTCGGCTCGACGGCGGCAGAGACGCAATCTGTTCAGAGAGAGAGTGTGTGTGAGAGAGAGATTATAATTTTTAAACAAAACAGGGAAAATGAAGCTGAAAATTACTAATTACCGGCGGCGTAGTTTAAAACGGTGTGACGGGGAAGGGCAACGGCGATGCGATGGCTGAGGGTCGACGGAGGCGGTGGTGGATAGTGTGCATGTGAGGGGAGAGAGAGAGTAAGAGAGAGAGAGAGAGAGAGAGAGAGAGAGAGAGAGAGAGAGAGGGAGTGGGGAAATGTTCAATTTGGTTTTTTTTTTCAATTTACTGTTGGAGCTCCGACAGTAATTGTCATTTAAATTACTGTTGGAATATCCGACAGTAATTGATGTATCTCCAACAGTAAAGCGCATTTAAATTACTGTCGAAGGTAATTACTGTCGGAATATCCGACAGTAATTTAAGTCACAATTTTCTGGCGGTTGAAAAAGGAATATTCAAAGAATATTTTTGTAATTATTGTCAGATTATTTTTGTTGGATTCGTCCGACAGTAATTACTGTCGGATGAAATGGGAATATTCGAAGAATATTCCTGTATTACTATCGGACTAGTTATTGTCGGATGTATTCCGACAGAATTTATTATCCCGCCAACAAATTGAAAATTACTGTCGGATATCCAACAGTAATTTCAAAATATCCGACAGTAATTACTCCGACAGTAATTAGCGTGTTTCTAGTAGTATATGTTCAACATTATTATCATGTTCTTTGAGTCTCTCACTAAGGTGCTTCCAATCTCTAAATCCATCATTTGCCAATGCACTTTGTTTCTATTAGATTTGAACACTTTGCAACAAAAACAATATACTTTATCAACATGTTTAGAGTAAACCAACCATTTTCTATCGCTAGTCTCTCCATTACTCAATTTTCTAGAATAAGAAGAATATGAAAAAGACCGAGAAGTATTGTCTAAAGGAAACACGAGATTCATTTCCCTTTGAGCCCCCTTTTCAACTAAAATATCCCTTGTTTTATCATCAATATTATCCCAATTTCTAGGATCATAAATATCAAATGAAAGAACAGATTGCTCATCCACTATCAAATTTTCTAAATTGGATGTATTTGGGACATGATCATGCTCACTCAAATTAACAACATCCTCATCCACATGATTATGAATCTCATCACTTAAATTTTGCACCGGTTGTTCAAGATTACCCTCACCTAATTCCTCAGAATTCTCACTAGAAGGGCCTACTATTTTAACAAATTTATCAATGGCTTCTTTTTGGGATTCTATTAACTGTTCCGTTATTTTTTTTTCTTTTTTCACTTCCCGATAAATATTTTTTAGGCAACATTATATAATTGATAAATCAATACCAAAAAAATTAGACTAGAAAATGAACGAAAGCACCTGTATTTCCAAGAAAAAACAAGGCCAGCTTTTTTAAAAAAATTTCAAACTCTCTATTCAACCGTGTACGGTGTACCTACATTCGAAATCAAACAAATTATATTAATCTGATCTCATGTCTCTAAGAAATTAAATTGAAAAAAATTCGAATTACACCATCACGGCATCACCATAATAAGTCATAAACTCAGTAATTTATAAATTATAATTATTAACCAAGTGGTCCAAGTCGAAGAGTGAAGTCTAACACACACACACGAGTAATACACACATAACACACACAATATGAGATATGATGTAATACATTACACAAGCTCACACAGTATAACAGTAACACATTACACACACCCACACGCACATGCATACATATACACACACATACACTGACACACACACACACACACAATAACATTAACACCACGAGTCTATGAGTCACACACACACACATAGTGACTCAAATTTAGAAATTCGAAATTCGAAATCAATTTTTGAGTTTTCTATTTCTCACCTTAAAATTTCTGATTTCTCAAACCTTTACAACCTCTTTGTGAATTGTGATGCTATTTCTCAAAACTTAAGCTGAGCAACTATGATGAATTGTCAGAATTGAATGAAGATTGAAGGATTAAAGAATTTTAGAGACTAAATTTTAATTTGGGAGGAGGAACTCAAGGAGAGTTTTAGAGAATTTTACTCTTTCCGTTCTGTCGTTCTGCGAGTGCGATGGCCGATGAGATGACGGTTTGTTTGGTTTTTCCATGACTAAACAAAATGGCGCCCTAAATTCCAGCATTTTTTTCTTTTCTGATATTTTTTAAACACAAATTAAACTGATACTTCTAATTTTCCAGTTTGGGCCTCAGCTTAGGTAGTATTTTGGGCCTCAGCTTGGTTCTACCTATATATTACTATAACATATCTAATAAATTTTGGCCCCCTTACTAATTTGGGCCCGAGCCAGGTGCCCAGCCTGCCCTTGCCTTGGGCTAGCCCTGACCTTAACATCATTATGACTTGTTAAATTCTTCATTGCCTCAACTGCCTCGGTTACCCATTCATTGATTTAAGAATCTGTCACTTCATTTAGTTGAATCTTTGCTTTCTTGATTTGAGCAGTTACCAAATTTATGGCCAACTCGCTCTCATCTATAGTTAGTATATTGGTGACCCAAAAAATATTTCCCATGGAGCTTTCATGCAATGGGTTGACCATTCTATTGTGCAAGTAAACCATATTTCTTAAATCAAACGCCTTGGCGGAGTTACGTGAATTAGCCTTTGCTGCCCGCACAGCACATTGATAGAGTACAATTAGTCAAGTACATCAGACTTCCAATTATCCTTGCATATTTTTGTGGAGAAAATAGTTCTCCCCTATTCTTGGCTAAGTGTAGACTCAAGTCTACTAGTGTCTTAGCCGGAGGGATGTCAAACACATTGAATTTCTGAAGAACATTTTCAACGTAATGGGATTGCAATAAGACTATTCCATCAGATGTTCTAGAGATCTTCATCCGTAATATAACATCAGCTAGTCTTATATCTTTCATGTCAAAAAGTTTCTTTAACATGTTTTTAGTATTCATGATTAAATCATGAGCATTTCCCATTATTAACATGTCATCTACATAAAGACATATAATGATATAAGTATTGGCTGTACTCTTAATTAAGACACACTTGCCACAGTCATTAATTTTGAAATCATTTGACAACATCATTCGATCAAATTTTTCATGCCATTGTTTAGGTGCTTGTTTTAGTCCATACAATGACTTTATAAGTTTACACACATTTTGCTCTTTTCCAGGGGCAACAAACCCCTTGGGTTGTTCCATATAAATCTTCTCGTCCAGTTTTCCATTTAAGAAGGTTGTGTTTATGTCCATTTGATGTATCTCAAGGTTATGCAAAGCTGCAATAGCAATGAAAACACGAATGGACGTAATTCTCATGACAGGAGAATATGTATCGAAGACGTCATAACCCTCATTCTTTTTAAATCCTTTGGCTACCAGTCGGGCTTTGAACTTGTCGAAAGATCCATCTGCCTTATACTTCCTTTTAAGGATCCATTTGCATCCCAACGATTTGCATCCTGGAGGGAGATCAACCAACTCCCAAGTATTATTGTGCATTATGGATAATATTTCACTACTTATAGCTTCTTTCAAGAACGGAGCATCTGGACTGGATAAAGCTTCTTGAACAATTCTAGGTTTATTTTCTATCATGTAAGATAAAAAATCAGGACCAAAAGATTTAGCAACTCTTGTCCTCTTACTGTGCCTCGGTTCTTCTTCTTCTTCTTGAGATGAACTGTTTGCATTCTCATAAGTTCTTTTACTAGAACTTGCTTCTTTCCTTTCGCTGCAAGGAAATATATTTTCAAAGAATACCGCATTTCTTGATTCTATCGTCATTCCTTCAGTCATGTCAGGAATTTCTAATTTGTGCACTATAAATTGATATGCACTACTATTGCTTGCGTATCAAATGAAAATGCAGTCAATCGTTTTAGGTCTGATTCTGACTTGTTTAGGCTTATGTATTTCAACCTTAGCCAGACACCCCCAAACTTTAAGGTATTTATAAGATGGCTGTCGACCGTTCCATAACTCGTATGGAGTCTTATCTTTACCTTTGTGTGGTAAGTTATTAAGAATATAGTTTACTGAAAGAATGACTTGCCCCTTACAAGTTTTAGGGTAAACTAGAACTTATCAACATCACATTCATCATCTCTTTAAGAGTACGATTCTTGTGTTCAGCAACTCCATTTGATTGAGGAGAATACAAAGCTATTGTTGGATGAATTATGTCAGATTCCCAACATAAGTCTTCAAATGGAGCAACATATTCTCCACCTCTATCACTACAAATCTTCTTAATTGTTAAATTAAGTTGATTATCTACTTCATTCTTATAAGTCTTCAAAGCTTCTAAAGCTTCATCTTTACTTTTCAAGAGATATACATAATAATATCTAGTACAATCGTCAATAAAAGTAATAAAATACTTTTTCCCACCTCAAGTTTGCACAAATTTTAAATCACATATATTGGTGTGAATTAATTCAAGAGATGTCGTGTTTCTTATTACTGAAGGAAATGGTACTTTTGTCATTTTCGTTTCAATGCATATTTCACACTTGTCATGTGAATCAGTTTTAGACATAGGTATTAAATCTAAATTCATTATCTTCTTAATTGTGTTGAAATTTGCGTGTCCTAATCTATCATGCCATATATTAGAACTATCCAACAAGTAAACATAAGAAACATCTATTTCTTCGCCTTAGGGCAGTAAACATTCATTACATTTATTTTGAAGAGTCCTTTATCAAGGTTCCCTTTCCCAATAAATAGACCATTTTTGGTCAAAACAAATTTGTCCGGCTTAAAAACTAGTCTAAATCTAGCCTTACATAACAGGGGATCAGATACCAAGTTCTTGCGAATGTCTGGGACATGCAGCACATCCACCAATGTTAGCTACTTGTTGGAAGTCATCTTAAGCACCACCTTTCGAAGTCCAACGACGTTAGAAGTCAAGGAGTTTCCATGAACAATTTTCTTCCACCGATATGAGTGTAGGATGAGAAAGCCTCCTTGTTAGCACAAATGTGGGGAGTAACTGTAGTGTCTATCCACCATTCTCTTGGGTTATCTTCCAACTTTGCAATGTTAGCTTCTAACACCACTACAGTTAGATCGAGCATATCATCGTCCTCTATCACATTGGTATGATTCTATTTTCCTTTCTATTTGTCCTTTTTTGAAAGTCGACAATCCTTAGCCATGTGATTTGGTTTGCCACAGTTGTAGCAATCTCCCTTGAACTTCTTCGTAGTTCCCTGTTTGGCATTTCCAGTGTGCTTCATCTTGTTACTGGTACTTGATTCATCGATATGGACTTTGGCCTCCATCCTAGCCTTGTTGGACTTTCCTTCAGTTTTGCAGTTGCATTCCTCAATCTGAAGTCGAAATATCAAATCTTCAAGCTCCATTTCCTTTCGTTTGACCTTGAGGTAATTCTTAAAGTCTTTCCACATCGGTGGTAATTTTTCAATAATAAAAGCCACTTGGAAGTATTCATTCAGTATCATCCCTTCAGATGCTAAACCATGAAGTATGAGCTGAATCTCTCGCACTTGACGTTCCATCGATTTCGAGTCAAACATTTTATAATCAAGAAATTTTCCAATGAGAAATTTCTTTGATCCAACATCTTCTATTTTGTATTTCTTTTCCAAAGAGTTCCATAACTCGTTGGAAGTTTTGACTTCACAGTATATATTATGGAGTTCATCATCTAATCCATTCAAGAAGTAGTTCCTACATAGAAAGTAGCTGTGATGCCAAGCATCGGTAGCTATACGCTTTTTTGTATTGGTATCATTTTCTGGAACTGTAGGGGGGCTCCTCTTTAAAGAACCTTTGCAGACTAAGAGTAGTGAGGTAGAGGTAGAAGAGCATTTTTTGTTGCCATTACTTAAAGTCCTTACCTGTGAACTTGGACAGTTTCTCACCATATGCGGGGTCAGTAGGAACAGGAGTAGGAAAATAAGTAGAAGTAGAAGTAGCAGAAGCAGAAGCAGATGCAGGAGTAGCCATTGTTTCGGTTGCCATTTCCAAGAAAGCAAAATTTCGTCTTGCAATTGTAGGAAAAGAGTACTACGTTTTCTTGAAAATTAAATAATTACAACAGAAAAGGAGATGAAGAAGAATTAAATTACAATTTATTTAATTGAAGTCAAGGCTTGTGTTGGACACAATCTTCGCAAGACGAAATTACCCCGTACTAGTGCTAACAGTTCTTGGCAACTGTCCCTTAGATGCTACAACTTTTCAATCGGTGTAGGCAGCACTTTATTACGTAGATTCCAGCGAACTGATCGGTGTTTCAGAACTTTCAAGACTCGAGAAGGAATTAATGCAGCAATATGATAATTCTTACATAATAAATTATATGCTCAGGATTTTGGTGTAATGAACTGGCAAACTGGGGGGGGGGTCTATTTATATATATTGAAGAGTTGTGGTGCCTTTCTGTGAATAGGCACACCGATCGTGTGAGTGCGATTTAGTGGACCAGTCCGCACACTAACTACTACGTAATCGACCCAACTGCACACATTCGACCAGTCATGAATCTAACTGTCGAACCGCTTGGATCTAACCACTCGAACCGACCATAACGCCTTGAGCTAACTGAGCTAGACAAAATTTTAAGGCTCATTAGCTCCTAGGGACGATGTATACATGCGAAGTGCATAATGCGTCTCTAAAGCGCCCATTGCGACCTGTGTGTGTACGTGTGCACTCGAACTCGAGTTCGGATAGTGCGAAGCACCATCCTCGTAGCTGCTTGTGCTAGGTGAAGGCTAGCCCAAGAGACACCACCAGGTTGGACCTTGGAGGAGAATACTTGAATGCTTCCTCTTGTAGTGGGACATTTAATAAAGTGTATTTAATCACCTATTTTATTCAATGTGGGATATGACTTTTCATATTCTCATAACTCTTCAAATACCAATGTTAAGTTGCATACTTTAAGCATTAATATCTCATTCACCCGAAATTGGTTTTGAGATAGTATATATAATAACTTAATCTACCCGAAATTTAGATCTCATTTTTGCAACTTGTTTCCATTTTCAATAAATGTAATCAAACTAGAAACTTAGTCAAACATTGGTAAAACACCAATTATTGAAACCAATTTCCAACACTCACTCTCATCTATAGTTAGTATATTGGTGACCCAAAAATATTTCCCATGGAGGTTTCAGGCAATGGGTTGACCATATTTCTTAAAACAACTCCCAAGTGTTATTGCGCAAGTTCACCATATTTTTTAAAACAAACACCTTGGTGGGGTTACTTGAATTAGCCTTTGTTGCCCTCGCGAACATTGATAAAGTAGTGCCGTGAGAAGTTCAACCCTTGTAGGAATCATCGTTGCCGTCTCATTTTTGACAACATTGGCCTTGAATTGCACTATTTTTGAGTTGGGGAACACAAATTTCTTGGGGACATGCATTTTAGTCCCTATGTTGGGCACAACCTTCACGATCAAGGCACCAATGACATTTGGGGAGGAAATGAAATGAGGAGACAATACTAGTGCCTATTCATCACCCGAGTTTCTTCGGTCTTCGTGGCCCAATAAGCGAGGAAACCGAACAAAGTACATGTATCTTCGACCTTATGGGACATCGACATTGCTAAAGCTAATCCCCGTAAGAAAAATAGCTAAGTTGAACCACCACTTGCCTACAAGAAGCTTCATAACCGTCTCCCCACAATCTACCAATGGGAAGGAATTGATCTAGTAGCTGGTACTCCAATTTATGGAGATGCACGACATCCGATAGTCGGGCATTAATTCGAGCTTCCAAAAACTCGACTCCCTCATCGTTAAAATCCACATGGGCTCCATCCATGAGTCTCCCAGCAAATAGATAGTATTGAGCCAAGGTTTGAGATAAGGACTTCTTGAGTTGGGTTGCTCTCTCATGAGGGCTACTAGTACCACAATTGTTTGGGTAAAATACAACACCGGGCATGTAGATGGAAGGAGCCAATTGATCAAGCAATGAAATATTGTATGTTTTGAAAAAGGAAGGGGTTAGAGATAAAAGTTTAACGGTTTCCATTGAGATTAAAGTGTGAATTAGGGGACCCTTTGTCATCCTCACTATGACTCAAAAGTCCTCAAATATTTGTTTCCTTAGCTAATTCGCACTTCGAAAGTGGGATGGACCTTTCATTTTGTATTTTTTGCTTAATATATACTTTGGAAACAGCCTTGCTGATGTGATTCCAAGATCGTTGA
This sequence comes from Platycodon grandiflorus, assembly GCA_016624345.1. Lineage (NCBI taxonomy): Eukaryota > Viridiplantae > Streptophyta > Magnoliopsida > Asterales > Campanulaceae > Platycodon > Platycodon grandiflorus. The sequence goes on from CM028362.1 coordinate 53,874,412, forward strand.
CAAAGGAAACCTAACCATGAACACGTATTGAAATAGAAAACAACGAATCAAAACTAAAGATAGGGAGATTCCCTCAACCCTAGGGCGGATTTAATCCTTAGTACCTTGGGGTGCAACCTTGACCCTCTAATCACAATTGATTAGGAACCAAGACTACGGAACGCCATAAGCCTGCAACTCAACAAACTTGATAAGTTCAAGGGTTTGAGAATTCTAATCCAAGAAATCTCTCAAAAGCTCGCAATATAGTGAAAACTCAAATCAATTTAATCATATATCAAAAGTTATAAATCCAATGCGTAGACGGCTTTTATATAGGCTGGAAACAAACCTACTACAACCCTAAAAACATTCAGAAATGAAACCCCTAAGAAATAGCATAAAACCCTACTTTAAAAAAAGAGAAAATAACAAAATCCCGTCGCCGGCGCTCTAGGGCGTGCATATGGTCTTGCTAAGGCGTGGACCTCCCAGAACTTTTAGCTTAAAAATGTTTAATTTAAGTAAAAATGAAAAATTTAGAAAACACTGCATGGCATGGCCGCATGGCATGTCCGGTGTGACAACTCAATGCTTAAAATCCACTGTTCATGACAGAGCGACCCTAGGCACAAGCGCTCTATTCTGGAAAAATTTTGTTTTGTTGATTTTGATGTTATTAAGGCCTCCAATGCGCAAATGAGCCTCCCTTCCTTGCCTTGAACATCCTTGGTTATTATGAGAGCTTCAAGAACATGTGTGAATGACTTCTCTTGGGCCTCGAATGGGCTTGAATGACTTTGGACCCAAACCATCATAATTGAATCATTTGACTTGGGCCTTGATTAGTGGCTTCATCCACGATTCTCATCATTCCCTCCTTCTTCGAAAGGATTCATCCTCGAATCACCAACATCGAAAGGACGCGAATCAGTAATAGAGAAATATGCACTAATATCATCCTTACCAATCAATTCTTTCTTGAAGTCATTGTCATCCATATGCTTCGCCATGATCTTTGCCTTATCCTGTGAAAGAATTTCAACAAAATTATGCAAAGCAAGATGATCAAGTTTATTAATGCATAACAAATCCACAATCCAAGGAGACAATATCCTAGTCATGCGCGGTAAGGAAACATTAATCCTTAAGAACAAAATCTCCACATGCTTAGGAAATTAAATACATCTAAACTGTAACACCCACATCATTCATAACATTTGTGTGCATCGTGTTTGTTTACTTTATTTAGTATCATGGTCATTTCATGTATCATCTTCAACCTAGTGTGTTTGCATTTGAGTTGATTTCATACTTCTCATATGACTTGTATTATATTTAAATCCTTGAGATCATTGGTACTTGTTTTGGATTTGCATTCTTACCCTTGTTATGGGTTGTTTTGGAAGAGTTTCGATTGTATTTGGACTTGGTTTGAGACTCGTGTAATCTTAGGATGACTTGGGAGTGTTTTGGAATCACTTTGGAATGGTTTAAAGACTTTTTGACTTTAACCAGTCGTTATGCAGTCGTATAGTGCGACCTAGCATAGAATCCTAAAGTTTTTGGATTTCATGCAGCCGTATAAGGCGCCCGCATAAGAGCTATGTGACCATATAGAGCGGCCGCATAACGTCAGGCTCTGCTTTGTTGTCTGACGAACTTTTAAATGAATTGACCATTTGATTTGCATCCAAGGGCTGAGACTTGGACAGATTTTGGGACTCTTAAACCAGGCTTAGAGAGACTCCTTAAACACCATGGAAGAGCTGAAATACTCCTCATTTCACCATTGTCATCTTTAAAACTTAGAGAGAGAGTTGAGAGAATTCTTGAGAGAGAAAGTGAGCTAGATTGCTCATTTGTGATCCAAATCACGATCTGACTTCACCAATGTGTAGCTGTGGACTAGGAGAGCACATCCCTTGAGTTGCATGTTGATTATCTAGAGTTTTTCTTGGTTGATTTCATCAAGAGGTAAACTACTACCCCTCTCCTCCTCTATTTATGTCTTGTATGACATCCTAGCCTTGTAAAATGGCATTTATATGTTGAAATCAACATGTTTGAGTATGTTTTAGTGTTGAGCCATGTTAAATTCGTGGATGACATGTTTTACTTGTTGAAAGACTTATTTTGTCTTGGTTGATACATATAGAAATGGTATCATTTGTTAATCTTAAAGTATAAAAGGTTTCTCTTCGATTCGAACTCATTAGAAACAAATAATGACTCTAACAGAGTTGAATAGGTTTTTATAATTGATGAGACCATGTGTGTGACTTGGGGATTTCATTGTGATACGAGAGTTTTGTCGGGAAAATTAGTTACCCGAAATTATGTATGATGTTGTTGCATGTTTAATTCTCGTAAATATTATGAAATAGTTGATTATGTGAGTAGGATTATTATGACCTATTTGAGACATTCATGTTAAATGACGTTGCACTCCCTATCTTGGAGTTTGATTTGTTGTTGAGAATGTCAAGTAAACATCTACTTGTACATTTGTTATGTCCATGGATTATTTGTTGGCGGTGTATTGACGCTCGATTATTACGAGAGCCGGGGCTACATAATAATTAATGGCCAATACACTGGGCCTCGCCTTACCGTTGGCCGCGGTAGGGGCATAGGACCATTTGTTGTGTGGAATAAACGCAACCTTGGTAAGCTATTCCGTGGTTGAGTCTTGGGTCTTAGGGACCAAGATCACTCGTCGACGTGAATACAGAAAATGGTTCACACAGAATTGGTTTTGTTAACGGTTTTGATTCGTCGATCGAGCACGTCAACAACGGCTCCTACATTGGTATATTATATGTTGGTTGGTTGGAAGTATTGGGTATATTGGAGGTATACCTCAATATAGTATCCTTTTAAAAGTGTTTACATATCGCACTTATGTGGTTCCTACATATACGAATGTTGGTCATGATTTCCAACTGGTATGGGTCGGTTGGCGATTGTTGAGCCTCTCGTGTAGTGTAGGGTAATTGTGTTATTATTATGAGATGTTTATTATGCTATGCCTTGAGATTAATATATCTTGCTATAGCTTGTATTACTTGTTGTTAGGAATATGCCTGTAAATCAGCTGATATATATGTATGCATATTCCAACACAGTGATTTGCTTGTTCCCATTACAACGCATGTTTCACAAGTGGCTAAAAGGGCTGCGTACCGGTTAGTGTGGCAGCTTGTTGAAACAATGCATAGGTCACTAGACTAGGAAGTCTTTGTACATATCCGAGTCTTTGTCCTACCAGAATGATGACAAACCTTCATATGAATCAAGCTCTTCAAATTGCCGGTGACGTGACTATCGGCGGATGTCTCATAGCGACATTTCCCTTACTATGACGCCTAAATAGCCATCTCTACATCGCGGTTCTATATCGGCAGATTCTCGTATCCGCCAAAGCACTTCATCAGAACAACTGCAGAGAAGCTATTTATTCAAGAGGAACATCGTGACCATCAGCGGTTTCTACATCAGCAGTTCTATAATGGCAGATCTCAGAAATCGGCCATATCTCTCATCGAACAGCTGCCAGAAACCGTAAGATCACGAGATACATCGGTCGTTACTCAACGCACTTCAAGCCAAAATAGATCCGTTACAAGATCGTCGACAAATCCAAGATACGCATCGATGTGCGCCTTCACGTTTATCCAATAGACATTTCCTCTTCGAGCGGTGTTCGCGGTCTTCAAAGCTTCATTTCCGAGAAAAGGCCAAGCACGGGGCGCGCACTCGGTCAAAGCAATGATACGTCCACATCAATCAAGCGCATCCAGGCTAAGCTCGACACGTCCAACTATGTCCGGCGTGTCACGGATCATCTTCAAGACTCAAACCTAAGCGAAGGTCTTTGCCCAACAAATCCAAAAATGTACTGCATTATGAGATTCAGATCACCAACGGGCATAAACCTATTCAATACTCCAACGGTCACCTCTTCTTCTCCGGCTATATAAGAAGACTCTCATCCTCATTTCAAAACAGCACAAGAGAGAGAGCACAAGCACTAGAACACACAAATTGTGTATGCTTATGCTTGAGAAAGGTTGTGGTATTGATCTTCATTTCTTCAATCGAACCACTCCTTGAGTGAGAAATCACAAGTGTAAGAACAAACACTTTGTGAGAGAGAGAAGAAAATCCAAAAGGCGAGAAGCTCGCTTGATCAACAACCTTGTTGTTGATTTGAGTTCTTCTTCCTTCGAAGAACTCGGTCTCTTGATGGCCTCAACTTCATCATCCAGAAAGAGACCAAGTATCTTACGGTCGTTGAAGCGGATCAAGCTTGAAGATGTCCGATGAAGAGCGAACTTACATGTCAGATTGCATTCATATCGGCGGACTTATACTACATTATAAGCGTGCCGATTGTGCAATAAGGTGTCATCATATTTGGTCGAGTGCTTAGCACTCGGTTGTTCAAATACTTGCTATTTGAACAACTCCTAATATTCTCTTCTCACAACAAATATATCGAGTTGAAACTACGGGAAGATGTCTTAATAAATATTAAGTACATCTTCTAATGTATTTCGATATATTTGATTTCGCTTTCTTCATTTCTCCTTCTTTTTCCTAAGGAGATTGCTAGGATAGAGAGTCTAGGTTGATGTACTAAGCATGTTTGCCTTTGAGCAAACCTCTCTGAATTTTAATATAAATATATATATTTGTTACATTCAGCCTTGATTTCTCTTTCTTGTATAATTTGCTTTATCATGTGCAATCTGTTTAAGGAAAGTAAATGATGCATCTAATACAGATTATAGTCAACTGTCAAGTTCTCTTTCATATCAAATCTTCTGATTACTTTAATCTAAATTGTTAAACTTATCTTTGTTTATTCTTCCTTTGCTCAAACTCATTTCCATCGCTAAGTTCAACATATATCTTCCAAGCATGTTTCATATCTGCGATTGAATGTCCATGATCTACATCTGCTGATCTAGGATGTCCTATGTTTCTAACTTCGGCTAAGCAGTTACGATAAGGAAGATGATAAACTTGTATTAATCATTTCATCTACTCCTCAATTTTTAAATGTTAAAAATTGGATGAAATTTTTATTACATACTGTATAGGCTATTCACCCCCCCTCTAGCCTATACACTGAGCAACCCTCGGACCTAACAATTGGTATCAGAGCCAGTACTCTGTAAACCTTATTTCAGGCTTAATAACCTGAGAGTTTAGATCCTGCTCAGATTAGATGCATAGTCAAAAGGAGTCTTTTCAAAATCTTTTATCCACAAAACCTTTTGACCGAGAATCACGAAAGCCTTTTGAAAACCATCTTCAAATCAAAATAAATTTTGTTTTCAAAAACATGTGAGAAAGAGTATTGTGATGACAATGTGTTCACTATAAGAAAATTTATCATATATCAGAATTACATTGATATTGTGAAGAGAAGTATTATAGTGGAGGTTGACTTGCTAAGGATTATGCATGTTTCATAAATTTGTTCTTAAATCTTGGTATCTTCTTTGGCAAATGGGTTAAACTCATATTTGATAGATGAATTACTTAGAATCCCTTCCAAAAACATGCTCTCTTGACATAAGGCTAACGATTGTTCCAATCCAACACCTTCTCAAGAAAACTTTTTATAAAAGTTTAGAGCAGAGGAAATAAGAAGAGTTTCAAAGAAAATTCAAAGGAAATCAAAGATATGTCATCTTCAAAATCACGAGATTGTAAGTTCTTGGCCTAAGGACATCAATGATGAATTTGTCTTCCTTCAATGAAAAGCCTCACCGAGCAAGAATACACTCAAAGAACCTATGCTCATTAGAACCGGTGCTTCAATGACTATGAGCAGACGCGTTCAAAGAGTTTAATGAGGAAGTAACCCCACTCCTAATTTCTTAACACTTTGGGTTACACTTATAAGTTGTATTTTGAATAATTATTCTTTTGTCATGCTTATTAAGTCTCATTTGTATTATTGGATTACTAGAGCTATCTTTAGCTCATAAATGTTGCTAATTTTCTCTATGAGTACTTTGGGGAACTCATATGACGAAAAGGTCAATCATGCAACACCTCTCTCCATCGGAGATAGTAACATGGCTCGATTCATGAAGGCTGCGATCACTCATGAGAATTCACTCATGTCCTTCACTCACTCAAGGTCAAAATCTTCACCGCTGGACTTTACAACAATGAAGTGAAAAATCACGATAAGTCCAAAGGAGTTGATAAAGACCCTCTCTCATGCCTATACAAAAGTTAGCTATTTGCTTTCTAATGACTGTGCTCATGTCTTTGAACTAATATGCTCATACATATCATCGACAATAATGCATAATAACCCGTCATACTGCACTTTTATTGATATATATTGATTGTATGATTTGTTTTATGCAAATGGTTTTCAAAAACAAATCGGCATTTTTCCTATCATGGTTTCAAATGTTTTTTCGAAAACCCCGTAGTTGGTGAATTTCCACATCGCCAACCAACACTTCATAAGCTCGGTTGTATGTGCTGACTTATAGAAGTAAAAACCCTTTAAAGACCTACTCTCTCAAGTCTATTAAAGGTGGAGGCACACTTTTCGAAGTTTGAGCTTCGATTAAAGTTAAGACTATTTTCAAAATCTTGGAAAACGACAAGACAGTCAACATCAATCCTTACCAAGAATCTTGAGAATATCTAGACTTCACGACCTATCCTCGCCAAGGCGTGATCGAAGGACAACTCAACAGTAATGCTTCATTATTGAGTATCCTTCAGTCTAACCTCCGTGAGTATAAGTAGAGCTCCTTCTTCATTCAATCTCTACTGTGACAAAACTCACAAACTGCCTATAGATTACACTAGTTACAAATCGATGATTCAAAATCTCACAAATGTTACTAAACCCAAGTCCTAAGATTGGATCAAGACAATTCCTCAACAACTGGGTATGATTTCTTCATATTCATTCGAGTTGTTTCGATTTTATTTGTTATTTCACAAGAGCTAATCTAAATTTCTCTCAATAATGTATCCAAACATCGTGAAAATCATTTTCTAAAATCCTTTCTTATTCACGGTTACCAAGCATGAGAGAAATTGCATCAAGTCTTGTGTATCGAAATCATTAATTATGGTTCCACAGTCTTGTTGAGAAAACAATTGATAAAAAGATCTTCTTTTGTCTCGTCAGATAATCATAGAAGTTTGCCATCAAGCATGATTTATATCTTGCAAACCATGATTGTCGAACACTTAAGAACTCTTTTAGTCAATTAGTTTTAAAAGTAAGATAGAAAACCATCAATTAATGCCGAAAAGTGATTTCATTCTCTCTTCTAACTTTTAGCTATCAATCTCATTGATACTCTAAAATGTCTAGATGAATCATGGGAAAATCAATTAGCACATACTCATTCCACTTTTGGAAGTCTGCTTGCATACTTGAACTTCACGAAAAGACTCAGAAAAGAAATGTCAAATGTTTGGAAAACATTTAACATATTGCCATGTGCAACAAGTCTTACGGTTATATGTAGGTATGCCGACCATCACCTCAAAGATGGCCGATGCAGATAATTCGATTCCTGAATTAAGTAGCTAATATGGAATTGACAAAGATGACGGCTAACAACGACCATAAGTCCCTGTGAATATCAAAGGGGATTCATGGGCCAAGCGAGACATCTTTGGCGGCCATCACCCTTCGGAGCTCTCATAATGACCGAAGAAGTGAAGATGTTACGCCTCCCGAGAGTTGGAGGAAATCAAAAGAACACGGCCATCTTCCTATCATCCAACTCCTTCTAAATCCTTGACTAATGACTCCTCATCTAATGTCTAGGATTAGGACCTATAGGACACAAATTTGTAACATGTATCTCTTTACGTAAATTGAATCATTATGTATCTTTCTCATGTAATCTATTCATCAAAAATCCATTGTATTGTTCTTGTAATCAGTGATCCTTGCAACACACCGTGTAAAACTACTTGGATTATTGAATACAAGCTCTGCAACTTTTCTCATGCTTATCTACTTGTCGCATTCCTTTGATAGCATGAACTAATGTGTTAAAGTGTGTTGATCAAACTTATTATTCTTTAATTATCTCCATTTTATTCGGTGATTAAAAGAATTGTTCTTAATGAAATGATCACTCTACCGAGACACAAACTCTGCGACATCCCATCGAAACCATTCTTGAACAATCTGCTACATCAAGTTATGGTCTTCTACTACTCTTAACTTTCATCCTTAGACACCATGATAATTGCCTTTCGAATTTAATCTTTTCACAATGAGTAAATTCAAGTTACGCCAAAACCTATAGTCTCTTAACAAATAGGCGATGCAGTATTCATGACCTTCATGTCAACCTATCAAGGAATCGCTATTACTCAATCTCTATCCTTCATGATTAAAAGGTCAAGATTATTAGTAAATCGCTTTGAACAACGGTTCCGCTAAATCGAACCTTTCAAGACAATTCAACACACTTTGTGTTCTTAGTAACGACAACTACAAAATCTTATGTACCTTATGAGATTGTAGTTATAAAGGCTTGATTAGTTGTTCCCATTATAATGGCTCATCACTAATTGGTATACGATTGAATTCAAAACACTCGCTACACCTTATCATGAGATTCTTTGTCAAAAAGGATGTAGTTAAAAATCTCTAGTAACTCGACCTATCCTCAAGATAGTCGGACATTCAAGAATTCTTGGGAAGACTAATATTTTCAAATATTAAGTCCTTCCTCGAGTGAACACCGATATGACCCTGCCGTATATAGGCTACGTCTCACTCTCTTCGATCAATTCTAGTCTGCAGATCTCTTCTTTTGATGTAAATGACCTAGATCTGTTGGACAGAAAGAAGAACGGACATCACTTCAGGTACACATTCCATATCTCACTTACTTGGTCTATTTAATGTTCTTACTAAGCTTTATTAATCTTAAATAGATTGATGTCCATTATAAATAGAGTCTATTCAATTGGTATCAGCTGTCCTTACCTTAGCTGATATTATTCACACTACCAATAATAGACATAACAATTGATATCAGCAATTCCTACTTTAGCAAATATCCAATACAACCTGCTGATAGTGTCTTCATCCATTAAAAGACTCATCAAATCTCTCAAAATTGGTATCAGACTTCAAGATTGATATCAGACAATCTTAAGACACATTCATCTAAAAACTTCCACATATGTGTCATGTACAACTGTGTCATATGGCTTGGTCAAGTTGTTTTGTCCCCAATTCGTCCTTAAACAACCAATGCCGTTCTATTTTTGATTAATTTACTCAAACAACTCGCTTGAAGTAAAATAACAGCTCATAATATCTCTAGAAGCAGTTGTACCCATTAATATCACAATAAAGGCAATCAAATTAATCTGGTCACAAATTAATTTTAAACCTCTTGTTTGAAAATAATATTAATATACATATCTTCTAGGCGCCTATGTACTAGCCATAATTACACTAAGCATGATGACATAATCCCAAATCAGACTATCATTACTATGTCATTAAATGCACTCACTTCTTTAAGCCCCCAAAATGTCTTTTCCCATTCCTCTAATCAAGAAACCCTTTCATCTTCTCAAAAATTCAAAAAGTTGTATAAAATTGGTATCAGTCTCCAAAAACAGCAAACTGACTTCTGCGTACCTCAAAATTTCTCCACCAATAGAGTCATTTGCATCATGTGTTCACCAAATCTGCCCAGTCCTCCTCATCGACCCATCTCTCACACTGAATGGCGTCATCGTATGATGGTCCTTCTTGCCACTCCTCTTCCTCAAGTGATTCAACGACCTCGTCGAATCTCTCGTCGTGTAAGGAATCGTCTTCGAGACCCCAGGAACAATGTATCCAATTTCATCCCTTGGATTCCCACAAGAGACAGTACCGCTACTACGCCTCGCTCCCATCGCCTCAAATGCTCACCTTGAGCAACCCTCATCTCAGGAGGAGCTTCAACCAGCAAACGCCCATTCTGCGTCAAATTCAGCGGTCAATGTTCCCTTCGATTAGAATCAGCAGACCTTCATCCTTTAACTCTACCTCATTAGGATGACTAGCTAGGTCTATGGTTTATCAAACTAACCCTCTTTTGTTTTATTATGATAAATAGGTAACGTGTTTAATTTTGTGAACATCTGTTTATCTACTTTTGCCATTTTCTTTTGAGTTAAGTATTCAAAATTTGTCCTGGTACATACTCGTTTATGCCTGCAGTTTACTTTCTTGATGAACTTCAGCAATGCCTCGTAGGCAAATCTTACACCTCATGTTTTAGATGAATATCTCATGCATCCAACAAAAGTCAGCATAAGACTCAACCATACTTGCCTGTTTCGACTTGATATACCTTAAGGAGGAGACTATTTTGAATGATTTACTACTCACCAATTGATATCACTAATTAAATAGCTTACCCTATTTGATACTCCTATTACAAAATAAAGCTTGTCACACTACATTCTTGTAAAATCTTCTTACAAGCAATGGAAACACAATTCCTAACCTCGATATCCCATTATGTATGTCTCATACATGAAAATTGTGTATCATAAGCTATCTCGCACACTAAGAGTCTAAATATGACAAGTAACTGTATTTACTCGATACGGTCTATATTCTCTGCGAATTACATCCAAAGAAATCACTTCGGCATTTCTAAAAAGACAGCATTTAACAAGACCAAACTTCCTTCCCTCTACCTGTCAAAATTCATACCTTATGAATTACCATACGCATGTTCTCTCTCATATTTAGTTTCTAATACTCCATAATTCAATTGATAACTATCAATCTATCTTTAACTTGTGGCCATTAAGGAGGAGAGATTGTGAAGTAATAATGGCCCCAAGTAATTGTGAAATAGTAATGTGTGAAGTAGTAATAACCCCAACTAGTAAGGAGGAGAAAACTAGTAAGGAGGAAAGAAGGAGAGATTGTGAAAATTGCAAATAATCAATGAACCATTAAGGAGGAGAGATTATAATAAGGAAGTAATGGCCCCAAGTGATTATGAAGGAAGTTAGGCCTTAAGAAATTATAGTAGGATTAACACTATTGAGAACAATATTCATTAAGGAGGAGAGATTGTGAAGTTGTAATGCCCTCCCGAAAGTGTGAACTTGTAAGGAGGAGAGATAAACAAATATTAAGGAGAAGAGATAAACAAATATTAAGGAGGAGAGATAAACAAATATTAAGGAGGAGAGATAAACAAATATTAAGGAGGAGAGATAAACAAATATTAAGGAGAAGAGATAAACAAATATTAAGGAGGAGAGATAAACAAATATTAAGGAGGAGAGATAAACAAATATTAAGGAGAAGAGATAAACAAATATTAAGGAGGAGAGATAAACAAATTTTAAGGAGAAGAGATAGACAAATATTAAGGAGGAGAGATAGACAACTTGTAGAACTGTTGTAAGATTGTGTATCTACCCATACAGCAAAATACTATATGACTATTATAATACGCTGACTAGATGAAGATGCTTAATCAATTCGATTAAGAACTAGATAACAAGTCACTTATACTTTCTACTTCTTGCTTGAGCAACATTCTTCAGATCATCCGATGCAAGAAACACACTCTTAAGGCAATGTTATCATTTGCCTAACAATCATTTCAGTTATTGCTTCGTATTTGTTCTTTCATTTATTGAGTCTGTAAATACTTAGCAATAGGTGACTATACATACGCTATCGCTTGTAAGTTCAACCTAGGGCATGCCTTGATATAAACGAATATTCAAGTAGTGGCATGTTATTACTAAGGATTGAACAAGCGCTTTAAAGAGCTATATGTATAAGTCAATTGTAGTAATGGTCCCAAGCAAATAGGAGGAGATTGTTAGGAATATGCCGTAAATCAGATATATATGTATGCATATTCCAACACGTGATTTGCTTGTTCCCATTACAACGCATGTTTCACAAGTGGCTAAAAGGGGCTGCATCGGTTAGTGTGGCGCTTGTTGAAACAATGCATAGGTCACTAGACTAGGAAGTCTTTGTACATATCCGAGTCTTTGTCCTACCGAATGATGACAAACCTTCATATGAATCAAGCTCTTCAAATTGCCACCGACGTGACTATCGGCAGATGTCTCACGACATTTCCTTCGCTATGATCGCCTAAATAGCCATCTCTACATCGCCAGTTCTATATCGGCGATTCTCGTATCCGCCAAAGCACTTCATCGAACAACTGCAGAGAAGCTATTTATTCAAGAGGAACATCGTGACCATCGGCGTTTCTACATCGCAGTTCTATAATGGCGATCTCGAAATCGGCCATATCTCTCATCGAACAACCGCCGAGAAACCGTAAGATCACGAGATACATCGGTCGTTACTCAACGCACTTCAAGCCAAAATAGATCCGTTACAAGATCTCGTCGACAAATCCAAGATACGCATCGATGTCGCACCTTCACGTTTATCCAATAGACATTTCCTCTTCGAACGGTGTTCGCGGTCTTCAAAGCTTCATTTCCGTAAAAGGCCAAGCACGGACGCCGCACTTCAAAGCAATGATACGTCCACATCAATCAAGCGCATCCAGGCTAAGCTCGACACGTCCAACTATGTCCAGCCTGTGTCACAGATCATCTTCAAGACTCAAACCTAACTGAAGGTCTTTGCCCAACAAATCCAAAAATGTACTCTGCTGCATTATGAGATTCAGATCACCAACGGGCATAAACCTATTCAATACTCCAACGGTCACCTCTTCTTCTCCAGCTATATAAGAAGACTCTCATCCTCATTTCAAAACAGCACAAGAGAGAGAGCACAAGCACTAGAACACACAAATTGTGTATGCTTATGCTTGAGAAAGGTTGTGGTATTGATCTTCATTTCTTCAATCCAGAACCACTCCTTCAGAGTGAGAAATCACAAATGTAAGAACAAACACTTTGTGAGAGAGAGAAGAAAATCCAAAAGCGAGAAGCTCGCTTGATCAACAACCTTGTTGTTGATTTGAGTTCTTCTTCCTTCGAAGAACTCGGTCTCTTCGATGGCCTCAACTTCATCATCCAGAAAGAGACCAAGTATCTTACGGATCGTTGAAGCGGATCAAGCTTGAAGATGTCCGATGAAGAGCCGTAACTTACATGTCCAGATTGCATTCATATCGGGACTTATACTACATTATAAGTCGTGCCGATTGTGCAATAAGGTGTCATCATATTTGGTCGAGTGCTTAGCACTCAGTTGTTCAAATACTTGCTATTTGAACAACTCCTAATATTCTCTTCTCACAACAAATATATCGAGTTGAAACTACAGGAAGATGTCTTAATAAATATTAAGTACATCTTCTAATGTATTTTCGATATATTTGATTTCGCTTTCTTCATTTCTCCTTCTTTTTCCTAAGGAGATTGCTAGGATAGAGAGTCTAGGTTGATGTACTAAGCATGTTTGCCTTTGAGCAAACCTCTGCTGAATTTTAATATAACATATATATATTTGTTACATTCAGCCTTGATTTCTCTTTCTTGTATAATTTGCTTTATCATGTGCAATCTGTTTAAGGAAAGTAAATGATGCATCTATTACAGATTATAGTCAACTGTCAAGTTCTCTTTCATATCAAATCTTTACAGTTACTTTAATCTAAATTGTTAAACTTATGCTGTTTATTCTTCCGTTGCTCAAACTCATTTCCATCAGCTAAGTTCAACATATATCTTCCAACCGCATGTTTCATATCTGCGATTCGAATGTCCATGATCTACATCTGCCGATCTAGGATGTCCTATGTCTCTAACTTCGCTAAGCGACGATAAGGAAGATGATAAACTTGTATTAATCATTTCATCTACTCCTCAATTTTTAAATGTTAAAAATTGGATGAAATTTTTATTACATACTGTATAGGCTATTCACCCCCCCTCTAGCCTATACACTGAGCAACCCTCGGACCTAACACTTGTTCATATTATTGTCTTGCATCTCGTATGACATAGTGTTGCATTAATAGCTTATTGAGTTTTAAACTCACCTCGTTCAATGTTTATTTATTTTCCTTAGATCACGGTCCGGCGAGGAACCCTTAGTAGAGGTTTGTTTGGTCTTGGCGTTTCTGCAGGTTGTTCTTTTGGGCCTTTGTAATTCTTTTAGTGAGGCCGAGGGTATACATTGTTACTTAAACTATGTAATGTTGGGTAGTGTGTTGGTCTTTATGATTGTATCATTCTTTTGGTTATGCTGACATGGTTGTCGTGCTTGATGTATTTATTAATATTCGTTACTTCCGCATACTTTGATTTGGATATTGTTGTTGTTCTCCGAGCTTGTTGCTCGTGGAGGTTTATGTTACATGTTTGATTTTGTATTCAAACCGAGTTTTAAACAAGTTTAGTTCCGGCTTGTTATTATGCTGATGAAGTATTGCTTTGGTTTTAAAGAAAAGCTTTGCACGTGCATTACAGGGTTTTATGCATTCGCTTTATATACTTGCATCTTAAGGAATTTTTATGATGCGTATTTTGTGTTCTTGTCTCTTTCTCGCATTACAGGATTCCACGTAGGAGTCCGGGTCGTGACACAAACTCTCTATAATCTCCAAGTTCTCCTCGGAAGTTATGGGAAACATCATACAAGTCCTCACTTTTCCCAAAACTCAACATCTTATAATCCAAAGAAGAAAGGTAGATAAACTCTTGAGCAAGTGTATGGGTTGTGACAATCTCTTTTCCTAGATCATATCCCTATTTGAACCTTTCAACCTTCTTGCTTGGTTTGGGAAACACTTTAATACAATCCTGTAGAAGAAACACAACTAAACAATGTAATGCAAGATGATCAAAGTTGTTAGCACAGAATTGATTATGTAACTACCTCTCGTCATGTTTAACTTAACACAACCTAAAACTTCATCTTTTTCATGTGGTAACAACTTATTACATTCGCCAAGTTTGAATATCAATCTAACAAATTTCCCTTTATGTACAACAATGATCAACATATTAGCTCCATGCAACACAACAAGATCATAGTTATTTGAACAACTCGTGGAGCCAAATACATGTGATATGTTCATGAGTCTATGACACAATCTATCATGCATCTGCACAGAAAAGCATTTCACATGCTCAACAGTCTTACCACGATTAACGCTATCAATTCTCAAGTTTTCACAAGTCAATCCACTCTCACACACTCTCTTAACATAACATACACAACCCCTCAATGTTTCAGCATGCCTAAGACTAAGTGTGTCATACAATCCATAAATCTTATGTAGAACAATGCAACATGGAAAACATCAACTAGTTTGTGACATGGAATATGATAAATTAGTTTTGAGGATTCATTCGTATTCACAAACATAGAACTCTTATACTCTCTCAATACAAAATTTAGTTTTATCGAATCAACTGTCATTGCACTATACAAATCTATCAAGTCAACCTTTAAAACACATTCCAGAAATGGATCAACATATGAATGACTCGATTTGTATAATGACATGTATAATCCATTGCCAATGCTACGGTGATCAACATGTATCATTATGATTCTCAAGTCTTAATAACTTAGTATCACAAGAAAGAATGGAATCTATTAGTCCCGAAGGCCACACATTAGGCTAGAAGGGGGGTTGAATAGCCTAGTGACAATTTAAAAATTATTACAAGTTTCTTATCCTTGAACAAATTTTTAGCTAACTTATTGACTAAGTTAGGGCAACGAAATAACTAAGGAAAGAAACAGTAGTGGAGGGTTGACTGCTGAAGTTGTATGAACAATTTAGCAGTTTTCTATAAACTACTAAGCTTTGGACAGATCAAGAGAAATAATATAATAAGCAATTAAACAGTAAATGAACACAAGTATTTGAAGTGGTTCAGACTAAAAAGTATGCTACGTCCATTACCAATATGGTCAATCTTTGATTTGAAATGTACACTATTTTATCCATTAAAATGATTACAAAGATCACGAATGGATCGTGTACAAAAATACTGTTGACCAAGTGTTTATGGTTGAGAGGAATAATCAATAAGATATATTTACTCTTGTGGGTGCTTTTAATAGAATCAGAAAAGGCAAACTCAGAAGAGCAATGAAGACTAGGAGTGCATAATTACATCCTTTTCTTCGAGTTGGTTGGAGTGTTAGCTCAGTCCTCGATCTCTTGGATGTGTTTGAAGATTTGTAGTGTAATTGTAGAATTATTCAAGAGATATTCAAGAGATGTTTCTTTTAGTCTTCAAGTGTTGGTTATATACTCAGGGAGATCGATCAAACCATTAGATTCAGATCGTTGAATGTAGATCCAACCTTAAAATACGTTAAATACATTCGGCGATTTAAATCTTTTGTCCTATGGATGTACATCTGAGTCCTGAAGTAAGAGTCAATTGTTGTAGACGCGGGTACAGAGTTGCAAGTACTCAAAAGTCTTCTTTGTTAAAAATGGCAAAGGTACAGTCATGACGTACTTTCTAAATCTCTATAGGATCACCAAATGGGTAATCACATTTAATTCACCCATGTGGTCTTCGAGAAGTGTGAATGTAAGACCCCAATAATTCGACATACTTAGAATCCTCTTATTCATCCTCTTGTGTGCTTATATTGGGTTGAGAACCCTTAACGTATTCATAACTTGTCCCTAACGCTTGATCATGAGCCCAATAAGTTGATCCGTACCTTAGATGCAAGGCCTCATTCCTATTTCATTTCCATTGAGTTCGTAGTCACTTCTTGTAGGCTTAGGAGACCTTGTATTATGATGGGTGGACTCCCATGATTAGATCGAGAGAGTTTTCATGCCTGTTAAGCATGACCTGATAACAATTGACACATGTTTGACTTATAGTTAGTACGTGATAAACTGTGCAATAGTTCTGTATTTATTCGAGACTATTCTTGGCACTGTTTAGGGTTCATATCCATTGTATTTCCTCCTTGGTTGTTTGGCCTAGCCTTGGTTTAAGTTTGTTCACAAACGACAAGCACGTTCGTCTTATCGATAAACCATAAGTTGAGTTATTTTGAGTGTCGTTTCGTATATTTAACTCGTGCAATTGAGACTTGTGTTCGTCATCATTCGCGTGCCATTGAGGGATGATTCGGGTGAGTTTTGGGTTGTGTTGACCTTGATTTAAAGTTAGAATCATCTTAGGGTCACTTAGAATCTCGGACACTTTTAGAGAAGATCAGAAAATTAAAATATCAAAATTCTAGCAAGGACAGCGCTAGGGCGCCCGCTTTAGCACAGCCCCGTAACTCTATTTCGCTCAGTTTTGTTCTTTCTCAATTTTTAACATTTTTAAGATGTTTAAAATGGTCAAACAAGCCTGGGATTGGACCAAAAACTTTCCCATGGACTAAATAAGTGAACCCAACCTTTTTCCACCCGTCATTTTTGTTCAAACACCTGGGTTTAGGGAAAGGAAGAAGAGAGAGAAGAGAGAGAGAAGAGAACGAAATCACGTTATCTTGAGCTCTGCTGTCGGATCAACAATTCGTCTTCTCTGTAGCGTAGAGGGTGATGAAGGGAACAATTCTAGCTAAAAAAATTGACTGATCTATTGTTGTATCATGAGACATACCTCATCTCCCATATTTTAGAGAGAGAAAGTGGGGTTCGAACAAGGAAAGAGTTGAATCGGGCAAGATCGAGAGTAGGAACGATGTGGCGACTTTGTAGCAACATAGATACCATTGAGGAGAGTACTATCATCCAAGTCAACACCATTCTTTAGTGTATTTGTCGTATTTGGGTAAGTTACTACTTTTATTTCTTGTTTGTAGTAATTGTTCATGCCATATAACATGTATTTCATGTCGATACGGTGAACTCGATGATACGTATGATAATCGATGATTATATGAAAGGGATAATATGAAATGGTGTTATGTGAATTTAGCCGTACTTGTGAAATATGTTTTAAACTACAAAATAGAAAATTGTGATATTGGACTCTACAGAGTCCGAATTTGACTTGGAATTTATGGTTATTGATATATGACTTAGTCCACATAACCTAAATATGTTGAAATATATGGGTAATTGATTATGTGGCTTGATTCGTGAAATTGGTTTATATGACTCTACGGAGTCTGAAAAATGATGTTGATAATGTTATGCGAATTAGTTGTGAAAATGAGATGTTTGACTTTACGGAGTCCGTTGTTAATGTGCTTGCATATGTGATGATATATGTACTACTAATCTGGATTGAATTCAAACAATATGGTAAATAATGGGATGCCATCACTTGATATGTGAACAATTGGAATTGATAAATGATACAGGTAAGTCATGGTTCTACCGACGTTTCATGAGGGCGGAGAGCTTGTGAAACACCATTGTTGGGGCTATGATGAATCTGGGACTTTTCGCTACTGGCCCTAGCGGATGTTTGAAACTTGGCACAACTCAAACTAGTTGAGGTGGAGACCGGATCGAGCGTGCTTAACAACATGATTGAGTCGGTTCCATACTTATATGATGAAAGCGATGATAAGGTTAGAAGTGGTCAGAGGTGTACCTCAACCCACATATCCACTAATATGTGTTTACTTTACAGTTCATTATGTGCTCCTTGTGCGAGCGAGTTAGTCGCGATTTCCAACCGGTATGGGATGGTTGGCGGCAACTGAGCCTCTCGTGGTAGTACAAGATTGACTGGTTCTAACGTGCTACCTGTTACAAGTTGTTATTACATAGAATCTTTGTATCGTGATATTAATGATATATGAACTATGTTGCATGTTAGCATGCCATGTAGATGCTTATTGGTAACTTACTTGGTCTTTGACTCATTCCTTCTATTTGTTTTTCCTAAGTTCGTAGAAACATGGGTAATGGTGGTCGATGAGGTCGACGAGGGGCTTGTTCTTGGTAGTCTTGTGTTCTTGGTTCATTAGTAACCCCTTTTGGTATCTAGATGTAATTGGGTTTGAACAGTTGTATAATGTTGTAATTTCTCTTTTGGGCTATGTATTGTTATATAGTTAGTTGTGGTATTTTGTTTTGACACGCGAGGTCGATGTATATAAGAATGGTGAACATTGAGTGTTGTATATTGTGTATGTGACGGTTGTGGCTATGTGGTTAGTCTTCTTATGCTGTTGATTTCGAGCAGTGTAGCTCGATGATGTGGTTGTGTTATAACAGTTATATTGTGGTTCTCCGACTAGTATTATAGCTTTCAAGGTGGTTGTAGTTATTATTGATGTTGGTTTTTGAGTTTTGTGGTTTTTCTGGAGCTGGATAGCTCGTTATATTTCAGGGGTATATTTGAGATGAAGGGTTCACGTCCTAATTTGGGGCTCCATGTAGTGGGTCCGGGTTGGGGTGTGACAGAATGGTATCAGAGCATAAGTTCCTCGGATAAGAATTAGAGTTTGGGATTAAGCATTTGATGGTATAGTAGTATCCTGTTTAGATTTTAAGGAATTAGGGTTAGTGGTGGTGGATAGACTACCACACTGCGGGTATAGGTGTGAATAAGATTCGAGTTGAGTCGCGAAGTGTATGATAGAATGAAGGGTAGCCGTATTATTATGTTGTTTGTGATTAAGGTGATTAGTGATTATGTTGTATAGTGTTCTGTTGAGCGTTGAGGTATTAACGTCCAGTTATTATTATTTGTAGGTGTCAAAGCTGTTATGGATAGAGCTGGGAATAATAGGAATAAACAACCCGAGTAAGCGAAAGATAGCGAAGTGCAGACTAATGTATCCCTTGCAGAGGTGCCAGGTAGCCAGACCGAGGGCGTAATGAACATGTTTCGGGAACTTGCTAGGATAGATGATCGTTGCAGAAATGAAGCGTTAGGAAGAAACTGAGCAGAATTTGGGTTCTAGTAACAACCCTGACACTTGTAAGAATAAGCAGCCTAGCAACAATTGGAGATTCCAAAAAGGGCTGAGATTGTTCCTCGAAGGTCACAGAAACCCAGGGATAAGTGTAACTATTGCTTGAGGATAGGTCATACTGAGGATATGTGCTAGAAGAAATAAGGAAAGTGTTTGAGTTGTGGAGATGGAGGGCATTTTAGGTAGAATTGCCCTAGGTTTAAGGTGAAACAAGCTGAAGGTACGAACTCGCAAACCATTAGTGTTAAGAGGGATAGTCGAGGTAAACCTAAGGTTCAGAGATATGATAAGTACGATAAGTTTGGTCCGCGACAACAA
The DNA here is from genome assembly GCA_016624345.1 of Platycodon grandiflorus. Classification (NCBI taxonomy): domain Eukaryota; kingdom Viridiplantae; phylum Streptophyta; class Magnoliopsida; order Asterales; family Campanulaceae; genus Platycodon; species Platycodon grandiflorus. Next base: position 53,894,588 of record CM028362.1, read on the forward strand.
GAGGAGGTACCGTATTATTTTTTACATGAGTCCATGAGTTCATATTAACCTAGGTTCATCATGGTTACATGTCACGTCATAGCTTGTGAAACCTGAGCATATCATCCACGATAAGATCGAGTTGCATTTATAGTATCCCTGTGTATTTTCTCACTCAAATGCAAGTGCAAGTATTAGACCGATATTAAGGGCACAATTTTGCCACATGTCCCTAGTGCCCTGACGACGGAAGCTTTTGAAGTTATTTCAGTAGGCGCCCGTAATTGATTATCAAGAGGTATTCGTCGGAGAACTAAGTTGACTAGTATATAATTAGAAATTAACCGACCCTATTACCAAACGGAACAGAATAGTAAAATAGAATCACAAATTTCAAACTAAAACTTATTTTCCAAATGTTACATGTGGTGTAAAATGTATGAGTATAGCATCGTATTCATGAGCATCATCACGTGCATATAGATACACGTATACATAGCCCTGTGACTATTGCTAGTATAATGCATATCGGTATGTGCACAAGTTGTTTGAGTAACTCTATGGACCTAAGGTCGAGATAGTCACCCTGGTAAGTGAAAACGTTGTGCATGTGTTATGCATATGAATCTTGGCCTGTTGTTGATTGGGTGAGTTAGGCCGAACCCTATCACCTTGTGCGATATGATTTGAGGATATTGCGTAATGACCATAATAGTTGTTTTCCTTAAGTGGACCTTCCTTAGTAGGTTATGATGAGTTCTAACCTCTTTGTGACTGATGACTCGTCTATTATTACAGCATGGCACGTGTGAGGAAAACTGGTAGGATGTTTGTTATGCACCCTGTATTATTTTAGCTTAGTTTTACTCCGTCAACTAACAGAACTTGGAGACCAATTGACATGGGTTCTTAACGAGGCTTGTGGGGATGAGCATGGAACTTATGTTTTCGACATAAACATGGAAGGAATAGATTCCGAATCAAATACTGGTAAGAACAAACTTAGCGATGCTTAAGTTATTATCTCATGGCATAGAATTGTGTGATAATCATATGTATAATTGAACCTTGGATTAAAGTGAAGGAATGTATGTTAAGGATATCATCATAAGGTTAAGTTAGGATATGATTATTTGATCTCTCTACTAGTCGTAAATGTGAATTGGAGACGAGATGAGAATAACCCATAGTTGTTAATATTCATGTATTGGATACTTGAGGACTAGTTGTGTTGTGTCTTGATAAGTGGTAAAGATTGTGTGAGCCTTATAAGTGTAAATGTGGAATACAATTGGGAATTAAGGTTGTACATGTAAGTGTAAATCGTGGTAGTACACAAAATGAAGGAAATGATTAGAGTGCGTAGAGGAAGCATGTCATTAGGAATTGATAGAGTATGACGGGCTACAATCTACAGAGTTCCTTTGTCACGACCCGACCCGAGATCCTACGTGGAATCTCGTCCGGTTCGCTAGACGGGACACAAAATGCACAATTTAAAAATCACTTTTCGTGCAAAAACCCTGTAATGCAAATGTATGTTTACTTTTAAAACAATCCATCACTTCACGGCCACACAAAAGCCGGAGAACAACACATGTAATAACTAACAAACCCATGGGCTATAAAGCTCGGGCTAACATATAACATTAACAGAGTGCGCGGAATGAAAGAGTTAACATCATTTACAAAGCCTGACATCCACGTCGGCATCTACAAAAGAATATGAATGAAACAACAAGTACGGGACTTCTACCCAACTTTACAATGTTTAAATAACAAATGTACCCTCGGCCTCACCAAAAGAAAATACCAGGGCTCAAGGAGCACTACCAAAAGAAGGACTGACGACTACACCGGGTGACGAACGATCACTGAGGGTCTCTTGCAGGCTCGGGATCTAAGGAAAACAATGAACAATGGATGGAGTGAGTTATAAAACTCAATAAGCTACTAATGCAACAATATGGCATGCGAGATGCGAACAGTAATAAGAATTATATATATCATGGTTGGCATAATATAGCAGTTCTCAATCATCATCAAATCAAGTAACTCGTGACACAAGTCACGTAGCCTGCATCTCACGTAGGTACAATATATAAACACATATAAAAGGATACCGTCGAGGTACACCTCTGACATACAAACTTCCAACCAACCAACCGATAATACCAATGTAGAAACCGTTGATGTCGTACCCGATCATCGAACCAATAACCAAAACCAAAGTGAACCGTTTCCCGTATTCACGTCGACGTGAAGACTCGGTCCCCACGACCTGAGAAACAATCACGGTATAGCTTACCAAGGTCGCGTTTATTCCGTACAATACTTAGCGCTATAACCCCTACCGTGGCCAACAGTAGGGCGAGGCCCACTGTATTGGCCTTCGGTTATTACGTAGCCCCGGCTCACGCAATAACCGAGCGTCAATACACCTCCAACAAATATGCCATGGACTTAACAAATGCTCAAGTAGATGTTTACTCGACACATTAACCAATCAACCAAATGTTCAAGTAGATGTTTACTTAACATTAAATAAAAGGATTATACTCCAAAGTAGGGAGTATAACGACCACAACAACCACATGCCAATGTATGCCAATAATTTAACTACACATAGCTATACACACCAACATCGAATTTAACACAATACCATTATACGTGTATCGTGTAACCAATCACCCAACAGGTCTCTTGAGTATCCACAAAGCTTACAAAACACACACGTGGTCACATTTATTATCAAACCCTAACCGACCCCGTTAGAGTCATTTTAGGTTAATAATGATGTCGAGTTACGAAAGTGGTCTTGCACTTTAATCCTAGCACATTATCGCCCAAATTTTGAGTTTTCCAACATCATAGAACATGTAACAACACATTTCACAAGTCCATAATGGCATTCATGGCAAGAATCACATTCTCACTACTCTAGCATGGTAACTTCGCATATTAGAAGTCTAGGATGTCATATGAGACATAAAACGAGAAGAAGACGGGGGTAGTAGCTTACCTCTTGTCGAAAAAGGTGAAGAAAATGGAAATCTAATCGGTGGGAAAGCTTCTCCTCGGTAAGACCTTCGCAACGGCGTGCTCGGATCGTCGAGATTCCTCCACAATCTCAAGAAATCCCTCCTTTCTCACTCTAACTCTCTCTCTATTCTCTCTCTACTCTTGGGTGTTTGGGAGATGCAAATGAGGGTGTTAAACTCTCTTTTTGGTTGTTTTAAGTGGCTGAGAGAGAGGGAGATTTGGCCAGGCGACGTGTCACAATGAGGGCCATACAATTTAAATGAAAATAGGGCTTCTCGCGCAACAGAGTTACAATCTGTCGCGCTTCGCACGGCCGTGCCAAATAAGATGCACGGTCGTGCCAACCTCGCACGGTCGTGCCAACCTCATGGCAAAATCTGGACTTTCTGGAGTGCTTTGCACGGCCGTGCCAATATGGCTGCACGGTCGTGCCACCCTCAATACACAATATCGACCCTACTAAAATGTCTCTGTTAGGAATATGCCTGTAAATCAGCTGATATATATGTATGCATATTCTAACACAGTGATTTGCTTGTTCCCATTACAACGCATGTTTCACAAGTGGCTAAAAGGGCTGCGTACCGGTTAGTGTGGTAGCTTGTTGAAACAATGCATAGGTCATTAGACTAGGAAGTCTTTGTACATATCCGAGTCTTTGTCCTACCAGAATGATGACAAACCTTCATATGAATTAAGCTCTTCAAATTGCCAGCTGACGTGACCGTCGGCAAATGTCTCACTAGCAGACATTTCCCTTTAGCTATGACTGCCTAATAGCCATCTCTACATCGCCAGTTCTACATCGGCGATCCTCGTATTCGCCAAAGCACTTCATCGAACAACCGCAGAAGCTATTTATTCAAGAGGAACATCGTGACCATCGGTTTCTACATCAGCTCTATAATAGCGATCTCGAATCGCCCAAATCCCTCATCGAACAACCGCCGAGAAACTATAAGATCACGAGAAACATCGGTCGTTACTCAAACGCACTACAAGTCAAAATAGATCCGTTGTAAGATCTGTCTGACAAATCCAAGATACGCATCGATGTCTGCACCTTCACGTTTATCCAATTGACATTTCCTCTTCTGAACAGTGTTCGCGGTCTTCAAAGCTTCATTTTAAAAGGCCAAGCACGGACGCCGCACTCCCAAAGCAATGATACGTCCAAATCGCCGATCGCATCCAGCTAAGCTCGACACGTCCAACTCGTCCGTGTCACGCACCATCTTCAAGACTCAAACCTAACTGAAGGTCTTTGCCCAACAGATCCAAAAATGTACTCTGCTACATTATGAAATTCAGATCACCAACGGGCTTAAACCTATTCAATACACCAACGGTCACCTCTTCTTCTCCAGCCTATATAAGAAGACTCTTACTCTCATCTCCATACACGAGCAAGCAGTGTATGCTTATGCTTGAAAAAGGTTGTGGTATTGATCTTCATTTCTTCAATCCAGAACCACTCCTTCAGAGTGAGAAATCACAAGTGTAAGAACAAACACTTTGTGAAAGAGAGAAAAGAAAATCCAAAGGCTGAGAAGCTCTGCTTGATCAACAACCTTGTTGTTGATTTGAGTCCTTCTTCCTTCGAAGAACTCAGTCTCTTCAGTGGCCTCAACTCCATTATCCAGTAAAGAGACCAAGTATCTTTTAGATCGTTGAAGCCAGATCAAGCTTGAAGATGTCCGATGAAGAGCCAGAACTTAAAAGTCCAGATTGCATTCATATCGGCAAACTTATACTACGTTATAAGCTGTGCCGATTGTGCAACATTTTGTCATCATTGTTGGTCGAGTGCTTAGCACTCAGTTGTTCAAATACTTGCTATTTGAACAACTCCTAATATTCTCTTCTCACAACAAATATATCGAGTTGAAACTACAGGAAGATAACTTAATAAATATTAAGTACATCTTTTAATGTATTTTCGATATATTTGATTTCGCTTTCTTCATTTCTCCTTCTTTTTCCTAGGGAGATTGCTAGGTTAGAGACTCTAGGTTGATGTACTAAGCATGTTTGCCTTTGAGCAAACCTCTGCTGAATTTTAATATAATATATATGTTACATTCAGCCTTGATTTCTCTTTCTTGTATAATTTGTCTTATCATGTGCAATCTGTTTAAGGAAAGTAAATGATGCATCTAATACAGATTTTAGTCAACTGTTAAGCTCTCTTTCATATCAAATCTTTACAGTTACTTTAATCTAAATTGTTTGACTTATGCTGTTTGTTCTTCCGCTGCTCAAATTTATCTTCATCAGCTAAGTTCAACATACATCTTCCTACTGCACTATTGACATCTACTGATCACAGATGTCCGATGTCTCTAACTTCGGCTAAGCAGTTAAGATAAGGAAGATGATCTACCTGTATTAATCATTTCATCTATTCTTCAGATTATTTGTAAAAATTGGATGAAATTTTTAATACATCAAGTATAGGCTATTCACCCCGCCCCTCTAGCCTATACACTGAGCAACCCTTGGACCCAACAACTGGTATCAGAGCTTGTACTCTATAAACCTTATTCCAGGCTTAACAACCTGAGAGTTTAGATCCTGTTGCTCAGATTAGATGCATAGTGTTAGGTCCAAGGTTGCTCTATATAGGCTAGAAGGGGGGGGGTTGAATAGCCTATGTCCAATTTTTGAAATTGATTCAAAAATCTTACTTCACTAGGGTTTTAAAAATTTTGCAGCGGAAGACTTGTGAAGCACAGACAAGTTGAGAATAGCCGATCTTCACAGTCAAGATCGCAGCTTCTAACAACTTGGAAACTGAAATTTAAAGCAACACAATCAATTCACAATCACACACAAATAGACAGAATATTTAATATGGTTCACACTTATAAATAAGTGTTACGTCCACAACCAAAGTGGTCAACTTTGGATTTGAAAATCGTGTACTAAGTTTTTCCACTAGATATTTTACAAACTAAATCTCTAATGGATAGTGTACAAAAATTTTGTTGACCAAGTGTTTGTGTGGGAGAATTGATATCAATAGGATACAATTCTCGTGAGCTATGAAAAGCTAGGTGTTGCAATCAATGAAGAGCTTTTAATGGACTAGAAGTCTAAGTATGAAGCTCTTCAATGTATGTATACAGATAGGACGTTTAAGCCTTTAAGAACTTGAAGAATATGGAGATTCAGTAGTTGGAGTAGTTGAAATGTGTTGAATGCAGCAATGAAGTCTCCTTTTATATGCAGGAGGAAGCTAGGAGCCGTTGGAGATCTTCATGAGTTGCTCAATTTGAATTTAAGAGCATTCAATGCTCTAATGGTGTTGTTAAGCACTGATAGGCGGTTCGCAGTTACACCGTCTCCGACACTTTGCCAAAAATAGGTAGACCGTGTTTGCAGCGAATGTCCTTTTCGAGTTGTATGCCAAGAATGGAAAGCTTCATTGAATGCGTTTTGCAGGTTAACGTTGCATCGAAGTCAATGAAAGCTTCAAATCAGGACATGTCTTCGGCAGTTCTATATCGGACGATCTTGGGGTCTTCAACTTAGCTGATGAGGCTTGGCTTAGATGAACTTGTCCGATATCTTGAAGGACTCTGCTGATGCATACTTCGGCAGATGTATAGAGGATGGCCGATATCCTTACAGGCTATCTTCTTCAAGGCAATTTACAATTAGCAACCCTAAGCTATTCAAGCTATGCCTAAGTACAAGTTGCCACACTAACAGACACGCAGGCCCATTAGTCACCTTGTCTTAGACTTAGGTTATGGATTCAAGCAAATCTAGGCTAAAATACAACAATCTCCTCCTATTTGCTTGAGTCCATGACCCTACGAATACAATATCGGTGACCATGTTCAAGTCTAGTAATAACATGCTTGTAAGATTGATATATTAAATAAGCATGCCCTAGATGAACTTACACAAAGGTCATTGTATTCAAGAATTACAAAGTGTTTACAAACAGGAAATTAAGCAACAGACACTTGTAATTAGACTGAATTTAAAGACATGCAGAATAGGCAATATAGGACATGTCTTTAAACCAGTGGTTTAAATTTCATGCACACACAGAATAGGCAGTTCATAAACAAAGCATGAAACTTTTAAAATAGAGACATTGTTAATTAAACAAGAAGTTTAATTACAAAGCTTTTGCAAAAGATTATACAAAAAGAATTTATCTACGGCGAGAGGATGATCGAGATGAAGTATGACCTTTGCCTTTGCTCGATGATTGCCCATGGCCTCTTGATGCCCATTTAGAGTCAACAGCCTTAAGTCTTGCAATCTCATCTTTGCCGCTAGCTCTTCTTTAGTATCGCCAATTCGAGGAGAGTTCTTTGTTCTTCTCGCTTGAGCGAGCATTATGCTCAATGAGCTTAGTCTCCGATCATTGTTGAGTCTAGCTATCTCCTCCTTCATGGACGCAAGCGAGGTATCAATGAATCCGAGGCGGTCCTCGCATTTTGTGCTCCTTGCGATAGAAGGCCAGGTGCTTGGATGTGAGAGTGCCGCCGCCGCACGGAGGAGTGAACGAGCGATTTGCTGGCGTTGGGAGTGAAGCACAAGCTTGTAGCCGCTTCAACCATGTCGACTATCCGCATCATTTTTGAGAGGTTGTCCCAATTGGTTTTGAAGATGGCGAGGTCGGAGGAAGATGCCGAGATCCGCCGGCTAGAGCGCCTGGCCGGGCAGATGGAGCGTAGGCAGCATCAAAGGCTTTAGCACCCCTAGAAATTTCCATGACTTGGGTCATGCAACACCGACATGGGTGATGTGGGACTGATCCGCAGAGCGGTGCAGGCCTTGGTCGTCAACAGAGATGACCTCAAAATCTTTCAAAAATTTATGAATAGCCTCACAGATAAGTATCGAAGAGTCGTTGACTCACTGGAGGAGAGGATGGACCTCGCTGAGGGGAAGGATGGTGGCGCTTGGGTAGGAGGGTGGAGGATGGCCGGAGGACAGGATTGGCTGGAGGATGATGGAGAATGGTTGGAGGAGGAAATGGTAATATAGCCGGTAGAGGGTGAAAGTTGGCTAGGGAAAATGCGAGGAATAGGAATAGCCTTTCTATGTAGATGACATAGGAAAGGGGGTGAATGAAAAAGGGAGGAGGAGAAAAGAAAGGGGAAAGGCTAGGAGAAGAGAAGAGAATTGGGATGAGAGGGTTAAAGCCTAGGAGAGTGGTGACTACATCAAGGAAGTTGTAGACCACAGGCTGAAGAAGGATGGAAGGATAGCAGATAAGGGTGAAGACTGGTGGTTTAGGCAGAGATAGGAAGGGGGAGATGGCCGATTCGGTGAGGAGAGGAAGTCCTAGGTCCTTGTGAATTGTAACCCATTGGTTGAAGATCATAAGATCTTGAACCGCCGAGTTATGAGAGAAAAGAGTTGGGACCAGCCGGTGGAAGGGGTCATAGAATGCACCCCACTTAAAGATAATTTCACCGCGCATAGGCCGGCAGGAAATCTCTTGGGGTAGTCAAGGGAAGAAAGGGGGTCGAATCGCCAGGTTGGGTTTAGGCTCGCTGTCTCTGAAGGACAGATCCCGCACCTCGGGGTGTAGGTGGCTATAAGGGTTGGTTTTGAGGCGTTTGGGGGTAGGCGTGTCGAAGAGGGAGAGATAGAGCGTTTGGAAGATGGTGGTTGAGAGGTGGTGGCGGGTGAGATAGATGGCTCTGGTGGGGGTTGTTTGGATGGGAGCAGAGGAGGAGGTGAGGAAGTAGGTGAGGTGGTAGTAGTAGTAAGAGGTGGGGAAGGTGGAGGAGAAGTGGTTTCGGCAGTCCCATAAAATGTACCTTCTTCTTTGCACTCCTTTTAAAATGTCGGCCATGTTTAGATTTGGTAGGAGTAGAGGAGGCGAAGTTGGTGATGGAGATGTTGTGGTGGGAACTGGCCGGTGGGGAACTTCCGATGGAGAAACTGGTGTGGAAATTGGTGTAGATACTGGCCGGTGTGGAGGAAGAGGTGGATGAGACCTTAGGAAGGCCAAATGATTCGTCCGTGGGTAGGAGGGTTTGTTTAGTTTTGGGTTTGGAGGATTGGGAGGTAGTTGTGAGAGGTTTGGAGAGGTCACCGGTTTGAAGGTTGATGTGTCCTTCTCAACAAATTGAGCGACGTGTTTCCGGATTGTTTGAGTTTCGGAGTGAGAGAGGGAGAGTGTTTGGGCTTTTGGATGGAGGCTCAAGGCTCATAGGGATCATGGTCCACCTGAGGTCAAAGTGCTCAGCAACAAACCCCATAGGTGTAGGCTCCTCCTCTCGCAGTAACCCCGCGTAGTAGGAGACCTTCCTCTTACCCTTGGCTGGGTAGAGGGGCCACCAGAGCAGCAAGAGGCAGAAGCAAAGCAGCAAGCAAGCAAGAGCAGAGAGCGCAGCTAGCAGAGCAGCAGCAGAGCTACCGCGTTGGTTGTCCTTTTGGCCATATCATCCCGATAGCGGTGATGTTGTTGACCGTGAAGACGTAGGTGTTAGACACCTTGATGAGGTCGTCATTAACGACTAGCTCATCAATCTCCTCATAACGCCGGAGGAACATTAATAACCCTTACGAAGGGCCTCTTCATGGAAGGGTGAGCTTGGACTTCAAAGAACACTCGGGATAGCATTGAGAAGATGATCTTGGCCCGCCAGTTGCTTTGGCGGACCACGCCTTTGGTCCACATCACCGGGAGGTGAAGATGTCCCTCGAGCCATTTTTGAATAAAATGCTCTTGTCGAGCAGATGGCCGATATGATAGGGGTTCTCTGGGAAGAGGTTCCCGGACATCTCTCGAAAACCTCTCTGCTGGGCGCACCCCCTCATCATCTCCCAAGCAAGCGCCGATTCCGCATCGGTCAAGTCCAATTTGCCTTCAACAAAGTCCAAGGATTTCTCCAATATCCTTATAGGTCAACTTGATGTAGTGCCTCTCGATGTAGCCCTTGATGTAGCTTAAGTTGATCGCTCGAGGCATTAGCCGGAGGAGGAGGCAGATCATCCTTGTATAAAACTCCTCGCCAGAGAATTGTCAGAGTGGGTGTCGTTGAGTTGGAACAAGGGAAGAAGTCCACATTCACCAAATCTTTGAGCAGGCATCACCGCAGATGTACCGATGATGGAATCTCGGTCTATCGTCATCCCAGATGATAACTTGACCTGGAAGGACCCTTATGGGAGCTCACAGCCTTTGCAGCCCTGTTGGCTTAGCAGAGGGAGGATGAAGAAGTGGCAAGCCTTTGAGGATTTAGACTTTCCCTACAAAATCGGCGATGTGAGAACAAAGATATATAGAAATCGGCAGATATGCATAGAACAAATAGATAAATATGCAATCGCAGATATTAACATAAACAGTAATTGTTCGATCAAAACCCAAAATATAGACAATTTGAAACATAATATAAGAACAGCTCATCATCCGGGTTTTGAAATATCTATCGAGTTTGTCATTCAAGCAAACAAACTGATATAAACTGAAAACATAGTATCACAGAATCTCTACAACACATTTTACACCAAAGAAGCATGATTCAAGCAACAATCGCAAGATAGCACAGCTCATCAATGGCGGACAGCTTTAAAAACTCAAATTAGGTCAAAACAAGACCGTAAACTGGAGTTAAATGAATCAAGAAGGTGTAGAAATCCTTACCATTGATGATTTTAAGTTTAGAGACTTGAGATTTTGGAGTTTTGAGAAGATTTGAGCTGGATTACGATTGGAAGCTTGAAAGGTTTTTGAAAGTTTAAAATGGCGGTTGTTGAGAATCTGTGAAGAGTCACCGTACATTTTGCCTTTTATACCTCCAGGTCAATAAATGGTATTTGATAAAATTTGAAGTCCGCATTTATTACCCGATGAGTCACTGTACGTATGGCGCACTTAAGTCTGCCTATATTATCGGAGTCTGCCTATTTTATCGAAGACTGCCGATATGGAAATTTGCAAGAAAGGTTAAGGATTGAGGTCAAGCATACCAAGCTCTCCTCTTAAATAAGCAAACCTGGTTGAATCAAGTGGTTTTGTGAGGATGTCGCTACCCGATTCTCTCGTAGGCACATATTGCATGCCGATGTTACCTTTTTCAACATGGTCTTTAAGAAAGTGATATCTCACATCAATGTGCTTTGTTTTGGAGTGCATGACAGATTTTGAGAAACCGAGATTGCCGATGTGTTGTCGCACATTATAGGACAATCCAGCTTTGATCTCATAGTCAACTAGTTGCCGTTTGATCCACAAGAATTGTGAGCAGCAGCCTACCGCCTATGTATTCTCGCTCTTGTTGAAGTTGAAACAGAGGTTTGCTTTTGCGCCCATGAGACAAGTCTATTTCCTAAGAATTGACATGTCCCACTTGTGCTTTTTCTCGTCAACTTTACATGCAGAAAATCAGATCGAATAGCCTATAAGATTAAAAGATGAATCTCTAGGATACCGATTCCCAAATTGGGAGTATCTATCGATATCCGATGATTCTTTGATCCTTGTAGGTGAGACTCCTTTGGATCAGCCTTGAAATCTAGCACAAACACAAACAAAGAAACATGATATCGTGCCTACTAGCAGCAAGTATAAAAGTGAACCAATCATGCCTCCAGAGAGTCATGTCCACTTTCTTGCCCTTCTCATCTTTGTCAAGATGGCGTTAGTAGCCATAGGAGTGCCAAGCCGTTTGCATTTTCAAGACCAAATTTCTTGATAACATCCTTTGCATATTTGGCTTGATTGATGAAGATACCATTTGAACTTTGTTGAATTTGAAGACCAAGGAAAAAGTTGAGCTCTCCCATCATGCTCATCTCAAATTTACTCGATAAGCTTTTCAAAACCGGCCTTGAGCTTGTTTGAGTCCATAAAGGGCTTTTTTTCAGCTTGTAGACATCTTCTTCTTGAAAGCACAATTTAATCCAGAGGTTGCTCTACATAGACTTCTTCTTGAAGTTCTCCATTTAGAAAAGCACTCTTTACATCCATTTGATAAACTTTGAAGTCTTTGTAAGAGGCATAGGCCAAGAATAACTGATAGCCTCTAATCTTGCAACAGAGCAAATGTCTCATCATAGTCAATACCCTCCTCCCGTCTATATCCTTGGGCTACCGCCTTGCCTTGTTTCTTGTAATATTGCCGTTTTCATCCATTTTGTTTCGAAAACCCACTTTGTGCCAATAACTTGTCCTTTAGGCCTAGGGACCAAATGACCTGACTTGGCATCCACAAATTGGTTTAGCTCTTCTTGCATAGCTTCCACCCAACTTGGATCTTCCAGAGCTTCATCAATCTTTTGGGTTCAATGTTAGATACAAATGCAGAGAATACATGCATTCATTCCTTGAAGCTTGTCTAGTTTGAACGCCAAAGATTAAGATCTCCAATGATTTGAGTGATAGGATGATCTTTTACTTCCCTAACTTCGCAGTTGAACTTGTCCTATTGCATCGCGCGAGTTGGATTCTTGAGAAGTAGAAGTGACCTAAGCTTGGTTTTCTAAAGGGTAGGTTAATTCCAAGGTAGGTTGTATGACTTCGGTGTGGAAGGCAAAGGGATTCAGGTAGAGTGTTCATTTGTTGGTTCGTTTGAGGATTCTAACAGTTGACTCTTGGAAGATCTTGTGAAGAAGGAGGATCGCAGACTGACTTGGCCGTTCGCACTGCCTCATATTCATCAATCATTAGTAACCTTAGGAGCCAAATGTGGCCCAATGAAATCAAATTCATCAAAAGAAACATGTACGATTCAACAACTCTAAGTGAAGTTTTATTGTAAACTCGTATGCTTTTGAAAACTTGGCATATCCTTAAAATTCCTTCATCACTTTTGGATTCAAACTACCTCTATGTTCTCTACCATTGTAAAGAACATAGCATTTACAACCAAATATTTTAAAGAATCCAATGTTGGGAGTCGCTCTCCATATTTCATATGGAGTTTTGTTATGAAATTTGTTTATGATGGACCTGTTTTGTGTGAAGCAGTACAGTTCACGCCCGTAAATACATAGGCGCTGGCTTCAAAGAATCATTGTCTTTCCCGCTTCAATGAGAGTTCTGTTCTTCCTTTCAGAACTCCATTTTGTTGAGGTGTGCCAACCGCAGAGAAATTGTGACCAATTCCATGGTCATCACAATATTTGGCAACACCATTGTTCTTGAACTCGCTCCATTGTCCGATCCGACATCGAGATATCATCCAGCCTTCGAGTCCGTAGTCTTCAAGAGTTCAAGAATGATGTCATATGCTTCATCTTTGGAGGACATCATCTCTACCCAAGTAAATCTTGAGTAATCATCAACTACCACAAGAGTATACTTGCGCCACCAAGACTTGTAGTAGTTACAGTCCAAACAAATCCATGTGCAAGAGCCGTAGAGGTCTGGTTGTTGATAGGCAAGGCTTGCTTTTGAAAGAAGATTTGTGTAGTTTGCCTAGTTGACATGCTCGCAGAGACCGTGTGATTCACTGATATTTTAGGCAAACCAACAACTAGATTGTCTTTTGATAGCTCCGGTATTTGAAATTGAGATGACTAAGCCTTTTATGCCACAACCAATGTTGTCTTGATGACCTAGCAACCAAGCATAGATTTGATTTTCTTCCAAAAGATTTAGGTCAACAAAGATAGACATTCCCTTTTCTCGAACCCCGTCAGATAGTTGAACATGTCTCATTGTCCTTTATGAGACATTGACTTGAGGAAAACCGACTGTGTTAGACCTTTATCACGAATTGTGATATGCTCGCAGATTGTGCTTTAAACCTTCAACTAGAGAGACTTTGTTGATAGAGAGATTGCCTCGATTATACTTCCATAACCAATGGTCTTCCCTTTGAGTTGTCTCCAAATATGACCGAGGGACCCTTTGCTTCAACAATGCTTGAGAGAAGATTTGATCACCACCATATGCTTTGAGCATCCACTCGCCTAGATACCATAGATCTTTTCTTCTTCATTGACACCATAAAGCATTCCCGAAATATAGACATTTAAGAATATGGTCCCCTTTTATTTTTGGGTCCTCAAGGTTAGCAACCTTTGGGATCCACACTGTTTAACCTTTGGAGGAGTAAATCCTCTAGATTTAGGTGTGAATCTCAAGGCATTCATGAATCTCATGACCATGGCATTTGCGTAAAGAGCATTTGTGAAATCCTTCAACATGAGTAATGATTTCTTTTTGAGGCTTCCTATTATCGCCAGCCTTGGAATGACCTTTGCCGATAATTGGCCTATAGGACTTAGGCCGATAATGCCTTTTCTTGTTGATGTTAGGTTTACCATAGGTAGACCTCTTATCAAAAGATTTTGTATTTACAGCACATGTCCTTTAAGCTTTTATCTGCTCACTTCTTTTACCCTTTTATAGGCAAGGTTGGGATCGCAGCCTTGCCTTTGACAAATTTAATAGGTTTGAGCCGAGAATTCTAGACTTGCTATTAGTCATCCCTCGTTTTCTTAGGGTGACTAATGGCAGTTTTAGTTGCTCGACTCACTATTAGCAGAGTCACGGGTGATTGCTTTCTTTTGGACTTGTCTTTGTGTTCTTGGGATAAACAAAAGGAACTTTGTTAAAGCCAAGTCCTTGCCTTTGGGAGATCACGGTCATAAGAAACTTCTACACCAATTCTTCAAAGAATCACTTCGATGTCTCATCCTTTTGAGAACTAGAAGAACTACCTACTTTGAACTCACTTTGGAAACCAATACCGCTTTGTCATCTAAAGTTTCTCGGTTTGAGAGAATGGTATCAAAGTTTCCTTTAGAGTTATTCCAAGTATTGACAACCTGAAGGTCATCTTTCTCTAATTTATCTTCTTGATGTGTTCAAGTAGGAAGTCCACTTTTTCACCAAAGCTTTGTTCTCTTTTTGCAATTTGATACTTTCAATTGTCGTCTATCAAGATCTTTGATCTTAGACATCAAGGTTGATTTCTCGAGACGCCTAGTTCATGCTTCTTGGCTAATTTCACATAGGCCTTTGAATTTTGAAAATTCTTCCAAAGATGTCTTTGTTGCTTTGATGAGCTCTCCTTTGAAGGTTCATTAAGCTCATCATCATCATCACTGCATCTTGTTGAAATGGTAGTGACCTCACCGAATCATGTGGTGACTCCCCGCCATAAGGCATATGTTGGCTTCTTCAAAGAAAGTCACAAGAGTCATCCTCATCGTTGTCGTGTCACACCATGTAGGCGATTGCTTTCATCAATGTCTTCACCACCATCCCTTTTGTTTTTGAAATTTAGTTTCGGACGTTTCTTATAAAATTCATATTTTGGCTTTGGACATTTAGAGGCAAATGGCCTGGTTTCCTACGCTTAAAACAAACTAGCTCATTATCCTTTTGATGGTCTGCCGATTTATAAGGAGCGCTTTTGGTCGAGGGCTTGTTTTATAAGGAACGGCGCTTTTGAGAAGACCGCCTATGTGTGATGATGGTTTATTAAACCTTTGAAACGTTGATATTTCTTTACAAACATAGCAAAGGCTTCGCCGAAAGAATATCATCATCTTCACCGGATGTAGAAGGTGTTTCATCGTGCCAAAGGTGAAGGTTCCAGAATGGCCGGTAAGGACAAGTTTTTAAAACTTTTCCATTTCTTGAGCTTGTTGGATCTCAAGCTCATAAACCGAAAGACTAGCATAAAGGTTTCTAAGAGTCAATTTGTTTAAATCTTTGACTCTTTCATGGCGTGATTTTAACATGCCATAAATCGCCTAGTGCATTTAGAAATCTCATGTTTATTTCTTTCTTTCATACTTCTTTCCTAAGGAATAAGCAAGAATGACTACCTCATAGAATCTGCCATAGGCACTTCGCAGAGACTCTTTGGGATCCTTGAAGGAGTCAAACTTCTGACGCAGTATATAATTTGTTGTTCTTTGTCTCACCATCACCTTCAAGATATTCAAGGATGGCTTCCCACATTTCCTTGTCGTGTCCAGGTTGATAATCTGATAAGTGCTTATATCAACACAAATTGTAATGATGTTGATGGCCTTTCCATCCGAGAGCATCATTCTTCGCCTTCATCATCCCACTCTTCTTCTCGCTTTGGTACTAAAAGTGCACTGATCTACCGCGCCAGTAGATAGGCTTCATTGGAATTCGGGTCCATCTCGTGACACATTTCCACAAACGTTTATCAATTGAATTCATATGTCTTTTGACTTTATCTTTCCAGATGTCAAAGTGAACTTCATCCAAGACAGACAATGGTTCACGCTGAAGTTTCCAAACATTTGGTGAGCAGCATGATCTTTAATCTCTCAAGAGGTTAATCTCTAAAACAAGTTTTCAAAGAGTTAAGCTCGAGTACCACCATAGCCAGTCCAAGGTTGCTCTATATAGGCTAGAAGGGGGTTGAATAAGCCTATGTCCAATTTTTGAAATTGATTTCAAAAATCTTACTTCACTAGGGTTTTAAAAAAATT
>CM028362.1:53911118-53959563 GCA_016624345.1 Platycodon grandiflorus
AAAGAAAAGGCCCGGGGATGTTCTTGAAGAGGTAAAGACGAGGCGAAAAGTATTTACATTGATGAACCACGAGGGCCCAAGTGCAAGTTGGTCTGAATCTTCCACCGAAATGAGAAGGAGGCGATTGAGTTTTGAAGAGTCGAAGTGTTGTTTGCGTGGAAGCATGAAGATATGACGAGGAATAAGCAAAGACATCATTACTCACAAGTTGAACATTGATCCAACCATCCGTCCCGTCCCCGAGAAAAGGAGAAAGTTTGCCCATGAACGGAACCGGATTATAAAGGATGAAGTTGAGAGACTTTTGAAGGCCAAGATGATCAAGGAAGTTCAATATCCAAGGTGGTTGGCTAATGTTGTGGTGGTAGAGAAGAAGAACGGAAAGTGGCGAGTATACGTGGACTTCACGGACTTGAACAAGGCCTGCCCGAAAGATCCATTTCCTCTTCCTCATATTGATTCTCTAGTTGACGAGACAGCTGGCCACGATATCTTGACATTCATGGATGCGTCCTCGGGATTTCAACAAATTCAAATGGAGCCCTCGGACCAAGAGGATCGGCATTCATGACTCGAAGGTATATATTGTTATATTGCTATGCCATTTGGTCTTAAAAATGCAGGGGCAACTTATCAAAGGTGGTAAACAAGATGTTCAAAGATCAACTTGGCAAAGCGATGGAAGTCTACATAGATGATATGGTAGTAAAATCCAAGCATATTGAAGATCACGTGGAGCATCTTGCTAAGGCATTCAACATCTTGAAAGCTTTCAACATGAAACTCAATCGGCGAAGTGCAACTTTGGTGTTAAAGCGAGGAAGTTCTTGGGCTATATGGTGACTAAGAGAGGAATTGAAGCTAGTCTGAACAAATCAAAGCTATTCTCAACTTGGAATCTCCCAAGAATATCAAAGACGTCCAAAGGTTAACGGTAGAGTAGCTGCCCTAAATAGATTTATATCTAAATCATCGATAAGTGCGGGTTATTCTACGAAGTGTTAAGAAAGAATAAACTCTTCCAATGGACTGATCAACATGAGGCGGCCTTCAAACAGCTTAAGGAATACTTGGTGATGTCACCGTACTTGCTAAACTAGAACGTGGTGAGCGCCTCTATTTATATTTAGCCGTATCCGAGAATGCGGTTAGTGCGGTATTGGTGAAAGAAATCCAAGGTGAACAGATTCCTGTTTATTATATAAGTAAGTCTCTAGATCTTGAAACGAGGTACTCTCATCTTGAAAAGTTAGTTTTAGCTTTAACTACTGCCTACAAAATTGCGTCATTATTTTGAAACACATCCCATAGCTGTCGAACTAACTATCCTATGAAATGTGTTGAGAACTCCAGATGTCGAGGAGATTGGCCAAGTGGTCGGTCAAGTTGAGCACGTATGACATTTCATATGAGCCACAACACTATCAAATCTCAAGCTCTAGCCGATTTCGTAGCGATTTTAGTCCAAGTTTGCGGCTGAGTGGAGCGAGAGGTACAACGAAGGTAAAACAATTCCTAGATTTTGGACACTTTATACAGATGGAGCTTCAAATTCCAAAGGAATTGGCTTGGGAATAGTTCGAAATCCCCCAGGTGATATCATACCTCAAGGTATCTTGTGAATTCAATGACGAATAATGAAGCTGAATATGAAGCTTTAATCATGGGTTTAACTACAGCTTTAAGTTTAAATATTACTCATATAAATGTATATGTTGATTCTCGGTTGCTCGCTAACCATTTCAATGGCGATTACGTGGCGAAGCATTCCAAAATGACTTTGTATCTCCAACATGTTAAAGCTTTGGCTTCAAAATTTCTGTCATTCTCCTTGGAACAGTCCCTAGAGAAGAGAATACGAAGAAGATGCATTGGCCAACTTGGGTTCAACTTGCAAATCTATGTTGTATACTAATATTCCCATTATTTATGTTAAGTACCCGCAATAGACCAAGTAGAGGAAACTCAAGAAGTGACTCAATTTAATGGGGCACAAGATACAAGTTCATCTTGGACCCAACCTATAATTGAGTTCCTTCAACTTGGAACTATTCCACCTGATATTAAGAATGCTAGATCTTTTAAAATGCGTACTTCAACTTTTGTTTTAATAGATAATGTCTGTTCAAGAAATCTTTAGGACACTATTTGAGATGTATTGACAGTAAGCAAGTTGAGCTCGTGCTAAGTGAAATCCATGAAGGAACATGTGGAAATCATTCTGGTGGGAAAGCATTGGCATCGAAGGCTCTCAAGACTGGTTATTACTGGCCAACCATGCGTCAAGATGCCATGAGCTATGTGCAAAATGTGATGCCCGGAGGCACAAGAACATCTTGCATCAACCTGCTGAACCTCTACACTCTATCGTTTCATCTTGGCCTTTCATGCAATGGGGCATGGATATTGTGGGCAAGTTGCCTAAGGCTCCTGGAGGCAAAGTGTTCATGTTAGCAATGACTGACTATTTCTCAAAATGGATAGAGGCAGAGGCCTATGTACAAGTAAGAGACAAGGAGGTAGTTTCATTTTTAAAGAAGAATATTATTAGCAGGTTTGGCGTACCATCAGAGATCATATGTGATAATGGATCCAAATTCATAAGTAAAAAGACTGTAGATTTTTGTGCTCGTTGGGGCATAAGCTGATCACGTCTACGCCTGTTCACCCTCAAGCCAACGGTCAAGCTGAGTCAAGCAACAAATTGATTGTCAACAACCTAAAGAAACGCCTAGATCAAAAGAAAGGAAAATGGGCTGAAGAATTACCACTTGTACTTTAGGCAGACAGGACAACTACAAAAGGGGCCACAGGTAGAACTCCATATTCCTTGGTATTTGGAGCATAAGCTGTAATTCCAGTCGAGGTGACAATCCCAACAGCAAGGTATGGTTTATTAACTCAAGATGAAAATAATCTCTTGCTAACCCAAGATCTAGATACAATTGATGAGCTCAGGGATTTAGCCAAGATAAGGATGGCAGCCTATCAACAACGGATTGCTAGGTCTTACAACAAGAATGTCAGAATAAGAAGATTCCAGGTTGGTGATTTAGTTTTAAGAAAAGTATTTCAAAATACCGGAGAACGAATGCGGGTAAATTAGCTCCCAAGTGGGAGGGACCATATCTTATTGATGCTTGGCCGGCAAAGGGCATACGGTTGTCAACCCCAAGTGGAGACAAGGTCCCTAGGAGTTGGAATGCCATTCATTTAAAGCTCTATTTTATGTAAGTCAAGTAGTTAACAACTAGACTTCTCGGGTATGAGTTAATTTATGTCAAGTTCATTCGTGTGTTTCAATTCTCAATTTTATTGGAAACCCTTACTAACTTAAGCATCGGAGGGTGTTGGCTACGCTAACACCCAATCCTAACATGAATTTGTTTTGCAAGGTATACAAGCGGAGTAGGCTCAACATGTTAACACGCCAGTACGGCTCCGACATGTTGAGACCTAAATTGGAATAGGTCGAACATGTTAACACGCTAGTACGGTTCCGACATGTTTAGACCTGAGATAGGGAAGTTCAACATGTTAACACGCCAGTACGGCTCCAACATGTTAAAACTTTAGCTGGAGAGGGATGGAACATGTTGACACGCCAGGACGGCTGAGACTTGTTCTATCTCTTCAAACGACTTACCTCTGATCAAAGGTACATTTTGGTTAAAAGATTTACATCTTTTCTAAAGAATTAAGGTTTTGACACCTTCGCCCGAGCGCACGATTTCACACTTGTTCAAGTTGTGACTATTGGTTGTAACATTGACATGTTACCTACTGTTTATATCGTTAACGTTTTATCTACTAAACAAGCAAGTGTTTCTGAAGAAACCTAAAATACTTCTACCAAACTTCCAAATGTTCCCAAAAAGATCTCACAATTAGTGGATAAGTTGGATAAGCCAACAAATCCCTTCAAACCTACGAAAAGCTTGGAGTACTAGACCAACCTAGTACCCCCAAATAAATTGTTTACGCTCTTATGAGCTGTTACATAACCGAATGAATAAAAAAGAAATTGTTTTTGTTACTTTCCCTTCCAAACCGCCTAAAAACATTCAAATTGCTCCAACGTCTTGGCTCGCACCGCGGTGTTACCCTGTTTCCTTCTCTTGATTACTCCCTTCAACTTGAGTCCCCACTAAGGTACTCAACACCTTATTGGCATCATCAACCGTTCTTCCAGGTGGTGAATTCACCTCCTCTGCATCTACCGATTCTCCAATAAAATCTTCCAAGGTCCTTCTCTCTTCTTCCAAGTCCCAATTTGCAGCTTGTCCATTCTTAAATTCCTCAATTAGTTGGATCCTGGCCTCTAGCAATGTTTTAGTGGCATTAAACTTGAAGTCTTCCCTCGCTGCTTCAAGTTCCTTGACATGGGCCTCATTCTCCTTCATCTTTTCGGCACAAACGTCTGCCAGTTCTTTTCTCAACTTCACATTGTCCTTCTTCAATTTCTCCACTTCACCGTGTACTTTGGCTTCCTTCTTCAGTCTGTCTACTTCCCCAACACTTGCTTTTGCTTCTTTCCTTGCCTCCTCAGCCTCAACACTACATCTAGTTGCCTTGATTTTTAAGACGGTGACTTGGTCCAAGATAGGACTCACTATATCGAGACCCGTGTAAAGAAGTATTAGTACTTTGTACATTTCTTGGTACAAGGATCAAAGTTTCCCATTTTACCTTGTCGGCAAAATCTTTCATCACAACAACAAATTTCTCTCTTGTCTTATCTGCATCCAAAACATCATTTACGTCGTGGCTTCGATTCCACCAGTTTCCTTTTCTTCGACTCGTCTTTCTTCTTTGATACGTTTGCTTCAGAACAAGATGCCATAGATTGTGGAGTTGGGGGCAGCTTACTGTCTTTCTTCAGAGACCTTCTTGCTTTAGCACCAGCGAGCAAATCAGCAGCACTCACAAGGGTTTTAGAACGAGTGGCTGCAATAAAGGCCACAGAATTAGGACAACCTGAAGGATTAGAATAAATTGCAGATAGGCAAAAACTTTAAGATGTTAAATCAAACCTGTGGACATCTTGCTGGGACTTGATAGAGACTCTTTTAGATGAACTCCTTCTTCCTCCTCGACCCTTTCTGAAGAGAACAAAACTGGAAATGCTTTGAAAGACCTGATGAGAGGATCCAATTCAAAAATCCTCTTTACATTCGCCTCCGTACCCTCCTGCTCTGGGAACAAAACGCATAGCTTGGCAACTTCTACAAAGGAAAATTCAAGTTTGTTAAAGGTTAAGATGTACAAAAATTTTGGTAATGAGTAAAATCAGAGGAAAATTTCCTCTACCTTGAGACCTCCACTTTGAAACTACACCAGCCTCTTGGCTTAGGCTGTCTTTCCTAACAAAGAAAAATCTGTTTCTCCATCCCCTATCGGCAGGGTCGTTGTTGGAAATCAAAATGGGGTCACCACCACTCTTGACTCTAAAGCAATATCTCCCGGACCAAATCCCCTTATCTCGGTGGTATAAGCAAACTCCTCTAGGCCTACATTTTTCTTTTCAGGCTCCTTTAACAGATTTTGAGTTGAGAAACCCTCGGTAGACCATCATCACTTTCGATTATACATAACTTCTTTTCCCCATTTTTTGCAACTTGAGAAATTATCAACAAGAAATTTAGAAAAGACGAGGAACTCACCGAATTTCTACTTGTTTTTCTTCTTCGTGCGATCTTCCTTGATTTCTCTCCAAAAGAAATTTAGAAAAAGAAAACTCTTTTTACGAACTCGTGAGAAGGCGAGTTGGAGAAGGTTCGACTTGTTCGAGAAAAGGAGTTGTAAACGGTTGCAAGTTTGAAAAACATCATGACCTTTGCCTTGGAAAGACTCAAAAACCGTCCCATCAAACACCTTTTGCATTAATAACCGCCGTACACTCTATCAACTTTTGGCAAACTTTTTAATTTTTGACTCTTTGTGTTCTTTATTACAAAATTCAAAAAGTTTGGGGGCAATTGTTGGGCCCTACATTTTTAGTCAACCTGTTTTCAACTTACGCATAACATCTTGGTACTAACAACTTGAGTTCTCCTACTACATCTTGATCATCTTGCGGGTGGAATTATTGTTACATTAAACCCTACTTTTCGGGAATGTGTCAATGGATAAGAAGACTGATTCAACAACGTTTCTTCATCAAAGAGGCCAGCAACGGATCATTATCTCCTCCATCAATAATATGGCGAAAATATCTCAACAAGATCAACTTACTTCATATATTTTAGGCTTATTGTTTTCTTTGTATTTGAGGTATAAAAAGGGAAGAACACCTGTATTTTACACATACATTCTCACTAGCTTAAGCTCCCTTGCATACGCTCCTAGTTTTGTATTCCAACTTGATCAATATACCTTTTGGTTAAGGCAGGTTCCTAAACCTCCCGGGGTTTTGTGCCGGCGAACAAGTTGTTCAAGGGCTTTCCCTAGTTAACAAAATTCCTTGTGTTCATTTCATTACCATCTAATAATCATTGTACCCGATTCTAATCATTTTTGTCATCTTTTTGTCATTTATAACACTTGTTGAAATTTGACCAAAACACATCATCAAGTATAAAATGTGAATCGTCAATGTAATTTTTGAATTTATGTTAAGAAATGTGTATCATCAAGTATAATTTTATACATCGTCAAGTATAATTTTTATGCATCGTCAAGTATAATTTTTGTGCATTGTGTTGGACAATATGTGTATCGATTGTTCGTTGTGATGAGATACTTTTGTGCATCATGATGGACAATATGTGCATCGGGACGCATAACATTTTTCATCACGACGTACAAAATTTGAATCCAAAACAAAATGGTATATTAACGTTTTCTGAACGCGATTTATCAAAATAATGCATTGTGATCCATCAAAAACAACAAAAGTTTGTAATACGATGCATAAAATTTGTGCATCGTGATGAAAAAGTTTTATATGCAAATTTGTAACCCTACAAACATTATTCAGAACATTTATGCTCTGTTTATGAACCCTAAAATGTATTCAACAATACTAACCTAATACTTCGTTTTTATTGGTTTTAGTGGTTGTTGCCTTCTTCGGTGCTCTTTTGTAGTTGAGAAGACATTTTTTCTCTGTTTGATAGTAACTCACGAAAATGTTTTCAAAAGTTTTTGCAAAATTACCGAAAGGTTTTAAGAATTTTTGCTTTGTTTTTGAAGTGAAGAGGGTTTTTTTTGCTGTGTGTTTTGAAGTGAAGGGGTGTTAGTTTGTGTTTTCTAGTCGATGCACAACTTTTGGTACATCGGAAGTGAAAAAAGGTAATTTGTGCATTGTCTTTGTTTTATGATGCACAATGTGGGTTTTCGTGTGTTTTATGTGCATTGTGTTGTGTTGCGATGCATCGTTTTTTGTTTTTGCGATGCATAGCGTGCACTGTTCTGTGTTTTTAAAGGGCATAGATGGTAATTCTCAAAAAAAGTGTTCTTTAGCGATTAAAAACAATTATAGTGGACTTTAGCAAATAAAAAATTTCTAAAGGGGACCAGCCCAAATTTTGCCCTCAAAAAATGTATTCCTGCAAGTTGGGATTCAAAAATTTACTTGCTGCAAATTAAATTACAAAAAATAATAGCTTTGGTCTTATAAATATCCTCCAATAAGATTAAGGAGGCCAACAGGTGCCTATGACTTGGCGATTTTTTTTTTTTTTTTTTTGAGTTTTGGGTTATTTTTTTTAATATCTGAAGAAAAGGTGAAAAAGAGACGAGAGAAAGATGATGAGCCAATGAGCGAAAATTTAAAAAAAAATTAAAAAGAAGAAGCTTAAATTGTAATGCCAAACACGGCTAGAATTACATATACAAAAGGAAAAAATGGAGGGGAAAACAAACAATTGGACAGACCTCTAACAAATTATAACTGCCTAACAAAACCCTCTAATTAGTAAAGACTAATCTACCCGTAATGATACATAAATATTTACACATTACCACCAAGTGGTTGGACTAAGCAACGTGGATACCCTCAAGTATTGGCATTTTTATCTCCAATACCCCAACCCCCACAATTGTGGGTGCAGAAATATTGAGCACCCCCAACTTGGACAAGAAATACCAATGTTGCTACTTGGAAAGAAACTTTTTGGAAAGAAACTTGGTAAAGATATCTGCAAGTTGAAGTTTAGTGGAGATTTGCTATGGATAAATGAGGCCTTGGTGAATCTTCTCGTGGATAAAAAGGCAATCCAGCTCAATGTGCTTCGTAAGGGTATGGTAGACTAGATTGGATGCTATGGCAATAGCAGATAAGCTATCACAATGTAGTGGAATCGGCAAGGAAATATCAACCTGGAGATCTTTAAAAAGGCTGTGTAACGACAAAATCTCACAACTTGTTATGTCCATGGCTCTATATTATGACTCAACAGAAGACCTAGCAACCACATAATGTTTATTGGACTGCCAGAAATGAGAGTGGCCCAAAAGTAAACAAAAACCAGTGATTGATATCCTGTTTATATATGGGGTTGCCAACCCAATTACTATCACAAAAGGCATGCAGTTGTAAATGGTTGGTGGATGAAAAATAAAGGCCTTTCCAGGAGAGGCCTTCACATATCTAAGGACTCTATGCAATGCCTTAAGATGAGATATTTTATAATCTTGAACAAACTGACTAAGACATTGAGCAGCATAAGTCAAGTCTGGTCTAGTAA
The DNA here is from genome assembly GCA_016624345.1 of Platycodon grandiflorus. Lineage (NCBI taxonomy): Eukaryota > Viridiplantae > Streptophyta > Magnoliopsida > Asterales > Campanulaceae > Platycodon > Platycodon grandiflorus. The sequence goes on from CM028362.1 coordinate 53,919,809, forward strand.
CTATCAAGATAGAGTAATTTGCCAACAAGTTGCCTATACTCAGAAGGATTATCAAGTAAATCCCCATCAGTGAGCAAAAGTTTTGTGTTTGGATCAAAAGGAATGGTTAAAGGTTTAGCATCAGTGATATTGGCAGAAGCTAACAAGTCTAGTGCATATATTTCTTTGTGATAAATGAAAACCATCGGAGGATCTAACAATCTCAATCCCCAAATAATACTAAATGGGCCCAAGATGATTCTTAATACTGAACTTGTCATGTATAAATGCCTTAAGAGAAGTAATGCTAGACAAATCATTCCCAAAGAACTATCACATCATCAACATAGACCAAAGCTATAAACTTGTCACCTTTGGTAAGGGTAAAGAGGGAATAATAAGCATGGGATTGAATGAATCCAAGATGAAGCAAGGCATCAGTAAACTTGGCAACCCACTGTCTTGAAGCTTGCTTAAGGCCATACAAAGATTTTTTTAACTTGCTCACCTCAATGGGTATTCTGTGAGACTTATAACTAAGAGGAAGCACCATATACACCTCCTCTTCCAAGCCTCCAAGGAGGAAAGCATTATTAACATCCAGGTGTACTTCCCACCTTTCATAACAACAATAGCCAAAATTGCCCTCACAATAACCATCTTAGCCACAGGGGAAAAAGTCTCTGAATAATCTATCCCTTATGTTTGTGGATAATCTGAGTTGTATTTGATCTTATAGACTCATTTGCATCCAACTAGCTTCTTTTCTTATGGTAAGTTCACAGGTTGCCATGTATTATTGACCTAAGTGCCCCAGGTTCTTTAATCATGGCATCAATCCATTTGGGATTTTAAATTTCTTGAGAATTGGATTGTGGTTCAACTGAATAAGACAATGCATTAACAAAAGATGTATGTTTGAAATGAAAAGATGCAAAGGGTATCAAAGATGAAGAAGAATATTTAAGAGAGTAAGAAGGATGATTTTGTGAGCTAACAGAAGAAACTACATAATCTTTCAGTCTCACAGAAGGAGTTTTAGTTTTGTCTGAAGTTCTAACAAGAGAGGGATTTGGTATAATGGAAGATGTGGCATCATTATCACTCGAACAACGAAGGAGTATCGGAGAAGGATTAGTATGTGAGACGAAGGAGGTTGAGGATGCTCATGAGCAACACGAGGTGGTTGAGATTGAGAGAAAAAGGATAGAGGTGGAGTTGAATCATAGTAGAGATTAATTGTAACGCCCGTCTCATTTGCATCATTTCATCATATATGGTTTCGTGCATATTTCGCATATCTCATATCATCATTTGCATCATTTTATCGTGAACGATTTCATGTGTTTCTTACGATATAATATTGTTTACCTTTTGTAATGTATCGTGTTTGAGACGTGTTGCGAGCGAGGTGTAATCGGATCTAGGGAAAAGGAGGAAAATAAACTGTGTTGGACCCATAAGCATTGGCACGACCATGCAGCCATATTGGCACGGCCGTGCGAGGCCTTCCAGTAGGTTAAATTAGAATTTTGAGGTTGGCACGACCGCGCGGCCATGTTGGCACGGCCGTGCGAGGACTCCGAAAGTCCGGACTTGCTATATAGGGTTGGCACGACCGTGCATGCATTATGGCACGGCCGTGCGAGGTTGGCACGACCGTGCAACTTATTTGGCACGGCCGTGCGAGGCACAACAGACTGAACCCATTGCGCGAAAACCCTCTTTTCATTTAATATAAGTGGCCCTTGTGAGGCCACGTCACCCAACCGAGAAGACCCCTATTTTCAGCCACTTAAAGCTACCCAAAGAGTGTTTAACACTCTCATTTTCTCACAACTTCACCATAGAAACACAAGAGAATAGAGAGAGAGAAGTGAGGGTTTAGAGTGAGAAAGTGAGGGATTCTTGAGATTGTGAAGGAGTCTCGATGATCCGACCACACCATTGCGAAGGGCTTGCCGAGGGGGAAGCTTTCCTACCGATTAGATTCTTGTTCTCTTCGCTTTTCCCGACGAGAGGTAAGCTACTACCCCCTCTTCTTCTCGTTTTATGTCTCATATGACATCTCGGACTTATAATATGCGAAGTTAACATGCTAGAGTAGTGAAAATGTGATTCTTGCCATGAATGCCATTTTTGGACTTGTGAAATATGTTGCTAATTGTTCTATGATGGTGGAAGACTCGATATTGGGCGATAATATGCTAGGATTAAAGTGCAAGATCATTTTCGTAACTCGTCATCATTAGTAACCTAAAATGACTCTAACGGAGTCGGTTAGGGTTTGATAATTAACGTGACCACGTGTGTGTTTCGTGAGCTCTTGGATGCTTGAGAGACCCGTTGGGGAATTGGTTACGCGATACACGTAAAATGGTGTTGTGTTGAATTTGATGTTGGTATTATATGGCTATGTGTACTAGAATTTTTGGCGTACATTAGCATGTTATTGTTGGTGTCGTTATACTCCCTACTTTGGAGTATAATGCTTTTATTTAATGTTAAGTAAACATCTACTTGAACATTTGGTTGATTTGTTAATGTGTCGAGTAAAAACCTACTTGAGCATTGTTTAAGTCCATGGCATAATTGTTGGAGGTGTATTGACGCTCGGTTATTGCGTGAGCCGGGGCTACGTAATAGCCGAAGGCCAATACACTGGGCCTCGCCCTACCGTTGGCCACGGTAGGGGTTGTAGCGCTAAGTGTTGTACGGAATAAACGCGACCTTGGTAAGCTATACCGTGATTGTTTCTCGGGTCGTTGGGGACCGAGTCTTCACGTCGACGTGGATACGGAAAACGGTTCACCTTGGTTTTGTTATTTGGTTCGATGATCGGGTACGACATCAACGGTTTTCTTCATTGGTATTATTGGTTGGTTGGTTGGAAGTTGGTAAGTCGGAGGTGTACCTCGACGGTATCCTTTTATATGTGTTACATATCGCACCTATGTGAGTTGCATGCTATGTGACTTATGTTATGAATTACTCGATGTGATGATGATTGGAAATGATTATATTATGTCAACCATGTTATATACAATTCTTATTACTGTTTGCATCTCGCATGCCATATTGTTGTATTAGTAGTTTATTGAGTTTTATAATTCACCCCGTCCATTGTTTATTGTTTTCCTTAGATCCCGAGCCTGCGAGAAACCCCTAGTGATCGCTCGTTGTCATCCGGCGTTGTTAGCGGTCCTTCTTTTGGTAGTGCTCCTTGAGCCTTTGTATTTTCTTTTGGTGAGGCCGAGGGTACATGTGTTATCTAAACAGTGTAAAGTTGGGTAGAAGTCCCGTACATGTTGTTCATTCATATTCTTTTGTAGATGCCGACGTGGATGTCAGGCTTTGTAAATGATGTTACTTATTTTATATTCCGCGCACTCTGATAATATTACATGTTAGTCCCGAGCCTCTTCGCTCGTGGGTTTGTTGGTTATGTTATGTGATCGTTTCCGGCTTTTGTGTGCCGTGATATATTGTTTTGGTTTTCAAATAAACATACACTTGCATTACATGGTCTTTGCACGAAAAGTGATTTTTGAATTGTGCATTTCGTGTCCCGTCTCGCGAACCGGACGAGTTTCCAAATAGGATCTCGGGTCGGGTCGTGACATTAATATCAATGAGAGGAGAAGAAACTGTAGTGGTTTGTTCAAGAAAAAGAAATATGGATTCATGAAACACAACATGCCTACTGACAAACACTTGTTTAGTGGAAAGATTGTATAAGACATAGTCTTTTTGATCCATGCGATAGCCAAGTAAAACACATTTGATGTGTAGCAACCCGGTCCCACCAAATCGCTAGTGAGCTGGTCCCACCTGACCAGCCCTCTACCGAGAGTAACACAGTCGGACCTCAGGACTTCCCATCATGGGCTTTGCCTTCCCCCACACTCGAACCCCTGACCTCTAGGTAAGGTAGCTCAATTGGTACTCACACTCATATTTAAAGACCTTTGTACCTTACCTAGAGGTCAGGGGTTCGAGTGTGGGGGAAGGCAAAAGCCCATGACTAGGCATGGGAAGTCCTTGAGGTCTATCTCAATTGGTACTCACACTCATATTTAAAGACCTTTGTACCTTACCTAGAGGTCAGGGGTTCGAATGTGGGGGAAGGCAAAAACCCATGACTAGGCATGGGAAGTCCTTGAGGTCTGGCTGTGCTACTCGGTAGAGGGCTGGTCAGGTGTGACGCTGGTGGGACCAGCTCACTAGCGATTGGGTGGGACCGGGTCGCTACAAAAAAGGTGCCTTTGGACTAATTCGAAATTCATGTGTTTTTTCGTTCTAACTTGTAACTAACATCTCACCAAATATTCTACGCATGTCCAAATATTATGAATCTTATATACCCACAAACTAGACATTTCAAATTATAATTTACTATTTTGAATCAGTCCATTTTGACTATATACGACCATTTGCAATCACATCAAGATTGAACTACAACTCAGATTTTCTAGCAACGATTCATTCTGCGCAGCGATATTACAAGACCCATTTGAGGTACTTACCAATATCAAAAATCAATGAAAATTTACAAGATACTACACAACATATCAATGTAAAACATATCCAAAAGTCATGCAATTCTCATGGACGGATTTTTCCCAGTAAATTCAACAACATGCCTTAAAACTGTGACAAATCTGATTTTATAAACTAAGCATTTGCTTTCAAAAAATTATCATGTCTTCTCCCAATTATATTTGCAACCTCAAAAACAACATAATATATCATAACATCATTTAGAGCAACTAATCACATGTTTCTTCCAAGGATTTAACACCATAATGATCAACTAATACCACCTACATGCTTTACTCTTCCATTTCATCTCATAATCAAATAAAACATTATAGTTACTTACCTCTTAATGAAATCAAACCATGGAAATGAACATGGAACCAGTGTATAATCTTCCTCTAGTCAAGAGCTTCGCAACGGTGAAGACGGATCGTCGATCGGACTCGGATGCTCAAGATATCACACTGGTTGCGGTCCCGTTTAGGGCTATTTTCGTGAAAAGTATGGTACTAATATACTATTGGGAATTTTTGAATTTTGGATATGTTAATATTATTTATGTTAGGTTGTTCCCTATAAATTTTCATAAATTTTAGAGGTCGGGAAGTACCTCGTTTAGGTTGTGTTCTATCGCTGCGCCGAGTAAACTGTTGCTGGAAATTCTGGGTATTAGATCTAACTTTAAGTGGCTGATTCTTGATGAATATAAGTCCAAATGAGGTAATTCAAAGTGGTAAAATATAGTTCCAGATGTCTAGTTTCTAAATATGTAATAATTATAATATTTGGATTTTTTGGAATATTTGGTGAATTTAACGGTACGGCTGTGCAGTGCTGAAAATTTATCATTGTTGTTAGTCTCCGTAATTTAGAGACTTGTTGAGTTGTAAATGTTGTTTTGTTAAATCTCAAGTACTAGTAACTTGCTGGGATTTTTGTAACTGGCTACTCGCGATGAACTTGCGAGACTTATATGGTTGGTAACTCTCTAAATCTGGAGTATTTCGATGAATGTAGTTATTTAGGGACGATACTACGGTTCGTCCCGATGTTTCGAAAATGGGTAATGACTCTAGCTGAGTCGACGTGAGATAGTATGTTTATATTGAACACTATACGAGCTATATATCGGTTCGACCGACTCGCGGAGTCACATAGGACGTAATGAACAAACGTCGAATAATGTAATGAATTTATTAATGTGTAGAATCGACTCTACGGAGTTGAATAATGAGTAGTATAAATCACTACGTGTCGTTATTGAGTCTCCTACGATATAGAATGACGTATCGAGAAAGTTGTGATTCGTTAGAGATTAACTTTAGTTAATTTAATCATGCATGAGAGGACATACCGTGATTATCGTTCCAATTCGGACGAAATGACTTGTAATGAGTCGTGATATATATATATATATATATATATATATATATATATATATATATAGTACACGAAGATAGTATTATGTGATAGTTTATGTTATACATGTGATAAAGTGTATTTAGTGATTATAGGATTCTGTAGAGATCCTAAGTTGAGTTGTACAATAGGTCTACTTTACCTATTGTCTTGCTTTGGTTATATGTTCAATGATTAAGGACAAGTTATGATTATTTTAGTATGAGATAGGACAATCATCCTACTTTGATGATTGATTGTAGGACAATCATCCTACTTTGATGGTTGATTGTGTGTTTAGTATTTACAAGCACATTGAGTTAATTTGGTATGTGATTCAAGAGAACACACTTTGATTTGTTGAAAATGACGAGTAAATATCTACTTGTGCATTGCATTGAGTCCAGCTGACATTCTTGGTAAAGTTATGGTGGGACGATGTATAGGCTTTACGAATGGGATTCGTAATCGCTATGGGTCGCCGTACCGGTTCTCACACACCCTCACCTGTTGGCCGCAGGTGGGACAACCAGCCTGGCCCATATAAATGGGAGGACAGAGGAGCCTGACCTCGAAAAGAAATTACAATCCAAAAATAAAGAAGCCATACAAACAAAGCCTAAAAAGAAAAGAGACTTCTAATGCCGAATGTAGGGAGTATCCTGAATATCCAATAAAACAAGTCCCCGAATAATAGGAGGGAGGTCTCGGTAGGACGAAAAGATATAGTCTGATTGCTTCTCACAGCCCAAATTAGCTAACTTGTCAGCAACAATATTAGCCTGGTGATAACAATGATGAAAATGAAATTGCATAGATCTTTTGATGGCAAAGATGCGATGAATAATACCCCAGCAAGACCAAGGAGGGGGAGATTCTTTAGAAACACAGTCAAAGAGAACCTTGGAATCAACTTCAACAATGGCGTTATAATGCCCAAGATCATGAAGCCAAGTGAGGCCCTGAAGAAGAGCTCTAGCTTCAAAGAATCGTATTCGAAGCAAAGCCATAAAAGGACGCAAAAGCATGGATAAAATGACCAGCGAGTCACGAATAATACCACCTCCACCAAAAAACCAGGATTCCCTTGGAGGTTTAAGCCACCGCACAAGACGAACAGGGCGCCGGGGTGAGCGGTCCGGCGCTTCTAACTTGAGCCAAATGCTCGCGAATATCTCGAATGAGATGAGCGCTAGAAGAACTATGACCGTCGAAGGTCCAATTATTTCTATTCTTCCAGAGATGCCATAAAATTAGAGCAGGAGTTACAATGTGAAAAGATGAAGCTTTCGGTGTCAACCACCAGGATAAACAAGCCTGAGAAATCGAAGCATGGCTGAGACTAATGCCATGATCATTGCTGAAGAAATGCCATACCTCTGAAGCAATCCTGTTGTATAAAAACACATGAAGAAAGGTTTCAGCAAACCCAGAATTACAACAACGACATCTGGAAGCTAGATGAATACCCATACGACGAAGGCCTTCATCAATCGGCAGACGATGCTGGAAAAGACGCCATAAAAAGATACTATGCTGCTGAGGAATACATTTATGCCATATATATTTAGCTGTAAGAAGTTTAGGCTGATGATCACGAATCAAATTCCAAGTTGAAGAAACAGAGAAACGCCCACTTGTGACAGCAGACCAACATGGTTTATCTAGAATGTTAGAAATAAAAACATGGCTGGAGTTAATCCGAGCAACATCAGCGATCGGAAGAGCAGCAACAACAGCGGGAGTTAAGTTAGATGAGTGTCAAACATATCCCGAATGGAGACAAAATTACACCCTTGGGGTTTAGAAAGCAACCCATTATCCAGCCATTGGTCAAGCCAAGGGGAACTAGTGCCACTCGTTACTTGTTAAGTAATTTGTGTTTTCTTCTTGCTACAACGTTGGTAGTTTTCTTTTGCTTCCAGGTGCATGATGTTACTTTGTAGCTAGTACAAGATTTAGGCATCTTCGTAAGGGAAGTTGGGAAATCCGCTGTCAAAATTACAATCGGTATTTTCACTTCCACATATGGTACAAGCAGTTATCCCTTCAACCAAACAACGTTGTGCAAAGTGCAACAATGACGATTGATCAAAGTCAAGTCTTATTTTCTTGATACGAAATAACTAGACGAAGATTCCTTGTCAAGAGACTAGATCTCCAAATCCAACAAAAGGTCACGAAGACCTAATTAAAAAATAACTAGTGGCAATAATCGTAATACCCCTAACCCACATTGGCTTGATGTTAGATTTATATGTGTGTTATAAAGTGACCACGAACTACCTCTAGGCACCAACGTCTTTCATGACTTTTGGGTGTCTTGTAGTAGACCTAGTTGATCTAGGTGCTTAGTGATCCATGTGTAGTGGACTGGGCTTTGGGCCTTGACGGGATGCATCTTCCATGGACTATTGCTTAGTAAGCCATGTGTAGCGGACCGGGCTTCGAGTTCGGGTCGTGATTGTCAAAAAGGTAGATAAAAACGCACTTGTTATGTATTGTTGGAAATATTTGCACTTATAATAAAGTGAGTCTCCCACTAGAAAGTAACCATTTAGGGAAATTTTCCTTAGGCAGCTCCCTATCACTGTGTTCATTAGGCATTCACCAAAATTACTTTACACACACACACACACACACACACACACACAAACAAATACACAAATAACACAACCTCTTTAATAACATTAATTGTTTATTTTTCAGTGAAATGAATCAGCTCTATCTATGGAATACAAAAACGCTTGTCCGAAGCAACATGAATCTGGTTAAGTAAAGCGAGATATGTAGAAAACAAATCATACCAGCCATTGGTTCGTATACTGAAGTGGAGAAAATCATTGTTCATCATTGACAAAATAAAGCGAGTTTCTCAAGAGCTAGAGTTGTTTTTAGCCTAAACTATGTCAGCATTCAAGAAATAAATGCACATCAAATCCAGCAACTGTCCAATGGAAGAAAAAGAGCTTGTGTGAAACAACCTTGAAATCCGAAGACTTAAACATGTTTAAGTCTTTTTTTCCTCTTAATTAATACGAAATAATTAATAGTAAAAAGGACTTGTTAGTGGAGGATTATTGACCCAATTCCAATAAGAGATTTCCTTTTGGACCGTCAACACATTATGAAAAGATTTTTAACTTCCGCCCAATTAATGATGCCCGCCACAACCACGGAGCCCATCTTAAGCAGCTTGTTTTTCAAGCCTTTCAGTCTGACTATGCACACCACGATAAACACACACCTAGCACAAGCAGTTATCCCAAACAATGTTGTGCAAAGCCGCAATGATGCATGATTGATGAAAGTCAAGCCTTATTTTCTAGATACGAAATAACTATATTTAGACGAAAATTCCTTGTCAGAAGACTAGATCTCCAAATCCAACAAAAGTTCATGAAGACCTAAAATAATCTCTAGTGGCAACAATTTGTCAAAAGGTAAATATAATTAAACACAGATGTTAAGTAGTGTTGGAAATATTGGCACTGAGGGAAATTTCCTTTAGGCACTGTGTTCTTTAGGCATTCACAAAATATAACCTCATGAATCTGGTTAAGTATTTACTAAAGGCAAAATTACATTAGACACACACACACACACACAAAGAAATACACACATAATATAACCTCATGAATCTAGTTAAGTATTTTCTTTTTCCTGATAAGAAACATTAAAAAGACTTTATCTGAGGACTATTAACCCCATTAACGTCGTGTAACACAATGTAAAAAGGTGAAAGAAAAATAAGCAAAAACTCTAATATTTTAATGGCTGCCCAATGGGACGAGAGAAGCTACTCCAGAACAGCTTAAGATAGTTCTATGAGAAAATTTTATATAAAGAATGGCCTGGCCTCGACGAAACCAGAGTGTATACCTTCAAACCATTGCATATGCATGGCTTTTTTCTGAGAGTGAGAATGACTACAAGAAGAACTTCACTTCAATTTTTAACTTTTATCCTCTTTTTGTGCCAAATGTGTCTCCCATGCAGCTGTATCTGGACCGGTGAACACCAACTCAAGCAATCCCATTGTGGTGGTGGGTTGCAATGAGATGGAACGAAAAGCCCTTGTCACATTCAGAGAAGGTCTTGAAGACCCATCTGGCCGACTTTCTTCCTGGCTTGGCGAAGATTGTTGTGAATGGGAGGGTGTAGGCTGCAGCAAGCTGACTGGTCGTGTGGTAAAGCTTGACCTTAGCAACAAAGTGCTACCTTATAACTCATCTTTGACTTTGGGCGGTAGGTTAAATCCTTCATTACTTCAGTTGAAGCGTTTGAATTATCTAAATCTTAGCGGAAATGATTTCAAAGAGGCTTTGATACCAACTTTCTTGGGATCACTTGCGAAATTGATTTACCTTGATCTTTCTCACTCCTCTTTCTCAGGAATGGTTCCTCCTCATCTTGGAAACCTTTCCAACTTGCATTATCTTAAACTCAATAGAAACTCGATCTCAGGCCAACTTCCAGTGTCCATCGGTAACTTGTCAAATTTGGAGATGTTAAACCTTGGAGACAATATCATGAATGGTTCCATCCCTGAAAGTATTTTAAGGAATCTTACTAAATTAACAGCATTGCGTCTTTACAACAATGAATGGGAAGGAATTCTATCACAAAACCTTTTTGTGGGTCTCGCAAACCTAAAAACTTTTGAAATATCATCTTCTCATGCTTTTCTCTGCAACTTCAGTCCTGACTGGAATCCTCCTTTCAGTCTAGAAATCTTGACAATTAGCAATTGTCCATTGGGTAGATTTCCAGCGTGGCTTGAGAACCAGACACAACTATATTCTCTAAATCTTAGGGAGGCTTCCCTTGAGTCTGAAATTCCCCATTGGTTTTGGAAATTGTCTCCACAAATTTCATTCGTGGATCTTTCTAATAATCAAATACGTGGAACACTTCCTAATTCCTTGGATTTTCCCTCAAAGCCTTCGATTGACTTAAGTTTCAACACCTTGGAAGGAGAGCTACCGCTTTGGTCTAATGTGCAAAGGCTTTTGCTGGGAAACAATTTGTTTGCTGGATCAATCCCAACAAATATCGGTCTTGTCATGTTTTCAATGGAACTTCTTGATCTTTCTTACAACTTTCTTCATGGTCACATTCCCAACTCCATTTGGAAAATGAAGAATTTAAAAGTTCTTTCTTTAGCGACCAACAATTTATCTGGAGAGATTCATGACCATTGGAGTGATTTGGAAAATCTGGAAAACCTTGATTTATCCTTTAATAACTTCTCGGGTAACATTCCGATTTCTTTGGGTAACTTGTCAAATTTGGAGATGTTAAATCTTGGAGACAATATCATGAATGGTTCCATCCCTGAAAGTATTTTAAGGAATCTTACTAAATTAACAGCATTGTGTCTTTACAACAATGAATGGGAAGGAATTCTATCACAAAACCTTTTTGTGGGTCTCGCAAACCTAAAAACTTTTGAAATATCATCTTCTCATGCTTTTCTCTGCAACTTCAGTCCCGACTGGAATCCTCCTTTCAGTCTAGAAATCTTGACAATTAGCAATTGTCCATTGGGTAGATTTCCAGCGTGGCTTGAGAACCAGACACAACTATATTCTCTAAATCTTAGGGAGGCTTCCCTTGAGTCTGAAATTCCCCATTGGTTTTGGAAATTGTCTCCACAAATTTCATTCGTGGATCTTTCTAATAATCAAATACGTGGAACACTTCCTAATTCCTTGGATTTTCCCTCAAAGCCTTCGATTGACTTAAGTTTCAACACCTTGGAAGGAGCGCTACCACTTTGGTCTAATGTGCAAAGGCTGGTGCTGAGAAACAATTTGTTTGTTGGATCAATTCCCACGAATATCGGTCATGTCATGTCTTCATTGGAACTTCTTGATCTTTCTTACAACTTTCTTCATGGCCGCATTCCCAATTCCATTAGGAAAATGAAGAATTTAAAAGTTCTTTCTTTAGCGTTCAACAATTTATCTGGAGACATTCACGACCATTGGAGTGATTTGGAAAATCTGGAAAACCTTGATTTATCCTTTAATAACTTCTCGGGTAACATTCCGATTTCTTTGGGTAAATTGAAGAATTTACAAATCCTTATTTTGATGAACAACTATTTTTCTAAAAATATTCACAACCAGTGGCATGATATGGAGAGACTCCAATTGATGGATCTATCTACCAACAATCTTTCTGGTAACATTCCCACTTCAATCTGTTCATTACCCTCCCTTGTATCTTTGCAATTGTCCGAAAACAATCTATCTGGGGAGCTCTCTTCCCTTTTAAGAGGTTGTACAAGCTTGTCCACCCTTGACCTAGGTTATAATGAGTTCTCTGGGAAAATACCAGAATGGATTGATGAAAGCCTCATATCACTATCAGTGCTACGCCTGCGGGGCAACACGTTTATGGGAGAAATTCCTCAACAACTTTGTCGTCTCCCTATGCTCCACTTGTTAGATCTTGCACTTAATAATTTATCAGGATCAATTCCGCCATGCCTGGGAAATTTGAGTGGCTTGATTAACTCCCCTGGGGTACCACAAAGTAATACTTTTTTCCCAGAGATGGAGTTGAATGTCAAGGGAAGCGAATACTACTATGACCGTTGGCTTGGGATTGTCAACATTATCAACCTCTCAGGTAACAATCTAACAGGAGAAATTCCAAAAGAGATGGCAAACCTCTTAGTCTTGGGCACCTTAAACTTATCCCACAACCATCTAACAGGAAAGATACCAGAGACATTTGGAGGCTTGCGACAGTTGGAAACCCTTGACCTTTCGTGCAACCATCTTTTCGGTTCAATCCCTCCAACCATGACTTCTATGACATCATTAAGCCATCTCAACTTGTCAAACAACAATTTTTCGGGCTCGATTCCATCAGCCAACCAATTCTTAACCTTTGATGATCCTTCAATATTCTTTGGTAACCCAGAACTTTGTGGCTCTCCCTTACCCAAATGCATTATTCCCTGTGGTGAGGATCCTGAATGTCAGAGAGATCAAGACAAAGACGAAAATGATGAAGACAAGTCCGAAAAGTTTGGAGTTTATATAAGTGTGGTGTGTGGATTTGTACTAGGATTTTGGACTGTTTGCGGCACTTTGGTGATCAAGGAGTCATGGAGACATGCTTTCTTCCAATTTACGGACACAGTGATAGATCGAATCTTCGTGATTGTTTCGGTGAATGCCGCCCGCTTCAACAGAATGAGCGCAAGGGAGAGGAACTAAGACATTTGACCAAGGTAGTAGCGTTTAAAAACATCTAAATTTTTTGTATTTGTACAACTTGTCTTCATTTTAATTTTTTTTCCTATTTACAGCAGGAAGTGTTGCCTCGGAATAAAACTACGATAGAGGGGGTCACAATGGATTGAGCTCTTAAGCCAAATATTAAAATTGTAAGGTATTAGCTGATCTTGAATCTTTTCTAGTTTAAAGAAGCATGGTTGATGAAATAAGGCGTTGCATATCTTTAGTTTTTTGTGGTGCACCAAAGTTTGTACTTGGGTTTAAGCCGTATACATAAATAAGTATAATTGTTGTTTGAAGTTACTAAATTCAGCTTTACTAATAATTACTATCCATCATGTCTCGATCTACGTTTGCAATACTATAGTACGGGCACTAGGGGCATTCGTGTATATATCCATCATGTCTCGATCTACATACATACATATATATATATATATATATATATTTCAAAAAAAAAAACACGTAATTTGTAATACTTTCTAGGTAAATTGTGATACTTTTTTGGTACTACGAAATACGAGTTTTATAATTTAAAAAAAAATAGAAAATAAACATCAAATTTTTGTTTGAAAAATAGTCGGCCTAATTCAAAAAAATCAAGCAACAACAATATTTATTAGGAATGGAGGGAGTACTAAAATGTCAATTTTTTGTGTTCTGTGATGCACCAAAGTTTTACAAACTTAACCCCCTTGGGGGTGGCTGGCTTTCGATCTTGTGGTCTACTTTGTGAATTCAATTTTCATAATTTTTTACATGTTTCGATGCTGATGATGCCGAATATCGCACCATGGTCTTGCTTGGAAATTGGATTGGGTGGATATTTGGGCTCTGAATATACTTGACGCTGAGAATCAACCTGAAAGACACACAAAGAGTGATCATTTGGTAGGGTAGGTGACTCTGCAAAAGCTCTCCGGTGAGAGGGTGAGTAATGACACACGAGAGAGAAGAAAATTCTGAAAAGAGAGAATGAGTTTTGTACTATGCGGTACCTTTTGATGTCATGCATGTTGCTCCCTATTTATAGGGGAATTTGATAATCAATTGTAGAATTTGTTGCAATCACGTTAGGGAATCTTTCTATAAGGGATAGTGAGTCAGAGATGGCAAAGTGACAACATCGTGTCTATTCATGGTATTTGCTCGGCTATATGGGAAGTGATGTGATTCCCAACGAGACCCACAAGTTATAACGAACTTGGAACCACGCTTTCGGAATTACCTCGCGGAAACGTACGCCTAGGACTTGAATAACAATCACAAGGATGATCGCAACCCTTAGTTTCGCAATGAACTAAGAACCTTGATCGATTCGAAACCCTTAATTATTGATTAATTAAGAACCACGAATTAGAATATCACACAAACTTAATCCAAAGTTTGCAAAATGCTAACAAACTATGTTTGTCAAGAAAGAGTTTAAACTCACACTATTTTTAATAATAAAATTCTGTATTTTACAATGAAAGAAAAGGCCTATTTATAGGCTTTTGAATAACACTCCTACTTAACTAAGGATAAGAGTTTAAATTAATCTAGAACTAAAAGATTTAACTAACTAAAAACAACTAGGATTCTACTAATTAGCTTGGCCGAAATATGGATCAGATTTTCCACCCTTGGATGACACAGTTTGGATCAATTTCGGCTTCCCTAGGAGACCTTTGAAAGGGTTCCCACGTTTTTACAACTCATGTTCACACCTATACACGGTTTTGACCTCTAAAAGTCCTCATTTTGGGCTTGCACTCCTTGAATTATGTACACCAACTTGGGCTCTTCATTTGTCACCAATTGGGCTTGATCTTGGACATCTTGGACTTGCGAAACAAGGCTTGATAAGGCTTCATTTAACTTCTTTGCTATTGACCTTGTAATTGGCCCATCCTTGATGATTAATGGGTCATTAGTCTTGAGTGGTCCTCCATCATTCCCTCCTCCTTTAAAAGGATTTGTCCACAAATCAGCATCATCACCTACATCAAAAGGAGATAAATCACGAACATTGAAAGTTGCACTGATATTATCATACTCACTGGGTAAGTCAAGCTTGTAGGCATTGTCATTGATCCTTGCTCTCACTTGGAATGGCCCATCGCCCCTTGGTTGAAGTTTAGACTTCCTTTTAGAGGGAAATCTTTCTTTTCTTAGGTGCAACCATACCCAATCGCCGGGTTCAAATATCACTTGTTTCCTTCCCTTGTTAGCTTGCTTCACATATTGCTCGGTCCTCTTCTCAATATTTTGTTTCACCTTGGCATGCAACTCTTGGATCAATTTTGCTTTGGCTTTTCCATCAAGGCTTGCTCTTTCATCCACAGGTATAGGCAAGAAATCAAGTGGACTAAGAGGATTAAAACCATAAACAATCTCAAAAGGTGAATAATGAGTAGCAGAATGAACATGTCTATTATATGCAAACTCAACAAAAGGCAAACAGTCTACCCAACTTTTTAAGTTCTTTTGGACAATTGTTCTTAAAAGTTGTGACAAGGTTCTATTAACCACCTCCGTTTGACCATCGGTTTGAGGATGATAGGCGGTGGAGAATAACAGTTTGTGCCCAATTTACTCCAAAGAACACGCCAAAAGTGACTCAAAAATTTTACATCCCTATCACTCACAATGGTACGTGGAACTCCATGCAAACGAACAATTTCTTTAAAGAACAAATCAGCAATATGAGATGCATCATTCGTTTTATTGCATGCAATGAAGTGTGCCATTTTAGAAAATCTATCCACTACCACAAAAACAGAATCTTTACCATTCCTAGATCTAGGCAAACCAAGTACGAAGTCCATGGATATGTCTACCCAAGGTTCACTAGGAATTGGTAATGGCTTATACAAACCATGAGGTGCGCTTTTTGATTTTGCTTGCTTACAAGTAATACAACTACCGCACACCTTCTCAACATCATGTCTCATGTGAGGCCAAAAGAAGTGTTCTCGTAACACATCTAAAGTTTTGGTGACACCAAAGTGTCCCATCAACCCTCCACCATGGGCCTCACGCACAAGCATCTCACGAATAGAACATTGGGGAATGCAAAGTTTGTTTTCTCTAAATAAGAATCCCTCATGTCTATAAAATTTATCACAACTAACATGCTCACATGCAACAAAATTAGTAGAAAAATCATGATCATGAGCATATAAGTCCTTAATGTGATCAAATCCAAGGAATTTTGTTTCCAACATGCTAATCAAAGTATATCGCCTCGACAATGCATCGGCTACAATGTTATCTTTTCCTTTTTATACTTGATTACATAAGGAAACCCATCAATGAATTCAACCCACTTGGCATGTCTTTTACTCAACTTATTTTGGCCCTTCAAGTACTTCAAAGATTCATGGTCGGTGTGAATTATGAATTCTTTGGGCCAAAGGTAATGTTGCCAAGTTTCAAGTGCCCTAACTAATGCATACAACTCCTTATCATATGTTGGATAATTTAATTGTGCATTTTTCAACTTTTCACTAAAATAAGCAATAGGTTTTCCATTTTGTATCAAAACAGCCCCTATACCTATTCCGGATGCATCACACTCAAGTTCAAAAGCACAATCAAAATTAGGCAAAGCAAGGATTGGTGCACTAGTCAATTTTTCTTTGAGAAGATCAAAAGCATGTTGTTGTTTTTCTCCCCAATGAAATTTTACTTCTTTTTGACCAATTCATTTAAAGGTGCGGCTATGCTACTAAAGTCCTTTACAAAACGACGATAAAAGCTAGCAAGACCATGAAAACTACGTACTTCGGTCACACTTTTTGGGGTTGGCCACTCTTGAATGGCCTTGATCTTCTCATTGTCAACCTCAATTCCATTAGCACTTACAATGAAACCAAGGAACTCAATCTTTTCCATGCAAAAGAACATTTTTTAAGTTAGCATGCAAGGATTCTTTTTCAAAGTTTCCAATACAAGACGCAAATGGACTAAGTGTTCCTCCATGCTATGACTATAAATCAAGATATCATCAAAATACACCACAACAAATTTATTAATGAACTCACGTAACACATGATTCATCAATCTCATGAAAGTGCTAGGTGCATTTGTAAGACCAAAAGGCATGACTAACCACTCATATAAACCAAACTTAGTTTTAAAAGCGTTTTCCATTCGTCACCCTCTTTAATCCTAATTTGATGGTATCCACTTTTAAGGTCAATTTTTGTGAAGATTATGGCACCATGCAACATGTCAAGCATATCATCTAACCTAGGAATAGGATAGCGATACTTTACCGTTATTTTGTTCACGGCACGGCAATCGGTGCACATCCTCCACTCACCATTCTTCTTGGGTACCACAATGACGGGCACCGCACAAGGACTCATGCTTTCTCGAACCTTACCTTTGGACATCAATTCCTCAACTTGTTTTTGAATTTCTTGTGTTTCTTGAGGGTTGGCTCTATAGGCCGGTCGATTTGGAATGACCGCACCGGGTATAAAGTCAATTTGATGTTCAATTCCTCTAAGTGGTGGGAGACCACTTGGTTCTTCTTGAGGAAATACTTCTTCAAATTCCTGCAACAAAGGAACAACAACACTTGGAAGAGAAGGGGTTACATCATTAGTACTAAGAAGTGATTCTTTATAGATCAAAACAAACACCTCTCTTTCTTCGTTCAACGCCCTCTTGAGCTCACCACACTTTGCATAAAAGCTCTCCTTTTTTCCCCTCCTCTCATTTTTTCCACTCAACTCTAAATTTTCACTCTTTTTCTTTTCTTTTCCACTTTCACTCTCCTTTTTCCTCTCGGCCTCCTTCTCTCTCTCTCTCTTCTCTCTCAATCTCTCCTTTTTTCTCTCTTCCTCACTTTTCTTTCTTGATTCACTCAATCTTATTTGATCTTCCCTCACCTTTTGTGGAGATAAGGGGGCAAGAGTAACAGTTTTTGCACCATATTTGAAAGAATATTTATTGGAGTAACCATCAAAAATAACCTTTCGGTCAAACTGCCATGGCCTTCCCAACAAAAGATGACTAGCTTGCATAGGTACAACATCACATAATACCTCATCCTTGTATGTTCCAATGGAGAAATTAACCACCACTTGCCTAGTGACCCTCATCTCACCACAATCACTAAGCCATTGCAATTTGTAAGGATTGGGGTGTTTAAAAGTGGTTAAATTTAGTTTCTCCACCATCTCCATGCTAGCCACATTGGTACAACTACCACCATCAATAATCACCATGCACACTCTCCCATTCACTGTGCATTTAGTATGAAAGATATTCTCTCTTTGCAATCTATCATCATCTACCACTACTTGGGTATTAAGGGAACGTTTTACTACTAATGCATACCCTTCATCACCATCAAATTCAATGTCACCATCATCATCATCCTTTTCACTTTCGGAAGAAACTTCCCCATCATTATGAATAATCATCACCCTCTTGTTTGGGCACTCATTGGCTTTATGCCCCAAACCTTGGCACTTGAAGCATTTTATGGTACGAGAAGGTGTAGAAGTAGAAGAAGAAGTAGAAGAAGCACTTTTATTTTTGTCCTCATCCTTAGATTTTGGAACATTACCTTGGAACTTGGAAGGTGTGAAAGTGCTTGCCTTTGAATTGTCTCCTTTGAATTTGCCTTGGGTTGGATAGTTGGAAGCATAGTTTTTGGTGTAGGAAGTTGTCTTCTTCTTGAGTTGTCTTTCAATCTTTATGGCCATGTGGACCATTTCTTCCAACTCCATGTAATGCTGCAAATCAACCATGTTAGCAATTTCTTTATTAAGACCATTCAAAAATCGAGCCATAACAGTTTCTTCATCTTCTTGTATATTAGCTCGAATCATGTACATCTCCATCTCCTTATGATATTCATCAACGATTTCGTTCCTTGGGTCAAAGCTTGGAGCTTTTGACAAGTCTCCCTATAGAAGTAATTAGGAACAAATCGTTTTCTCATGATGGCTTTCATATCACCCCATGTATCAACCTCTCTCTCACGGTTCCTCCTTCTAGAATTCACTAATTGATCCCACCAAATAAGAGCATAGTCGGTGAATTCAATTGCAGCCATCCTCACCTTATTTCTTTCGGTGTAATTATTACAATCAAAGATCATCTCCACTCTTTTTCCCACTCTAGGTAACCTTCGGGTCACTCTTCCCTTGAAAAGAAGGGATTTTCAATTTAATGGTTCCCACCCCTATTCTCCTCTCTAAGTTCCCTTCTAGGTAACCTCCTTGGGGGTTCATCTTCCTCCTCCCATTCATCATCTCTCATGGGTGGTCTATTTCTACCCATTCTTTCTCTTACATTCTCATTATGTGGTGGTTCTTGACGACCACGCTCTATCCTATCTATTCTCTCATTTACTTGCCCTATCTCCTCCCTCATCATCCTCCTCATTTCTCCTAACAATTCTGCCATTGTCATGTTGTTAGGTGTTCCCTCATCGTCTACAACCGTTTTCTCCTTATCTTGATTCATGATTTAAGAAAACCTCACACACTCCCTTACGTATATCTCTCAAAATATGACACTCGTGTATCACTCAAAATCCGACTTTTACCTCCCCTCTTATGTCCTTACCACTCTTGTCTTTTTCCACTCAAAACTCTTTGATGAAAACAAGTATAGTTAGAACAAAGCAATTTTGGAAGTAAAGTTTGGAAAATTCTAAGATTCGTAGAATTTAATTAAAACAAAGAAATAAGAGTTTTTAGAAAAGGGGGTAAGAAGGTTTATAGAAAAGATGAAAGAAGATTCGATTTTTATTCTCGAATCAAGGATTGAGATCAATATACTTTTGGAGAAGAAGTTGACTTAGCTCACGGCCCAAGCTTCTTGGCTTCCTTTTTTTTTTTGTCTCTTGGCCGAATTAATAAAGTAATAATTCTGCCCCTTTTTTTTTTTTTTTGTGTAATCTAGCCTCTTTGGTACGGCCTTGGAGCAAGAAATTGAAGAAAAAAAATTATGTGGCACAAAAGATGGTTAGATATGATAGTGTATGGAATATGGAATGAGGAATTTTAAGAACAAGGAATAAAATAGGGATAGAAGATTGTTACCAATAGCCTTTGCTCTGATACCAAATGATGTGATTCCCAACGAGACCCACAAGTTATAACGAACTTGGAACCACGCTTTCGGAATTACCTCGCGGAAACGTACGCCTAGGACTTGAATAACAATCACAAGGATGATCGTAACCCTTAGTTTCGCAATGAACTAAGAACCTTGATCGATTCGAAACCCTTAATTATTGATTAATTAAGAACCACGAATTAGAATATCACACAAACTTAATCCAAAGTTTGCAAAATGCTAACAAACTATGTTTGTCAAGAAAGAGTTTAAACTCACACTATTTTTAATAATAAAATTCTGTATTTTACAATGAAAGAAAAGGCCTATTTATAGGCTTTTGAATAACACTCCTACTTAACTAAGGATAAGAGTTTAAATTAATCTAGAACTAAAAGATTTAACTAACTAAAAACAACTAGGATTCTACTAATTAGCTTGGCCGAAATATGGATCAGATTTTCCACCCTTGGATGACACAGTTTGGATCAATTTCGGCTTCCCTAGGAGACCTTTGAAAGGGTTCCCACGTTTTTACAACTCGTGTTCACACCTATACACGGTTTTGACCTCTAAAAGTCCTCATTTTGGGCTTGCACTCCTTGCATTATGTACACCAACTTGGGCTCTTCATTTGTCACCAATTGGGCTTGATCTTGGACATCTTGGACTTGCGAAACAAGGCTTGATAAGGCTTCATTTAACTTCTTTGCTCTTGACCTTGTAATTGGCCCATCCTTGATGATTAATGGGTCATTAGTCTTGAGTGGTCCTCCATCAGGAAGAGCCCGGACCGAGCATTCTTAGGAATGCCCGCTCCTAGAAGATGTCCAATTATAAAGAACTTTTTGCCCTTGATATGGATTTTGTGTAGTTCAGATGATTTAAAAACTGGATTGAAGATGAAATTTAAACACTATTTGAAGTTAAAAAAGACTCAGAAGAAGGATGCCGAGGGAGGCTTAGGGGGCAATGATGATGAAGATTTTGACCCAAAACACAAGGATGCCCACTCTAGGAATCGCGGAGAAGATGAAATTAGGTAGGGGAATTTGTAGCAATTACATTAGAAGTTAGTCTATTCTGTTTTAAACTTTTGTTTTCTGCTTTATGCTTTATGAAACATTTAATAAAGTCGAGATATTTGAATAAAAAGATTGAGAACACACTTTAATCTACGGTTTATCTTTCATTTGAGCATATTTGATTTTGGTATATTTGTGAATATATGAATACGTAACATCAATTTAGTCTTTTTCTTTTTCCATTTTTTTTTTTTTGTGTCCTAAGGGGCGTTCGATGGTATATCAAACTTGAGACATCACACTTTGGAAAACAACAACTCTACTACGTCATCCCTTAAGGACTAACCTCAAATTAGCTAAAACACATTTGCTGATCATTATATATTTGCAAGGATGGAGCGACTCAGATAAGATCCTCTATTCCAAAAATGTGTTTCATCTCTTATTCCAGCCGTCGGATCTTCGTCACATATGCATAAAAAATCACAGGGTAATTAGTGTTGTTTATTGCCATGCACATGTGGCAAAGATCCGACGGTTGGAATAGGAAATGAAACATATTTTTGGAATAGAGGATCTTGTCTGGGAGCGACTAGGTATCTTAGATTGGTTTTTTTCATTAGTTAGTGGCGGACTCGTAAACTATGCAATCAATTAATAACCGCCAACGAAGATTTTGTGGAAAAAAATTTGTGACCTTTTTGTGCCCATAGCATTGTTCTTTTCAAAGGGTATTACTTTGGGCACAAAAAAGTCTCAAAAAATTGGTTACAAAAGCCTTGTTATCAGTTTTTGATTGATTTTTTTCATTAGTTAGTGGCGGACCCGTAAACTATGCAACCAATCAATAACTGCCAACGAAGATTTTGTGGAAATTTTTTTTTAACCTTTTTGTGCCCAAAGCATTGCCCTTTTCAAAATCTTATGTAACCCAATTGTATGCCTCCTTTAATTGCAGAGATCCGAAATATATCAAATCACAATTATATTTCTGAAAATTTCTTAATTAAGCAAAGTCTAAAACCAAATATTCAGCTTTACTATCCATCATGTCTCGATCTACATTTGCAATACTATAGTACGGGCACTAGGGGCATTCGTGTATATATGCTACTCCTTGGTTCATAAATTATTGTCGTGTTTGACCATTTTGAGTTAAACTGATTGTTTTTAAAATGAAAATTTGACGTGTATAAATATATATATATATATATATATATATTTTTCAGAAAAAAAAAACACGTAATTTGTAATACTTTCTAGGTAAATTGTGATACTTTTTTGGTACTACGAAATACGAGTTTTATAATTTAAAAAAATAAAAAATAAACATCAAATTTTCGTTTGAAAAATAGTCAGCCTAATTCAAAAAAATCAAACACAACAATATTTATTAGGAATGGAGCGAGTACTAAAATGTCAATTTTTTGTGTTCTATAATGCACCAAAGTTTTACAAACTTATCCTCCTTGGGGGTGGCTGGCTTTCGATCTTGTGGTCTACTTTGCGAATTCAATTTTCATAATTTTTTACATGTTTCGATGCTGATGATGCCGAATATCGCACCATGGTCTTGCTTGGAAATTGGATTGGGTGGATATTTGGCCTCTGAATATAATTGACGCTGAGAATCAACCTGAAAGTGAGACAAAGAGTGATCGTTTGGTAGGGTGGGCTTTGCAAAAGCTCTTCGGTGAGAGAGTGAGTAATGACACACGAGAGAGAAGAAAATGCCAAAAAGAGAGAATGAGTTTTGTACCATTTTGGTACCTTTCGATGTCATGTTGCTCCCTATTTATAGGGGAATTTGATAATCAATTGTAGAGTTTGTTACAATCACGTTAGGAAATCTTTCTATAAGGGGTAGTGAGCCAGAGATGGCAAAGTGACAACATAGTGTCTGCTTGGCTCTAAGGGAAGAGCCCGGACCGAGCATTCTTTGGAATGCCCGCTCCTAGAAGATGTCCAATTATAAAGAACTTTTTGCCCTTGATATGGATTTTGTGTAGTTCAGGTGATTTAAAAACTGGATTGAAGATGAAATTTAAACACTATTTGAAGTTAAAAAAGACTCGGAAGAAGGATGCCGAGGGAGGCTTAGTGTGACGACCCAACCCCGACCCCGAGATGGGAACGCGGGTCAAGCCGTCCAAATAAGGACTACAATCATGCAAGGACTCGATTATCACAACTAACGTGACGCAACATTGGACACGAAATAAAACTCGGCATTAAAAAGCCGGAATATTTAAAACTTCAAAACCTGATATAACAATTAATAACAAGTAAACCAAGTCATCGGCGAAGTTACAGCCGGAACCCAACACAAACAAGTCATGCTAATATATAAACACCTCGACGGCTAAACATGCCGGAGAAACCACGTCAATAAACAAGAGCTAAAGGGATGCTCAGCGGAAGTCTTAACAAGTGAACCATATACATGTAAACAAGGCTCGGCCAACAAGTGCCGGCAAATAACAAGAGACATAAGTAGAATATTCATTTAGTCTACAACAAGTACAAGTTACTATGATTACACATTCCCAAGCGAAGTCTAAATGACTTGCTTAAACCCCACGTCCTTGCAAAAGAAGAAACCAAAAGCCAACGCTACCACCTCTAGGTGAACAATCACGAGCACGAGAAGACGATCAACCTCGAGAAGACGAACCTGGACGACTAGGATCTAAAACAGTAAAAGGGAGGGGGTAAGTCATAAAGACTTTGTAAGTAACCAATATGCATGACGGATATAATGCAAGGCATACATAGCACGTATCAAGCAAGATCATGTTAGCACGTAGTTCTCATGTCGCGATGCACATTGTTTTCACATAGGTGCGTAATTAAATCACATAGGATTAGGATATGTTATAGAACCGGTGCCGCTTCGTAGTCCCTGAAATAGACAAGGTTATAACGATTGTATTTGTCGGATGCACGTGTATGATACATCGACCACGATTAGTATTATTCCAAGCGCCCTTTTGGTTACGACATGGTACTCTTCTCCACCGTGATCGGTAGTGAAGGGTGTGTGCAAGTTATGGTATGGCGACCCATCATCATCATGAACCTCATGATTCATGACTATGATGCATCGTTGACCATCGATACAATTCACTTAATGCCGTGGACTAATGGTATGTCAAGTAGGTATTTACTTGTCATACAAATCAAGTAAGGAGCAAGTTCGACAAGAGCGAACGTGTCCGAGTCAAGTAGATGTTTACTCACGTAATAAATCAAGTAATGGAGCGAGGTCGACAAGAGCGACTCGTCCGATCAAGTAGGCATGTTATTCTATAATGTACAAGTCGAGCAATAGATCAATCATGTCAAGAATTCCCAAGAACAAATTTACAATTCGATTGAACTCTAAACGTCGTAGGGATTTGTTTGTAGAGTCGGTATTGTTCAATGACTCTCTAACGCAACTCCGATGAGTTATTGCTAAAATATTCCTAAGTAGCGAATGAATGCTATGTGCAATTCATGGCTCTTTTCTAAGTTCTCGATTCATATGCAATTAGACTATGTGTCATTCGTGACTTTTAGTCCATCAAGATTTAAGTTCCACACTTGTGAACCCTAACATGTCCATCAATTTTGAAGTGATGAATTATAACAAGTCCAAGAACAAAAGTTATTCCAAGTTCATCCTAGAACATTATTCATACTTGACACAAATCCAAATTATCAATTATGAGTCATTAACCCAAAATTCACAGAAAATTTACTTAAGGAATTTCAAGTTTTTAACATGATGCATGTCTTCTTAAACATGTAAACTAAAACTATCATGAAGGGAGCATACTTGATATTGAGCATACAAGACAAGGGATTGGGTACTTACCTCAAACACACAATTTAACCCAACAAAGAAGAATCAAAGCCTCCCAAGTTGTTTCTCTAGTCTCAAGGAACACCAATATGGCTTTGCATGCAAGTTTGAGTGGTTGGAAATGGAGGAGATGAAAACACACGTGATCTCACCAAGAACACACACATCTCTCTCAATTGTTCTTAGAGTTGTTTTTAGGTGAAGTGGGTGAAGTGGAGGGTCATACCAGGTGTTGAGGCGTAGGAAGGTATGAGTGAGCTGGTCTCTCACTTAGGGACGTGTCCCAACTTAAACAAGCAGTCCACAAGTCAACAATTATTAAAAATAAAGCTTCGGCCAGGCGATCGCCCTCCCACGAAGCAAGGCGATCGCTTTGACATTACGCCTACAAGGCGATCGCTTTGTTAAGGACCAAAGCGATCGCTTTGTACCCTTCTCAATAGTACATTACGTCTACAAAGCGATCGCTCGTCCAAAAACAAGGCGATCGCTTTGTACCCGTATGCACCTCACTGAGTACAAAGTCATTTTGGTTACTAAAAATCATACCAAATCATTTTTGTATGAGCAACACAAGTAAACAAAGCTAAAACAAGCAGAAATTATCAAATTATAATACATTATAATAACATGGCATTTCTATTCATGCAAACAAGATATATAACATGCAAATTATGCAATTAAGAGAACTAGGGTGTCACATCCTCCCCTCCTTAAAGGAATTTAGTCCCTAAATTCACTTACCATCTAATCAAACAAGTATGGATACTTCTCTCGCATCTCACTCTCAGTTTCCCAAGTGGCTTCTTCCATCAAATGATTCTTCCACAAAACTTTCACTAGTGGTATCCTCTTAGTCCTCAAGATTTGTTCTTTGGTATCAAGAATCTTCACCGGCTTCTCAACATAGGAAAGATCGGGTTCAAAGGTAATCTCGTCATAGGCAAGAACATGTGATTCATCTTCATATATTTGCGGAGCATAGAAACGTGAAACACATCATGAATACCCGAAATAGACGGTGGCAATGCAATCCGGTAAGCTAAAGAACCAACCCTCTCAAGAATTTCGAGCGGGCCAATATACCTTGGTGAAAGTTTCCCTTTCTTACCAAATCTCTTAGTACCGTGCGGCGATATTTTCAAGAACACAAAGTCTCCAACTTGGAACTCAAGATCGCGTCTCCGGTTATCCGCATAGCTTTTCGCCTACTCGAGCCGTACGCAATCTCTCTCTAATCAACTTGACATCCTTGGCCGATTGTTGTACCATTTCGAACCCCATAACTTAGCTTCTCCAACTTCGTCCCAACAAATTGGTGAACGACACTTACGCCCATACAAAGCCTCATAAGGAGCCATCTCAATGCTAGATTGGTAAGCTGTTATTATATGCAAACTCGCCAACGGTAGATGTGAATCCCAATTGCCCTTGAAATCCATAGCACAAGCACGAAGCATGTCCTCTAATATACGTATCAATCTCTCCATTGTCCATCGGCGGGGATGAAAAGCTGTACTTAAGTTAAGTTTGGTACCCAAGGCCTCTGTAATGAATGCCAAAATCTCGAGGTGAATCTAGGATCTCTGTCCGACACAATACTAACGGGGACACCATGTAGCACGATAATCTCCTGGATATACAATGCGCAACCGACTCAAACGTAAGTCATCGCAATAGGAATAAAATGGGACGACTTCGTCAACCTATCAACAATAACCCAAACGATCGAAGCCCCTACGAGTGCGCGGCAACCCGTGACAAAATCCATTGTGATATGTTCCCATTTCCACTCCGGAATCTCAAGTGGTTGAAGTAGACCGGGTCTACGGTGCTCCGCCTTAACCTGCGACATGTCAAACATCTAGAAACATATTCGGCTATCTCCCTCTTCATACCGTTCCACCAAAGCGCCTCTTCAAGTCACGGTACATCTTAGTACTACCGGATGTATCGTGTACTTGGCTTTGTGAGCCTCGTCAAGGACCATACGTTTCACTTCATCGGAAGAAGGAACACAAACCCTATTACGAAATGTCAAGATTCCATCAGTTCATCGCAAACCCGGTGTAGCATTCTCTCCCAATCGATCAATAATCTTCTTCAATTCGGGATCGGTAACTTGAGCCTCCTTAATCAACCCAAATAAAGCGGCGTAGCACGAACATTAGCAAATAGAACACTACGCCCACTTACAATAGGACTCCATTCCGGACATCCTCTAGCATCTTCCATTCCTCATCATCATACAAGACATATAAGCCTTCCTACTCAAGGCATCGGCCACAACATTCGCTTTTCCGGATGGTAAAGAATAGTAAAATTATGATCCTTAAGCTTCTCCATCCAACGCCTCTCTCATATTCAACTCCTTCTGAGAAGAGGTACTTCAAACTCTTATGATCGTATACACCTCAAACTTCGCTCCATACAGGTAATGTTTCCACTTGTGAAGCGCGAAAACAATTGCCGCCAATTCAAGGTCGTGAGTTGGGTAATTGTTCATATGGTGACAACTTTTCGAAGCATAGGCAATCACCTTCCCGTTTTGCATAAGCACGCAACCCAAGCCTTACGAAGCGTCGCTATATATCACAAAGTTATCACATCCACTAGGCAATGCTAAAACAGAGCGTGGTCAATCTTTTCTTCAACTCTTGGAAGCGGCCTCGCACTTATCACTCCAAATGAAAGTAGACTTTTTGAGTCAAATTAGTCATGGGGTAGCAATCTTGGAGAATCCCTCAATGAACCTACGGTAGTAACCGCTAAGCCCAAGAAACTACGAACTTGGTTACCGTTCTAGGAGTCTTCCATTTAGTAATAGCCTCCACCTTAGAAGGATCCACCGCAATACCCTCACTAGAAATAACGTGCCCAAGAAAAGATACTTGTTCAAGCCAAAATGCACACTTGCTAAATTTCGCATAAAGTTTCTTTTCTCGCAACAAGGAAAGAACCACTCTCAAATGGTTAGCATGTTCCTCTCGTGACTTTGAGTACACTAAAATATCATCGATGAAAACCACAACAAAGCAATCCAAATAATCATGAAACACCCGATTCATCAAGTCCATGAAATGCAGGCGTTTGTCAACCCAAACGGCATCACCACAAACTCATAGTGGCCATAACGTGTCCGAAAAGCTGTCTTTGGGACATCCTCCCCGAACTCTCAAGCGGTGATAACCACTCCTCAAGTCTAGCTTGGAATACACCACGGATCCCGAAGTTGATCGAAGAGATCATCAATGTGAGGTAAAGGGTACCTATTCTTGATAGTAACCTGGTTCAATTGGCGATAGTCAATGCACAACCGCAAACTACCATCCTTCTTCTTCACAAATAATACCGGTGCACCCCACGGAGACACTCGGTTTAATGAACTCCTTATCGAGAAGTTCCGCAATTGGTCTTTCAACTCCCTCAACTCAGGGGCCATTCTATAAGGTGCTCTAGAAATTGGTGAAGTTCCGGCAATAGTTCAATGCAAAACTCTAACTCTCGGTCGGGAGGTAATGCAAAATCATTTGAAAAGACATCCGGAAATTCATTAACTACCGGTACATCTTCTATATTAACATTAGACATGCTAGTATCAAGCACACAAGCAATATACCCGTGCACCCCGAGATAGAAGTTTCCTAGCCATGGCGAAATGATATGTATACTATTCATGGCATGATCACCGTAAACACAAATTCGAATACCGGCATGGCAAAAGTAACTCTTTACGACGACAATCAACTAGAGCATGATAAGTGCACAACCAATCCATACCCAAGATCAAATCAAAATCCCGAATAGGCAAAACTACTAGATCCGCATGCAAGACCCGATCACATACAAGCACATCACAAGCTTTATAAACTTCCGACGCCAACAATTGATCACCCAACGGTGTAGACACTTCAAGCACATAAGGCAAGCGAGAAGGTAACACGCACAAATGCTCAATGAAATGCGATGCAACATAGGAATGAGAAGACCCGAATTCGAGCCCTATGGCCGAAGGCGAGAGAATACCTCCAACAACCGAGGTCGACTCGGAACACCACGGCGATCAAGCGCAAAACACGAGCTTGGGCCTTAGGACGCCCATCACTATCCCTCTTGGTGCCCGCCGAACCCACGGTGAGTAGTCTTAAACTTGGGACAATCTTTCACTCGGTGACTTGTATCTCCACAACCCAAACACGCCCAAGTCGACCCTACACTCATTGTACGAATGCCAAAAGGAACACTCAACGGGCTCACTCCGTGGCCTTGCGCCCTTGCGAAGGCGAGTACGATTATCACGACCATCGGTACGCCTAGGCTGTCCATCCGATGCTGCCTAGGCCGACCACCGTTACGGCGGTTGCCACGATGACCGGACCGATTACCGCCGGCCCTTCGAATCTGCGAGGTCACACGAGATGGCTAGCTGCGATGACGATGCGATCGCACAGAGCCGCCTCCTCTATCTCTCTCGATCTCATAGGCGCGATCAACGCACCCTATAGTCGCCAACGCAATGACAAGAGCTGCCTTCTATACTCGGTCTTTAGACCCTTAACGAACTTGAGCACCCTCATGGGCTCATCGGGTACAAGATGTGCACAATAACGAGACAGGTTCGGTGAACTTGGTGAATCTTGAGCCAGTCATAGAACCTGTTCTAGATCACGGAACTCTTTCTCCCTCTTTCTCCTCACCACCATAGGTACATAAGAAGCCTTGAACTCCTTCTCGAAATTAGACCAAATCTTTGGAACCCGGTTAAGATCCCGCCAACAATACTCTCCACCAATGATTCGCCGCCCCTCTCGGCTTATACACGGCTAAGACAACCTTCTCTTCCTCCGTGCGGTCTAGAGCTGCAAAGATTTTCTCCAAGTCCTCCAGCCATAACTCGCTTTACTAGCATCGGACTCTCCCTCGAAAGATGGAGGTTTCATCTTCAAGAACCTCTCCAAAGTAGTATTATTTCTAGCTCTAGGTTACGGTGCCTCGTTACGAGGTGGTGAAACTTCCGCGGTTGGTTGCGGTGGTGGTGGTGGAGGTGGTACACCTCTGCTTGACCCTCTTGTGCCAACTCGGTCATAACGGTCATCATTCTACGAAACAAGCCCGCCATACGGGCATTCTCATCACCGATTGAGGTGGGGTACCTCAACTTCAGTTCTTCGGAACTCTAGCCTCGGCTCGGCAGAACCCTCCTAGGCTGCCTCTACCTCGACCAATACCGCTCCACGCTACTAGCCCCGGTCTAGGTCGCACCATGATACACCTATAAGAAATCACTCGACGTTAGAACATCACACAAGAACTTAACCCAACTAGGCCATGGAACCTATCTGGCCGATAGCTAACCTATAAAGCTCGATACCAAGCGTGACGACCCAACCCCGACCGAGATGGGAACGCGGGTCGTCCAAATAAGGACTACAATCATGCAAGGACTCGATTATCACAACTAACGTGACGCAACATTGGACACGAAATAAAACTCGGCATTAAAAAGCCGGAATATTTAAAACTTCAAAACGATATAACAATTAATAACAAGTAAACCAAGTCATCGGCGAAATTACGGAACCCAACACTAACAAGTCATGCTAATATATAAACACCTCGACGGCTAAACATGCCGGAGAAACCACATCAATAAACAAGAGCTAAAGGGATGCTCGGCGGAAGTCTTAACAAGTGAACCATATACATGTAAACAAGGCTCGGCCAACAAGTGCCGCAAATAACAAGAGACATAAGTAGAATATTCATTTAGTCTACAACAAGTACAAGTTACTATGATTACACATTCCCAAGCGAAGTCTAAATGACTTGCTTAAACCCAACGTCCTTGCAAAGAAGAAACCAAAAGCCAACGCTACCACCTCTAGGTGAACAATCACGAACGAGAAGACGATCAACCTCGAGAAGACGAACTGGACGACTAGGATCTAAAACAAAAGGGAGGGTAAGTCATAAAGACTTTGTAAGTAACCAATATGCATGACGATATAATGCAAGGCATACATAGCACGTATCAAGCAAGATCATGTTAGCACGTAGTTCTCATGTCGCGATGCACATTGTTTTCACATAGGTGCGTAATTAAATCACATAGGATTAGGATATGTTATAGAACCGGTGCCGCTTCGTAGTCCCTGAAATAGACAAGGTTATAACGATTGTATTTGTCGGATGCACGTGTATGATACATCGACCACGATTAGTATTATTCCAAGCGCCCTTTTGGTTACGACATGGTACTCTTCTCCACGTGATCGGAGTGAAGGGTGTGTGCAAGTTATGGTATGGCGACCCATCATCATCATGAACCTCATGATTCATGACTATGATGCATCGTTGACCATCGATACAATTCACTTAATGCCACTGGACTAATGGTATGTCAAGTAGGTATTTACTTGTCATACAAATCAAGTAAGGAGCAAGTTCGACAAGAGCGAACGTGTCCGAGTCAAGTAGATGTTTACTCACGTAATAAATCAAGTAATGGAGCGAGGTCGACAAGAGCGACTCGTCCGATCAAGTAGGCATGTTATTCTATAATGTACAAGTCGAGCAATAGATCAATCATGTCAAGAATTCCCAAGAACAAATTTACAATTCGATTGAACTCTAAACGTCGTAGGGATTTGTTTGTAGAGTCGGTATTGTTCAATGACTCTCTAACGCAACTCCGATGAGTTATTGCTAAAATATTCCTAAGTAGCGAATGAATGCTATGTGCAATTCATGGCTCTTTTCTAAGTTCTCGATTCATATGCAATTAGACTATATGTCATTCGTGACTTTTAGTCCATCAAGATTTAAGTTCCACACTTGTGAACCCTAACATGTCCATCAATTTTGAAGTGATGAATTATAACAAGTCCAAGAACAAAAGTTATTCCAAGTTCATCCTAGAACATTATTCATACTTGACACAAGTCCAAATTATCAATTATGAGTCATTAACCCAAAATTCACAAAATTTACTTAAGGAATTTCAAGTTTTTAACATGATGCATGTCTTCTTAAACATGTAAACTAAAACTATCATGAAGGGAGCATACTTGATATTGAGCATACAAGACAAGGGATTGGGTACTTACCTCAAACACACAATTTAACCCAACAAAAGAAGAATCAAAGCCTCCCAAGTTGTTTCTCTAGTCTCAAGGAACACC
This sequence comes from Platycodon grandiflorus, assembly GCA_016624345.1. NCBI lineage: Eukaryota > Viridiplantae > Streptophyta > Magnoliopsida > Asterales > Campanulaceae > Platycodon > Platycodon grandiflorus. The sequence goes on from CM028362.1 coordinate 53,952,102, forward strand.
AATATGGCTTTGCATGCAAGTTTGAGTGGTTGGAAATGGAGGAGATGAAAACACACGGTGATCTCACCAAGAACACACACGCTCTCTCTCAATTGTTCTTAGAGTTGTTTTGGGTGAAGTGGGTGAAGTGGAGGGTCATTCCCAGTGTTGAGGCGGTAAGGAAGGTATGAGTGAGCTGGTCTCTCACTTAGGGACGTGTCCCAACTTAAACAAGCAGTCCACAAGTCAACAATTATTAAAAATAAAGCTTCAGCGAACAGGCGATCGCCCCCACGAAGCAAGGCGATCGCTTTGACATTCGCCGATCGCTTTGTTAAGGACCAAAGCGATCGCTTTGTACCCGGTTTCTCAATAGTACATTACGTCTACAAAGCGATCGCTCTGTCCAAAAACAAGGCGATCGCTTTGTACCCAAGATGCACCTCACCGAGTACAAAGTCATTTTGGTTACTAAAAATCATACCAAATCATTTTTGTATGAGCAACACAAGTAAACAAAGCTAAAACAAGCAGAAATTATCAAATTATAATACATTATAATAACATGGCATTTCTATTCATGCAAACAAGATATATAACATGCAAATTATGCAATTAAGAGAACTAGGGTGTCACACTTAGGGGGCAATGATGATGAAGATTTTGACCCAAAACACAAGGATGCCCACTCTAGGAATCGCGAGAAGATGAAATTAGGTAGGGGAATTTGTAGCAACTAGAAATGCACTATGCGATGCACGGGTTTATATCGATATATATAAAATAATTAAAATTTTAAATGTTAATAAATTAAACAAATAATTATATAATGTAGACATTATAAGTTTGATTTATAAAAATTAAGAAAAATTAATATTAATAATCTAAAATGACATAAATTAAAAAAGGAGAAATTGCTGGCCGGTCCACTTTCCCAAACTTTTTTTCTCTCCAGTACACCCTTTTTTTTTTAACCGCTAAAAGGCATTTTGAAAATTTTCTTCCTAAAATACCCTCAACAACATCGTTGCTTCAGATTTTAGATTCAAATTGATGTATAATGATTTCATGTTGTTAATATAGACTTTCCTCATGTTTCGGTATCAATTTTCATGCATAAAACACGAATTTGATCAAATTCAAATTTTTAGTTCATCCCATTTTTTGTTCTTTAGCTGTTTTGGCCACTTAAATCTCTGTTTTAAGCTTCAAATTTGTTTAAAATCAATCTCATATTATTATCTTAACTTTGTACTATATTTGTGCATAATTTTTCTACCAAAAACACTATTTTTGAGCTTCAAATCAAGCTTCGTGTTACGTGCAAACGAAAATCAAGTTCCCTAAAGCGCGTTGCGATGATCGCAATGCACCAATTGTTGCATCGCGATAAATGATGTCTGTATCGCGATGCTTGATTTCTGCATCGCGATCTTTGATTTATGCATCGCGATCTCTAATTAATGCATCGCGATGGCTTTTTAAACGTTGTAATCGCAATGGCTTTTAAACGTTTGTAATTATTGCAATTTTGGAATTTTGTAATTTATATATATATATATATATATATATATATATGATGTGACACCCTAGTTCTCTTAATTGCATAATTTGCATGTTATATATCTTGTTCGCATGAATAGAAATGCCATGTTAGTATAATGTATTATAATTTGATAATTTTTACTTGTTTTAGCTTTGTTTACTTGTGTTGCTCATACAAAAATGATTTGGTATGATTTTTAGTAACCAAAATGACTTTGTACTCGGTGAGGTGCATACAAAGCGATCGCCTTGTTTTTGGACGGAGCGATCGCTGTAGAATGCACTATTGAGCCGGGTACAAAGCGATCGCTTTGGTCCTAACAAAGCGATCGCTTGTAAGCGAGAATGTCAAAGCGATCGCCTTGTTTCGTGGGAGGCGATCGCCCTTCGCTGAAACTTTATTTTTAATAATTGTTGACTTGTGGATGCTTGTTTAAGTTGGGACACGTCCCTAAGTGAGAGACCAGCTCACTCATACCTCCTTACCGCCTCAACACCTGGGAATGACCCTCCATTTCACCCACTTCACCCAAAACAACTCTAAGAACAATTGAGAGAGATGTGTGTGTTCTTGGTGAGATCACTGTGTGTTTTCATCTCCTCCATTTCCAACCACTCAAACTTGCATGCAAAGCCATATTTGTGTTCCTTGAGACTAGAGAAACAACTTGGGAGGCTTTGATTCTTCTTTTGTTGGTTTAAATTGTGTGTTTGAGGTAAGTACCCAATCCCTTGTCTTGTATGCTCAATATCAAGTATGCTCCCTTCATGATAGTTTTAGTTTACATGTTTAAGAAGACATGCATCATGTTAAAACTTGAAATTCCTTAAGTTAAATTTCTGTAAATTTTGGGTTAATGACTCATCATTGATAATTTGGACTTGTGTCAAGTATGAATAATGTTCTAGGATGAACTTGGAATAACTTTTGTTCTTGGACTTGTTATAATTCATCACTTCAAAAATTGATGGACATGTTAGGGTTCACAAGTGTGGGACTTAAATCTTGATGGACTAAAAGTCACGAATGACATATAGTCTAATTGCATATGAATCGAGAACTTAGAAAAGAGCCATGAATTGCACATAGCATTCATTCGCTACTTAGGAATATTTTAGCAATAACTCATCGGAGTTGCGTTAGAGAGTCATTGAACAATACCGACTCTACAAACAAATCCCTACGACGTTTAGAGTTCAATCGAATTGTAAATTTGTTCTTGGGAATTCTTGACATGATTGATCTATTGCTCAACTTGTACATTATAGAATAACATGCCTACTTGATCGGACGAGTCGCTCTTGTCGACCTCGCTCCATTACTTGATTTATTACGTGAGTAAACATCTACTTGACTCGGACACGTTCGCTCTTGTCGAACTTGCTCCTTACTTGATTTGTATGACAAGTAAATACCTACTTGACATACCATTAGTCCAGTGGCATTAAGTGAATTGTATCGATGGTCAACGATGCATCATAGTCATGAATCATGAGGTTCATGATGATGATGGGTCGCCATACCATAACTTGCACACACCCTTCACTACCGATCACAAAGTGGAGAAGAGTACCATGTCGTAACCAAAAGGGCGCTTGGAATAATACTAATCGTGGTCGATGTATCATACACGTGCATCCGACAAATACAATCGTTATAACCTTGTCTATTTCAGGGACTACGAAGCGGCACCGGTTCTATATCATATCCTAATCCTATGTGATTTAATTACGCACCTATGTGGAAACAATGTGCATCGCGACATGAGAACTACGTGCTAACATGATCTTGCTTGATACGTGCTATGTATGCCTTGCATTATATCCTGTCATGCATATTGGTTACTTACAAAGTCTTTATGACTTACCCTCCCTTTTTGTTTTAGATCCTAGTCGTCCGGTCCGTCTTCTCGAGGTTGATCGTCTTCTCGTGCTCGTGATCGTTCACCTAGAGGTGGTAGCGTTGGCTTTTGGTTTCTTCTTTGCAAGGACGTTGGGTTTAAGCAAGTCATTTAGACTTCGCTTGGGAATGTGTAATCATAGTAACTTGTATTTGATGTAGACTAAATGAATATTCTACTTATGTCTCTTGTTGTTTGCCGGCACTTGTTGGCCGAGCCTTGTTTACATGTATATGGTTCACTTGTTAAGACTTCCGCTGAGCATCCCTTTAGCTCTTGTTTATTGATGTGGTTTTCCCGCATGTTTAGCCGTCGAGGTGTATTTATATTAGCATGACTTGTTAGTGTTGTCCTACTGTAATTTCCGATGACTTGGTTTACTTGTTATTAATTGTTATATCGATTTGAAGTTTTAAAAATTCCGCTTTTTAATGCCGAGTTTTATTTCGTGTCCAATGTTGCGTCACGTTGTTGTGATAATCGAGTCCTTGCATGATTGTAGTCCTTATTTGGACGGCTCGACCCGTTCCCATCTCGGCCTGGGGTTGGGTCGTCACAGTTGGTATCGAGCTTTATAGGTTAGCTATCGGCCAGATAGGTTCCATGGCCTAGTTGGGTTAAGTTCTTGTGTGATGTTCTAACGTCGAGTGATTTCTTATAGGTGTATCATGGTGCGACCTAGACCAGGGGCTAGTAGAAATGAGCCGGTATTGGTCGAGGTAGAGGCCCTAGGAGGGTTCCCTCCGAGCCGAGGCTAGAGCTCCAAGAACCTGTCGAGGTACCCCCACCTAATCGGTGATGAGAATGCCCGTATGGCGGGCTTGTTTCGTAGAATGATGATCGTATGACCGAGTTGGCACAAGAGGGTCAAGAGAGAGTGTACCACCTCCACCACCACCGAACCGAACTGAGGCGGAAGTTTCACCACTCGTAACGAGGCACCGCCAGACCTAGAGCTAGAAATAATACTACTTTGGAGAGGTTCTGAAGATGAAACCTCCATCTTTCGAGGGAGAGTCCGATGCTAGTAAAGCGAAGTTATGGCCGGAGGACTTGGAGAAAATCTTTGTAGCTCTAGACGCACGGAGGAAGAGAAGTTGTCTTAGCTGGTATAAGAGAGGGGCGGCGAATCATTGGTGGAGAGTATTGTTGGCAAGCTGGGATCTTAACCGGTTCCAAAGATTTGGTCTAATTTCAGAGAGTTCAAGGCTTCTTATGTACCATGGTGGTGAGGAGAAAGAGGAGAAAGAGTTCCGGATCTAGAACAAGGTTCTATGACAAGGGCTCAAGATTCACCAAGTTCACCGAACTATCTCGTTATTGTGCACATCTTGTACCCGATGAGCCCATGAGGGTGCTCAAGTTCGTTAAGGTCTAAAGAAGTATAGAAGGCAGCTCTTGTCATTGCAGCTGATGTGACTATGTGGGTGCACTGATCGCGCCATGAGATCGAGAGAGATATAGAGGAGCACAGCGTAAGCCTGCCGTGCGCCCTCGTGACGTTACATCGCAGTTAGCCATCTCGTGTGACCGCAAAGATTCAGCGGCCGCCGGGTAATCGGCCTGTCGTGGTGCAACCGCCGTAATTGGTGGTCGGGCCTAGGCAAAGCCTGATGGACAAATTAGGCGCACTTCGATGGTCGTGATAATCGTACCCGCCTTCAACAAAGCAAGGCCAATGAGTGAGCCTGTTGAGTGTTCCTTTGTCACAAAGGGCATTCGTACAATGAGTGTAGGGTCTGACTCAGTGTTTGGTTGTGGAGATTCAAGTCACCGAGTGAAAGATTGTCCCAAGTTTAAGACTACTCACCCGTGGGTTCGGTCTCAGAATGGGCACCAAGAGGGATAGTGATGGCGTCCAAGGCCCAAGCTCGTGTTTTTGCGCTTGATCGCCGTGGTGTTCCGAGTCGACCTCGCTATTGGAGGTATTCTCTGTCGGCCATAGGGCTCGAGTTCTTATAGATCCGGGTCTTCTCATTCCTATGTTGCATCGCATTTCATTGAGCATTTGTGCGTATACCTCGCTTGCCTTATGTGCTTGAAGTGTCTACACCGCTGGGTGATCAATTGTTGGCGCTCAAGTTTTAAAGCTTGTGATGTGCTTGTATGTGATCGGGTCTTGCATGATCTAGTAGTTTTGCCTATTCGGGATTTTGATTTGATTGGGTATGGATTGGTTGTGCACTTATCATGCTCTAGTTGATTGTCAGTAAAGAGTTACTTTTGCCATGCCCTATTTCGAATTTGTGTTTACTGTGATCATGCCATGAATAGTATACATATCATTTCTCGCCGCGCTGGAAACTTCTATCTCAGGGTGCACGGTATATTGCTTGTGTGCTTGATACTAGCATGTCTAATGTTAATATAGAAGATGTACCGTAGTTAATGAATTTCCTGATGTCTTTTCAAATGATTTTGCATTACCTCCCGACCGAGAGTTAGAGTTTTGTGAACTATTGCCGGGAACTTCACCATTTCTAGAGCACCTTATAGAATGGCCCCAACCGAGTGAGAGGAGTTAAAGACCAATTGCAGAACTTTCGATAAGGAGTTCATTAAACCGAGCGTGTCTCCGCCACCGTATTGTCAGGAAGAAGGGATGGTAGTTTGCGTTGTGTGCATTGACTATCGCCAATTGAACCAGGTTACTATCAAGAATAGGTACCCTTACTCACATTGATGATCTCTTCGATCAACTTCGTGGATCCGTGGTGTATTCCAAGCTAGACTTGAGGAGTGGTTATCACCAGCTGAGAGTTCAAGGAGGATGTCCCAAAGACGCCTTTTCTGGACACGCATGGTCACTATGAGTTTGTGGTGATGCCATTTGGGTTGACAAACGCGCCTCATAGCCATGGACTTGATGAATCGGGTGTTTCATGATTATTTGGATTGCTTTGTTGTGGTTTTCATCGATGATATTTTAGTGTACTCAAAGTCACGAGAGGAACATGCTAACCATTTGAGAGAGTGGTTCTTCTCACATGCAGAAAAGAAACTTTATGCGAAATTTAGCAAGTGTGCATTTTGGCTTGAACAAGTATCTTTCTTGGGCACGTTGTTTCTAGTGAGGGTATTGCGGTGGATCCTTCTAAGGTGGAGGCTATTACTAAATGGGAGACTCCTAGAACAGAACCGAAGTTCGTAGTTTCTGGGCTTGGCGGGTTACTACCGTAGGTTCATTGAGGGATTCTCCAAGATTGCTACTCCCATGACTAATTTGACTCGTAAAAAGTCTACTTTCATTTGGAGTGATAAGTGCGAGGCCGGCTTCCAGAATTAGAAGAAGAGATTGACCACAGCCTCCTGCTTTTAGCATTGCCTAATGGATGTGATAACTTTGTGATATATAGTGACGCTTCGTTAGGAAGGCTTGGGTTGCACTTATGAAACGGGAAGGTGATTGCCTATGCTTCAAGAAGTTGTCACCATATGAACAGATTACCCAACTCACGACCTTGAATTGGCGGCAATTGTTTTCGCTTCACAAGTGGAAACATTACCTGTATGGAGCGAAGCTTGAGGTGTATACAGATCATAAGAGTTTGAAGTACCTCTTCTCGCAAGGAGTTGAATATGAGACGAGGCGTTGGATTGAGAAGCTTAAGGATCATAATTTTACTATTCTTTACCATCCGGGAAAAGCGAATGTTGTGCGATGCCTTGAGTAGAAGGCTTATATGTCTTGTATGATGATGAGGAATGGAAGATGCTAGAGGATGTCCGGAATGGAGTCCTATTGAAGGGCGTAGTGTTCTATTTGCTAATGTTCGTGCTACGCCGGCTTTATTTGGGTTGATTAAGGAGCTCAAGTTATTGATCCCGAATTGAAGAAGATTATTGATCGATTGGGAGAGAATGCTACACCAGGCTCATGGTGAACAAGTGACGGGATCTTGACATTTCGTGAATAGGGTTTGTGTTCCTTCTTCCGACAAAGTGAAACGATGGTCCTTGACGAGGCTCACAAAGGGCACACATACATCCAGAAATAAGATGTACCGTGACTTGAAGAGGCGCTTTTGGTGGAATGG